>OZ019974.1:25369417-25704417 GCA_963970395.1 Ephialtes manifestator | reverse complement strand
TTTTAACTAAGAATAGGCTTTTCAAGACTAATAGTTCTCTGCCTGTTATAACCGTAAACCTAAAACTATAGAGAGATCGACCGGGACACCAAAAACTAGGGAGTGGTCGACCTGGACATCGAAAACTATGGAGGAATCCACTTGGACATCGAAAACTATAGAGAGATCGACCTGGATACTTTAATCTACGAAATAGTTAACCTCGAAACCCAAAACTATGGACAGATTGACCTGGAGACCAAAGCTGTGGAGCAATCGTTTATTAACAATGTATATATTGCTTCGCCGTGTATCATAAACTAGTTCATCACTGGATGACGTGATGATTTTCTTATAGTCATTGGTAGGTTGCGAAACATTGTGGTTGGCAGGTTGCGAAAGATTGGTGTGCGAAGTCACAGAGCGACCACTGAAAAAGTGTAAAATTTCAGAGGAGTTTTGAAATACAGATGACCATATCACCTAAACGACTGAAGGTAGAACTCTCGTTTTGGTCTTAAACAAATTATTTTGACCTGTAGTATCTACCCAGTAAACACGGTAATGTTACAGCAATGTAACCCAATGTAACAAGTAACATCATCTGTAACTTACATGTAACTTAAATGTAAGTTATTATTTCCCACTCAACAATGTTACCATGTTATGTAATATTCGTCACGTAACCGTTACATTTCAGTGATGTTGCCCGCACGTTGCGTAATGTAACTGCTATGTAACAAGTAACCTACACATGTTACATCACTTGCATAACATAACCGTTACATTTGCATAATGTTGCTAGTGTGTTGCACAATGTAACCGCAACGTAACAGAAATGTGACCGAATGTTACAAGTATGTTGTGTAATTTTACTGATGTGAAACAAGTAACGTAAAAGTTACGAAACTGAAAGTCCAAAAAAGAGCTTCACGGCTTGAGAAATCGTTACCCTTAGAAGCTGAAAAAATAGCTGGTGCAATTAAAAGTAGAACAAGCTATTGGCGAATAATACGAACCAGTTAGGGCACCTCCGAAGGGTATCTCCCACTGTTTATTTTCAGCTGCAAAGTCATTCAGTCTTATACACGCTAGGGTCACGAATCTAAATTCGAAGCTAAATAAAGAAAATATCACGAAAATGAATAGCAGAAATGAATTCCTTGATTAATTTTCCATGGGTGTCAACTTGGTATTTTTGCAACAAATTAGTATAAAAATCACTATAAGTGAAAAACTCTGACACGGCTGAAAGTTGCTCCATTTCAGTGTGATTATAGAATTTATTTAATTTTACACTTTACGTGCACCGTGCACCAAATATCGGAGCTGAGACTCATGCATGCTACTTTTCTGTATTTATGAAAAAAGTTTCATGCGTTTTGGATGTTTCCTCGAGCCATATTTTGGACACAAAATTTTGAGATCGTATCTGCACCGTGAATCGGAGCTACGAGTATGGCGCATGAACCCGCGGGCTCCGGGTTTCGTGCTATATGAAAATTTCTGCAATATGTTTCTGAACGAGAAAGCATTGTATTGGAGAAGGTTTTCAGTATTGATGCTTTATCTCCAACGATGTGAGGATACATCGCAAATCACGCGCAAATGAGACCAATATATAGGATCAATGCTTTTTTCCGCGATCATCGAAAAAAGAGATTTTCGGCTACTTTTTCCTTTCAGTAGCAACGACGCAACGATACGATCATTTTGCACCGAGGCAGAAGCGGCATAGAATCTTTTTGAAATAGATAGTTTAGAATGAAAGGTAAAAACTAACTAAAATTATTGACTTCTTTTGGCATCTTTGTACTGTTTAAACTGTAGAAGTAAATTGGAAATGAACTCTGTTTTTTCGCTTTTCAGATAATTTTGCAGTATTTCCAATAAGTTGTCATAAATCATAAAATAGCAAGTCGGTGAAGAATTAAATAAAATGTAACTGCATTTTCCGGTTTGTTTAGACATTTCACCACTTCTTGTCCTAGAAAAGCAAATTGTGAAAAAAAAATGTTCGCTTTCGTCAAGAGGCATCATTTACAAGTTTTTGCATGGGCAAATCTGATTTAGAGTATATCGGTCGTTCGCTGAAATGCTAGAGCTCTGTGATTGGTGCGCTGATGTAACTCCGTCAAGCACCGCAATACGCTGGAAAAAAAGTTTCGAACCAAACGGTTCTTCTCACGACCACTAAATCTATCTAATGTAGACATCTCTTACAATTATATTGTATAATAGTCGAAAATCTAATAAACATTAAAGACACATTGTAAAGCAAACATTTCATCCTGTTTCCGATATATTTCAACGTCATTGAGAATATGTGGGAAAATAAAATTTTCTGTTGTCATCCAGCTAATTCGCCCACGGCGATCAGTACTTGGATGGGTGACCGCTCAGTCATTCTATCTATTATGTGTCACAACAGTGCAAGAGAGAGGGAGAGGGAGAGGGAGAGGGAGAGGGAGAGGGAGAGGGAGAGGGAGAGGGAGAGGGAGAGGGAGAGGGAGAGGGAGAGGGAGAGGGAGAGGGAGAGGGAGAGGGAGAGGGAGAGGGAGAGGGAGAGGGAGAGGGAGAGGGAGAGGGAGAGGGAGAGGGAGAGGGAGAGGGAGAGGGAGAGGGAGAGGGAGAGGGAGAGGGAGAGGGAGAGGGAGAGGGAGAGGGAGAGGGAGAGGGAGAGGGAGAGGGAGAGGGAGAGGGAGAGGGAGAGGGAGAGGGAGAGGGAGAGGGAGAGGGAGAGGGAGAGGGAGAGGGAGAGGGAGAGGGAGAGGGAGAGGGAGAGGGAGAGGGAGAGGGAGAGGGAGAGGGAGAGGGAGAGGGAGAGGGAGAGGGAGAGGGAGAGGGAGAGGGAGAGGGAGAGGGAGAGGGAGAGGGAGAGGGAGAGGGAGAGGGAGAGGGAGAGGGAGAGGGAGAGGGAGAGGGAGAGGGAGAGGGAGAGGGATTGATTTAGTTTTATTTAGCCGTTTCAGCTACTTCAGCGCTTTCCCCGCTGTGGGTTACATGCTTCATTGTAAAATATACATTGTAAAATAAATTTTTATATCTATTCTCGACTTCGTTCTTACATCCATTCATTTCCGTTTTCCCATCTCATTCTTTCCCGCATCCTCACTTTGAACATTTCGATGTTTTCCGCATTTCTTACGTTCGCCTCAAGTGCCTTGAACATTTTGCACCCCTGCTGTGTTTGTGACTTCTCTGCAATCACTGTTCTGCTGCTACGTATTACAATGTCATTTCTTTGTCTCTCATTATAACTGTGCACATCACCAACTAACTTAACATGTTCATTCAGGTACGCCGGGGTCAATCTATTTTTCATTTTATACACTAACAGGCACACATTCATTTCTACAATTTGCCTCACATTGAGAATGTCTAACACATACAGCATTTCTTTCACGGGTGTGTACATGTCCACCATTAACATTGCTCGCATAGCTCGGTTCTGCGTTCGCTGCAGCATCGTCATGCTCTCCTCGCTACAGTTCAGCATCACCGAACTGCAGTACTCATAGTGAGGGCTGATGATTGCTTTGTACACTGTTACTCGGCTTTGCATGCTCAAACTTCTCTTTATTCTGTTCAGGAATCTGATCTTTTTTCCTACTTTCTTTCCCGTATACAATGCGTGGTTCTTGAACGTTAGATGCTGATCGATTACTACCTCTAAATATTTTGTTTCACACACTTCCCTAATGGCTTCGTTTCCTATTCTTATTAGGCATTTACCCTTTACATTAAATTTTCTTGGGTCGTGGATAGGCATAAATACAGTTTTGTTTACATTTACCTTTAACGAGTTATTCCTTAACCATTCGTCCAATTTCATTAATCGTCCATTTAAACCATTTTCTATTATCTCTAAGTCATTACTGCATACATATAACATCATATCGTCGGCAAATAATTTGCACGCACAACCACATTCTTTTAGTTCGTTTATTACATCGTTTATATAAATAATAAATAATATTGGTCCTAACTTTGAGCCCGGAGGCACTCCAAAATTTACTCGTTCCTCATTCGATAAGTTATTGCCATATTGCATAATTTGATTTCTGTCTTGTAAGTATGATTTGAACCACTGCAACGCCGTTCCACTTATCCCATACTTTTCTAATTTCTTTGCCATTACGTCTCTATATAAGGTCTCGAACGCTCTTTTAAAATCAATGAAAACAACTCCAATTATTTTACTCTCATCGAATCGTAATCTCCATTCGATAAGTGTATCCTGCAGTGCTGTTTCGCAGGAGAACCCTTTTCTGAATCCCGACTGTTCATTTTTTAATATATTATTTTTTTCCAAATATCTAAGCAGTTGCCCTTTTACTGCCTCCTCCAATATCTTTTCGTATACCGGTAGTGGGTTTATTGGTCTATACTTATCTGCTTTTTTGCTTCCATTTATCTTCGGTATGGGCGTAACTAATGTTTTCCATTTGTTTGGGACCTATCCCTCTCGCATAGATTGATTTATTACAGTTTCTATTACGTTACAATTACATTTCCAGACGATCTTTACAATTTCTGCCGTTCCCGTATAGGAAATGCTAGTAGTTACAACGGGGCCAATGATTGGGCGAGTACTGGCTACCAACCGATGATAGCCAGTACTGGTTGACTATCGAGTCATCGTTGGGGCCAGCAGTGGCCCGCGGCCGCGATCAAGTAAAAACTGCCAGCATTTTGTCACGTCTGGCCCATTGCTGACAACCAGCGATGGCCGATAGACTTGTACCGAGCATGGCCTGCTGCAGTTTTTCACGGCTGGGCCATTGCTGGTGCCATGATTGCGCCATCGGTATTATGAATTTCTACAATATCCTGTGAGTCGTGGTGGGCGAGAGATGGAAATCACGCGTCAAATTTTACGATCAATATGTCCACCTATTATCGGGTGAAAAAGAATCGAGATTTAAAAAAAGAACCGAAGTGTCAGATGATCAGTGCATCAACGAAGCAGAAGATCCTCCCTCAAAGCGACAGAAGATAAATGGTAGTGATCACAGTGACAGTGACAGCGGTCAAAGACCCGGAAGAAGTGACAGTGAACATAATCTCAATGCACCAGACGTATCGCCCAATGAAAGCGTCGTTATTGAAAGTGAAGAAAAAGAATATGGATGTACATAGAAGTGCAGATCCTATGGTTCGCCTGAAGCTGCGCGGAAACTGGAGTACGCACCAAAAATGACGAAAATGCGTGGAACTCCAGTTTCTGCGCAGCTTCGGGAGGATCATAGAATCTGCACTACTATTTACATCCATATTCTTCGGTGAAGATTCAACAGCGAAAATATTATTAAAAATCCATTGGAAAATGCTCTCGAAACGCTACAGTCAAAGTTGTCAAGCTGGGCGTTGCGAAACATAGACACGTTAAGACTAAATGTGATTTCAGAGCTACTCGTGCTGCTTCATTAACTCATGAAAAAATATAAAGGAACAAGTTTTGTTACACTATTTTCAGCTTTGTAAATTATTAAGTTAATCTAATGATTAATCTAATGATAACATCCCATGTACGAATTCTGGTAAACTGCCAGAGTTGCCAATACGGTCCAGTACTAAAACGGAATTGGCGCCAAGTGTCGTTGGGCAGTGTTGTTACAGTGCTGATTAACAATTGGCACCATGCTGCGTCAGTACTTGTGGCCAGTACTTCTATGATAACATGGACGGCACTCAGCCGGGGTTCGTCCAAGTATTAGGCGTGGGCTTGAACGAAATTCGTCTCAACGTCGGCAAGCAAACTTTGCCCATACTAGCCTGGCATTCGACTGAGTATTGGAATAATACTGTTTCGACAGTTGTCCTTCGTACCGGCTGAATATATTTCCAGACCACCGGCGAAAGTCGTACAAGTACTGGGAGCGGACTTCGTCGAAACTCGTTTTTTTTGTCGGCAAGCAAACTTTGCCAATACTAGCCTGGCATTCGACTGAGTACTGGGGTAATACTGTCCCAACAGGTGCGCGTTGTACTAGTTGAATATATTGCCGGAAGACCGCCGAGAGCCGTACTAGGCTCGGACTAGTTTCGGCCCGGACTAGGCCGAAACTTATTTTATTGTTATAGAGTAATCTTTGCTAGTATCAGCCTGACATACAACTAAGTACTGGCATTATACTGCACCGAAATTTATGTTTTATACAGACTTCATAATATTGTGGACGGATATCCAAGACTCGTTAGAGTACTGGAGTTACACTGTCCCAACGCTTCTGCTTCGTTCTGGCTAAACGATATTGCCAATGCACGGCCGACATTTATATTAGTACTGAATGGGTCTTGCGTTGACACTTGTCATACTGTAGACGAGTAAATTATGATGGTTCTAGCTCAATACACAGTGCAGTACTTCGATCACTTTAGTGCGATACGGTGCTTGTCGTATATTTGCTGTGCGTGGACTAGGCCGAAGCTCGTCTTATGTTCGGCATGCAAACATCGCTAGTATCAGCCTGAAATGCGCCTGAGTACTGGGGTATGTTGCCCTGACACTCATGCTTTGTCCAGGCTGCATAGTATTGACAATGCATGGCCGAGAGTCATCAGGCTACTGAGGTCATACTGTCCCATCACTTATGTACAGCACTGACTAAACAATATTGCCGATGCCTGGCCGACATTCGTTTGAGTACTGGGCGTGGATTATGCTAAAGTAAGTGTTTTGATCGGCGAGCAAAAATCGCCAGTATCAGCCTGATATGCGACTGAGTACTGTGGATATACTGCCGATATTTATGTTTTATAGAGACTGCGTAATATTGTCGACGCATTGCCGAGAGTCGTCAAAGTACTGGGAGCACGCGGCCCGAACACATTTCTTCGGAACTGGCTAAACAATATTGTCAACGCTCGGCCGACATTCGTTTAAGTACGTAATGTGTCTTATGTGCATACTTATCATGTGTACGGTAAGTACTGTGACGTGCCCCTCGTGGAAGTATTTCGGCGACTTTCCGAGGAGCGCCGACCAAATATAACGACGCCCAGAATTTTACGCACTTTTATCGTCTCCGCACTTTCCACACTATTTTCCTGTATTTTCGCTGGGCGCCAGACTCTCTGTTATTTTCCCGAAAGCCAGGGAAACTTACTGTTCTTCTTTAGTTCTTCACCGGTTGATCGGCTAGCTGGAAAGGGGTGCAGTTCGAGGCAAATGCAAAATTAATTAAACGAAAGCGAGCTCTATTTACCAAAATCATAAAACAATAATTTATTCAACAATAAAGAAAGTATCACGCAACAAATTAATTACACAAAGTGACTCGAGTCCGAACAAAGATTCACGGTTATTACGCACGCGACGCTTCGACTTTTCAATGATTTTTTTTTTTCATATTCGGGGAAGCCGACAGAACAGAGGATGATTCTACAGACGCGGATAACACAAATGGTGCACCACGTGCGCCTACCTTTTCCTACGCTTCTGGCCTCGTTCCTCGCTGCGATGCCGGTCCTCTCGAGACTCTGCTTCTCACGAAAATACTAGCGAAGCGGCTTCCACGCGGACAATTATTCTTTCGATCACTCCTGCTACCGTCGGCACGCGCACGGTTCGCTAATACTCGCGGAAACACGTTGCAACACGCTCGACGCGGTAACAAAATCTATTGAAGATGCGCGAGTATTGCTCGAGCGTGATCTTCTTTCTATTCTTTCCTTTTCAAATATCGAACTGAAGTTGCTCGCCGGTGGCTTACTGTCTCTTCTCACGGCCCGGAGCTAAACTCTCTAACTCTTCCGGGGTCTCTCGTGGGACGCTCCCGGGCTAACCTGAGGTACTCACTCTCAAAAGCTAACTCGAATCTTTCACCGGGGTCTCTCGTGGGATGCTCCCGGGCTAACTCAAATCTTTTCGGTAATTATCGCACGCAATGCCGGGTTACGCGTGCCTCGGACGTCCGGGGTGGGGGTCACGGCCTGCCATCGATCGACTTCGTCGATCGTCGCGTTGTTCCGCTGTCTCTCTCCTTCCATCCTCCGACGTCGCGAGCGTCTCCCCGGCCCTTTGCTCTAATTCCGAGAATCCTGTAATTGTAATATTCACGGCAGTCAAACGTTCGAATAACACTACGAGTTTACCACGACGAGGAACGATTCGGTTGCTACGCTGGCTTTCGTGAGGCCTCGGTGCACGAGCACCCTAGGCCCAGCGCGTTGATGCGAGCGCGTACTAACGCCTCGTCACAGTACATTATTATAATTCGGCTCGACGGACCGCACAGTACGTACTGTGCGAATTCCGGAATACTGCCAGTTACCAACACGGTCCAGTACTGAAACAAGCTTGGCTGCCAAGTGTTGTTAGGTAGTGCTGTCGCAGTATTGTCAAATCACCGGTCGTATATTAGGTCGAATCTGGCAGCCAGTACTTCCAAGATAAAATATATGGTACTTAACCGAGACTCGACGAAGTACTGAGCGTAAACTAAACCACAACTGGTCTCATTGTCGGCAAACAAATTTTATGAGTACCAGCCTGACATCCGGCTGAGTACTGAGGTGGCTCTGCCACAGCACTTGTCTTAAGTACCGGTTTTACATTATAGCCATTGCACAGCCAACAGTCGCCAGATTACTGGGCGTGTCTTGTGATGACAATTGTCACAATACTATTTTTGTCTGTCAAGTGTTGTGAGGCAGTCCTTTTACAGTACCGATTAACTACTGACCCCATACTGCGTCAGTTCTGGCGGTCAGTACTTCTAAGTTGACATAGACGGCAGTCCGTCGAGAGTCGTCTAGGTACTCGGGTTGGTCTGGGCCGAAACTTATCTTAATGCCGGCGAGCAAACTTCAACAGTATCAGCCTGATATGCGGCTGAGTATTGGCGTCATATTTTCTCGACACTTGCGTTTCGTACTGCCTGAACAAAGGAACCAACGCACGCCTGACAGTTGTCTGAGTATCGACCGTGTCTTTGATGAGACTTCTCATATCGTAACTATACATCCATTAAATTTGTCAGTTCTTGTATTTATGTATGGCTCTTTGATTGAAAAAAATTGTATTCAGATTTAGCTATGTGAACCTAGCACCCGATTTGAAGGAATCTTATTTTTTTTTAGCCATCTTATAGATTTAGGTACGTAGTTGATTGTAGTAACAATTATTTCGTTTGTAGTTAAGCTAAAAAAAAGTTACACGTTGTCAAAAAAATGACCATCCGCCGAATTTAAGGAAACTAAAATTTGGCATGACACGTCGATAGAGAATCATTTGTAGTTGATTGTAGTACAAAAATTTCCGTTTGTAGTCGAAAAGAAAAAAAGTTATACGTTTTTTTTTTTTTTTTTTTTTTTTTAAGGAGACTACAGCAGACGCTACAACAAATTATAAACGTGCTTGGATCCCACCCTTGCAATATTTCGACGCCACGTTAGTATTCAACAAAGGATAAACAAAAGAGTCGCTACTACAAACTGCAAACGGTTGGATAGCCAATGATTGCTGTATATTAATTCCACGTGAGACTTCGACGAACTACAAATGAAACGAACAACTTCAAACGATTTTGGAGACAATACTAGCAATATATCAGAAACTGACACAGTGTCGATTATTGCAAGCTTTGGCTCCGAAATCTTTTGTAGGTCGAAAATGGGTGTGGAAGATCCAGAGTTGTTTGCAGTTGTTTGTAGTAGCTTCGTTTCGTCTGTACTTTGACGTGAACAGGTGGGAGGGGTCCAGAATAGTTTGTAGTTGTTTGTAGTTGCTTCGTTTCGTTTGTAGTTAGTCGTGAACAGGTGGGAAGGGTCCAGAATCTTTTGTAGTTGTTTGTAGTAGCTTCGTTTCGTTCGTAGTTTTTCGTGAACAGGTAGGAAGGGTCCACAATCGTTTGTAGTTGTTTGTAGTAGCTTCGTTTAGTTCGTAGTTTGTCGTGAACAGGTAGGAAGAGTCCAGAATCGTTTGTAGTTGTTTGTAGTAGGTTCGTTTCGTTTGTAGTTTGTCGTGAACAGGTGGGAAGAGTCCAGAATAGTTTGTAGTTGTTTGTAGTAGCTTCGTTTCGTTTGTAGTTCATCGTGAACATGTGGGAAGGGTCCAGAATCTTTTGTAGTTGTTTGTAGTAGCTTCGTTTCGTTTGTAGTTTGTTGTGAACAGGTGGGAAGGGTCCAGAATCGTTTGTAGTTGTTTGTAGTAGCTTCATTTCGTTTGTAGTTTGTCGTCAACAGGTAGGAAGGGTCCACAATCGTTTGTAGTTGCTTCGTTTCGTTTTTAGTTCGTCGTGATCAAGTGGGAAGGGTCCAGAATCGTTTGTAGTTCTTTGTAGTAGCTTCGTTTCGTTTGTAGTTTGTCGTGATCAAGTGGGAAGGGTTCAGAATCGTTTGTAGTAGCTGCGTTTCGTTCGTAGTTTGTCATGAACAGATAGGAAGGGTCCACGATTGTTTGTAGTTGTTTGTAGTAGCTTCGTTTCGTTTGTAGTTTGTTGTGAACAGGTGGGAACGGTCCAGAATCGTTTGTAGTTGTTTGTAGTAGCTTCGTTTCGTTTGTAGTTCGTCGTGAACAGGTGGGAAGGGTCCAGAATCTTTTGTAGTTGATTGTTGTTCCGTCGCGGAAAAATATCGTAGCTTGTAAATGCCATTTCTATATTCAATATTCAACACCGTAATAAAGTCAAGGAGTAACGCCGTTCGTGTCAAACATCGAGACATCTGCGGACCAGATGAGAATCTGGAAACGTCTTCTAATCCTCAGGAATTCACATGGAAAACGCACGTACAGAATAACTTGAAAGAAGCAAACACATTTTTTTTGTGTTTTATGGTAGTGGCCATCGGCTAGCGAAGGATTAACCAGTCGCGGACCGTACGCATCGGCACCCCAAGACTGCAATTACTGGGGGTCCCATGGGTCGCGGGAAATCCCGTGGATACCTGATGGTCCGACGCTGCCGAGGCGTCAACGCATCCCCACGTGTTAAGGAAAAACCCTTCAGCGTGCAAAAAATTGACACTAGCGACGTTACCTCCCACTCCCAAACTTATCATACTCAATGTTGGAACCTTTTTGAGTAGTCAGTCGTCTTCAGCTTCTCAGACAGAACGGACACTCCAAGAGTCTGATCGTCAGCTCATGGCTACACAGATTCTTGTCTTGACATCATTAAGTTAACATTTTCCGATTCAACTCTGTATCCAATTCTTATAATAATAACGGTTATGTTTGTATATAATTTTCTTCTGAAATAAATTAGTGTTTGTTTTGTTATATAAAATAAATACCTGCGTCATTTTAATTAATCACGTGGGAGTTTGCTATCTCGCGGTTCAACTTAATTTGAGATTCGGACTTACAATCCGCGTCGGCTCCAAACGCCATCCGCGAGAGCGAACAATTGTAGTAGCTTCGTTTCGTTTGTAGTTTGTCGTGAACAGGTGGGAAGGGTCCAGAATCGTTTGTAGTTGTTTGTAGTTGTCTCGTTTCGTTTGCAGTTTGTCGTGAACAGGTGGGAAGGGTCCAGAATCGTTTGCAGTTGTTTGTAGTTGCTTCGTTTCGTTTGTGGTTAGTCGTGAACAGGTGGGAAGGGTCCAGAATCTTTTGTAGTTGTTTGTAGTAGCTTAGTTTCGTTCGTAGTTTTTCGTGAACAGGTAGGAAGGGTCCACAATCGTTTGTAGTTGTTTGTAGTAGCTTCGTTTCGTTCGTAGTTTGTCGTGAACAGGTAGGAAGGGTCCACAATCGTTTGTAGTTGTTTGTAGTAGCTTCGTTTCGTTTGTAGTTTGTTGTGAACAGGTGGGAAGAGTCCAGAATCGTTTGTAGTTGTTTGTAGTAGCTTCGTTTCGTTTGTAGTTTGTCGTGAACAGGTGGGAAGAGTCCAGAATCGTTTGTAGCTATTCCGTAAGCCCGTCATTTATACAGGCTCGAAATTAGAAAGGCGCGGTGGCATAGTGATAGAGTGCCCAGCTCACGCAGTGGGTTCTGGTTCAGGTCCCGCCGACACCAATAGAACTTTTGTGATTGTTCTGTGCTTGTACCATACAGAAATAGTTCGTCGATAACTAATGTTTGAAGTAGTTTGTAGTAATACATTCGACTTTTGCAGTTTCTCAAAAACTAAAATATGGTAACTTAAAACTATTACACAGCTGCAAGCCCCAGCTGTGAGATAGTTTTTAGTTTGCAGTAGCGATTGTTTTGTTTAGAATTTCTCAAGAACTAACAGGCGGTCGGTGTACTGCGGATTATAGACTGAAAATGCATTGTAGTTATTTGTAACAGCGATTATTTTGTTCGTAGTTATTCTAAAACTTACGCAAAGTCAATATACTATTTCTGGGTCTGAAATCGTTTGTGGTTGTGTATTATTTATTTCATTTGCAGCATTTCGAAAAATAACATACAATTAATATATGGCAAGCTTTTAGTATTAAATCGCTTGTAATTATTTACAGCCGCGTTTATACTCCTTATAGTTTTAAAATTTGTTTTAAACCCCTTTAGTTTTAAAATCTACTGTAACATGTATACTGTAAGATTATACAGAAATTGCTTGCCGTTCTTTACACTTACGATCATTTTGTTTTTAGTTTCTGGAAATTGATAAGCAATCAATATACATTTATTGTTGGCGTTAACAGCATTTATTTTATTTTTATAGTATCGCATCGAAAGGAAAAGGATTTTGTGCATGCGATACAAATCAGTAATTTCATATTTTTACCATTTTTTGTTAGTTTTTTATTTATTGAAAAAAGAGAAGTTACGATTTTTAAGACGTTGAACTAACTGAGTCCTCTTAAGATCCTGTAATTCTTGTACGTAAAAAATTCATGGAGCTATTTCCTCTATAATAAGGAAGTAAGCTCGGAAGCTAATTATTATACGATGATTTGGCACAACTGTATATCGGAAGACAAATGTTTTATCTGGAATTTTTTTAACAGGATCAGAATTAAAATTGAATTATAACTTCATAATTACATTATGGCATTTCTTTCAAAGCAATATTGAGCACACGTGACGTTCACATTAGTTACAAGAAGACGGTACCATACTGAGTTTGAAGGTACCAGACAGTGTTCATGGTCTCTTCTTGACCACTGAAAAATCTATTCTTGTGTGCAGTTGTAATCACTCGTTCCGCGTATTGCAACTTCATTCGCCTGTATAGCCTTTTGTGGTAGTAGGCAGTCGCGGCAACGGTGTGTGATTACCGAGGTTGTATAACCGACGAAAGGTAGCAACCGCTTTACAATTTGTCACTATCTAATAAAACGGTTGAATTATTGTTTTTGTTTTCATAGCATGCTTTAAAACCTTTATTTTTTTATCTAACATTTTAAATTTTTCCTTCAGGCTGTCTTTAATTTTTATTTTTATCTTCTGTAACGTGAATTTTACCCAACGCAGGAAAACCCAAGCTACAACCTTAAATTGTCCAATGTTACTTCTCTTCCTTATTTTTCGTTCCGAAGAACTGGGCGCCAGGCGCTTTCGCGCCGGAAGAGAAGCAACGTTAACAAATGACAATTGCCAGCCCAGGCTTGGCGTCAGCTGCAATACGTAGAGTGGGGGGGTAAGACCTACTGAGAGTTCGAGAAATAAATAACAATAATATCACAAAAATACGGGACTCACAATAATTTAATTTATTTAAAAGATCAAAGAATTTAAAGAAACAAATAATTAATAAAATGTCCACGCAAAATATCTCTTTGTAGCGGCCACACTTTGGCCCCTAAATAAATTATAACTTTTTAAAAATAATTTCCCGACAAACAATTACGAACATTCACACGCACGCACACTCACACACTCTTGAATAAATAATTAACAAGGACCGGGACGACCGCGTATAAAATTACAAAACACTTAAACGCGATAAACGACAAGGCCAATGAAATCATTTAACAAAATTATACAACACGTAATATGGCCTTGAAGTTGAGTCCCTCACGAAAAACCAAAAGACGCTATTAACGGGACAACCAAGGGCACACATACGGACCACACACACACATACTTAACACTATGGCTTTTCCGGGACGAAGGCTTAAGGGCGATTCGCGCACACGTCTGATTTTACTAGAAATAATTATTCACGGAGACTCTAATTTTCTCACAACAATCTTACATTAAAAATGGCTCGAAGCCGCCAGCGAAGCACACTCACACGTCAGAGAAAATTCGTTATAAAACAACAACACACTACAAATATCTTCAACGAAATTATTCTCCACGCGGGGAGTCAAACACGACCGGCACGACCAAACTCTATTTTACCATTATAACACTCGTGATTAAATGAAATAAACGAATACAATTGAGACCAGAAAAATAATACAATAAATATATGGAGCTCAACGGGACGAGAGACGGCAAATGAGTTACTCCTCGGACAGTTATCCTCAACGGAGATTCAATGTACTTCCTCGCAATAATTAATATTTTGCGAGACGTCCTCCTCGCTCGACGATATCCGCGAAAAAGCCTTGAGTGATCGCGATCGATCTCGCTCGTGAACTTTGCTCCCCATCCTTAGATATTCAAAATTGCGCTAATCGGGGGAAAGCGTTGAAGCGCTCTCACGCAGAGACGGGACCTGGCGCCTCGCTAGGCGAATTGACAAATTAGCGTAGCTGTTATCGGTGCGCATCAAGGTTCGGTAGCTCACTATACTACCAACCATGCGCTAGGCCCTTTTCGAGCGCGTAAGCTCGAATATTGCGCTGGTATTCTGAGATGCATCCGCTGATCAACTGTGAATGCCTTCCCCATTAGGCGTAGAAAAGATGACTACTGCGTAGGTGGAGGCTGTAGTTATAGTTTGGTGAGAAATTAGCTCGCAAAGTCCTCCGATTTAATTCGGGAAGCTGCCGGGACGCACGTAGCGTGTCAAAATACAATCTCTCTTTTCCATTCGTCGATCGGTCTCTCTCTCGTCGTCGTACATAAAAAAATAACATTCAAAAAATAATTAATAATTATTCAATTTTCCTATTATGACCCTGCGAGATCGCCCTTGAGTCGAAGAGCGAGGAGAACGATATCAATCATTGTAACGCGCAATTTTGCGGCGTTACACTTCATTTGTAACTAAAAATTACAGATTTGTATCTGTTCGCATTGACAAGAGATGATATCATTGCGAGTGCAAACTATAAAAGACAGAGTTAAAGGGTTCCTATTGACATCCGAAACCTGCATTCTGCATATATTTAAGTGTAGAAGCCTAATTATCTACTCTCAACTCCGTCGCGTCATACATCAGCGGCAACGTTATTGCGTCCGCACAGCCTATTGCATCTTTGTAGTGATGCGGCTTGAGACGAGATTATCTTGAATCTCGCTCGTTTTTTCTTGCGTTTGTCATTTGTCTGAAGTTGTCGTCTCGAGCTTGCGGTATGAAAAAAAAATCTTAGTCTCGCTCGATCTTGCTTAAAATAACAAGCAAGATCGAGCGAGATCTTGAAACTTATGACAGATAAACTGTCAACAAAATAGAGGCTATGTTATGGCTCTGAATGCGACAGCATCGCACGATACGATAGAATATGCTCCGTTAGGCTCTGCCACAAACAAAAAGTTCCGTTGAATCACGGAAACCTTCACCAATGAAATTAAATAGTATGAGAACGACGTTCTGATACGTATTTAATTTCATTGGCGAAGATACATATCAGAACGACGTTCTGATACGTCGTCTCCTTAGATTCCAAGGTTCAGGTCGAGTTTGAATACAACAACTACGTAAAAATGGATTTCAGTCTCGAATTACACGAGGACTACGGATGACTTCGGATTGTTCTGAAATTCTGGATATCATCGTAGACATCGTAGACATGGAATCGTCCTTGAAAACTGACTTAGACCTCAAAAGGTGTCCTGTACATGATGAGGTCTACCTAAAAACCGATCTAAGCGTCTATCATTAAGAAACCATCATCCTGGAACCTCAAAAAGTTAGCGTAGTTCTACGAAGTGAAAAAACTTTCTTTAATATTCAACAAAAAACGTGACCTTCATCTTTAATGTAGCGGTGGATGTACTCCAATGATTTAATAATTTAATTGATTTAAGGCTAGAATAACAGCACCAGATATTTAATATAAATAATTTCATAATTTACTCTATTCTTCTCAGCGTTATCCATTTTCTGAAACATTAATATCATTGGAAATAATTTAATAATAGAGAAGATAATAGGGAAATAAAGAAAAACAATATCCGGCTGTCAAGACAAGATTTCGAGCGAAATTCAAGACGAGAACGAGAGAAAAATCTTGCTATGTCGATAATCTCGAATTGAAATGACAATCAAGCTGTCAAATTCCGAGTCTTAGTCTTGATCTCGACATTTTCTCGCTCATCTCGCTCGTCCGCATCACTACATCTTTGGGCCAGCGGTCGAAGTAATACCGAGCGTATAGCACAAGCGCAGCCTAGCGAGATAGTGAGACCGATGAAGAGTGGGATAATAGGACTGTGAAAAAATAGCGGTTTTTGAACAACTTCCGACAAATGCTTTGATGACAAACTTCCTTTAAGTCTGAAGAAGCGATATTAAAATGCCTCGAAAGCCGTCGGTTTCGCCGAGTGTAGTGTACGATACCCTTAAGCATCTGCGGTTCACTGATGATGTAGGCAATCTTCTGCCATGGAGCGACGATGTTTGGCAAACGGCGGTCAAGGAATTGGGAGGTACGATGTCGAAGGATTACGTTTATCTCTACCTTTCTCAAAATAGGAACGATGTTTTCAATCGCATTCATGGTATCGATACGTTGGAGTCCACCAAAGGTAGTATCCAAGACACAACAGTGGACCGTTCGGGCGATGATCCGAATTGGTCGATGGGGGAAACAAATTGTGTACTGCCACCTCTTCGTCAAACTATAGCGATTTCGAAGGCTGAATGGGATATCTTGAAAACGCACATCGTGGAATACAAAGACCGCCAATACGAGGTTCTTGTGGTTGGTTGGACTGACGCGATATACGACATCTTGTGGAGTCACCTGAAGTTGCCTTGCCCATACGCGTTTAAAAATGCGAGGATTAATCGAAATCCTGGCGAGACATTTCTATCGATCACAGGAAACTGTTCGGAATGTGAATCAAAGATTCACATTTACTGTGAGGTCGAACCGACTGAAGGTGGCCCAACCTTGAACGTCTCAATATTTGATTCGCGCGGGGTGATCCACCAAAACAAGCGGCAAGTTCGGGGTGACAGACGACTCCGTATAGGTAAGGAATTGCAGGGAAAGTCGACTTATACCTGGCGGCGTGAGGCAGCAAATCGGTTAATGGATTTTGGGGACGTTGCACGGGCCAATCTACTTTCAGAGTTTGTTCTGCGGAAAGCGAAACAGGAGACCCAAGACAAGGAGTTGGGTCTATTCAAAGTCCACGCAGTTCTAGCGTCAGTGTGGTACATGAAGTATGGTGAGGAGTTCAGTGGATGTATCCGCGAGATCGGACTGGACAAATTTTACGTGATGTATTGGACTCCCACGCAACTTTACATGTACAAACAGTTTCGAAAGGAAGACGATGTTGGAACAGTGAGTATCGACGCAACGGGTAGTTTGATGAAGCAAATTCCAAACCCGGATGGTTCGAAACGCGTCGTCTACCTTTACCAGGCTGTCTGTGGTTTCCGTAAGAAGATCCTGCCGCTGTTCCAGATGATTTCTGAAAAACACGACACCAACACCTTGGCGTATTGGATGCGAGAGTGGTTACGTTCTGGGGGCTCGTGTCCAAACGAGGTGGTCACAGATTACTCGCTGGCACTCTTAAATGCGACTTGCATGGCGTTTAAAAATTGTGACCTTAAAGCGTACATCGAGAACTGCATTATTTTCGAAGAGAAATCGAGGATTAGAGTTAGGCGTCCTCGATGCCGTGTTCGAGTTGACATCGCACATCTAATCAAGTCAGTTTCTCGCTGGAGATGCTTTGCCCGTGAATCGCCGGAAAAGGACTTCTTTTTACGTTGTGTCGGACTCCATTCCACGTGTACAAAAATCGACGAATTTGTTGAAATATGCACGGACGTCGTAACCATAGCTTTGGCAATTCATGAAGACGTCGGCGACAAGGACAGCCACTGCTTCGCTGCTCAGAGAAGGGTCATGAGCCGTTTGAAATCCTACGGTCTTACTATCGAAGAACCAGACAGTAGCGTGCCGGATGTGGTAGAAAGCTTGTTTGACTTCGACGGCGAGGAAAATGTCGAAACCAGCAGTGCGATCAATAAGATTTTAAGAAAAATTGAAAAGGACAGCACCGACACCCTGAAGCAGGGACGTTTAAATCCGTATCACTGCGCTGACTTCGGTTCGCGTCTGATGAAATTGGCGAGTCAGTTTGTTCTGTGGACAGCTGTGATGATCATCGATGAGCAGCAAAACTCTCTCGTAGAGACGGGCGATCGACGCGTCGCGAGTTCGGCCCGGAGCGAAGAATATTTTCGAGAGCTAAAAAACTTAGTTTTCAAGAAGGGGAAGGCTATTCGAATCGACAAGTACCTCGTCATTCATCTGAGATCTCTGGAAGGAACGAACAAGTTGCTGAACGCGTTAGAAAGAACTCCGGAGAAAACACCGAAGATCCCAAACGAAAGTGCTAAGGCTGAGATGTGCTCGTTTGTCGGTGTCGAGACTTTGCTGTTGCGAGGATCTGTCGCTATCAACATCTCTTGTAAACGTAGATATGAGCAGTACACGAGTATCCGAAGATCTTCGTGATTATTCACCGAGTCAATAAACGATCTAGAAGTCAATCATTCGGGAGCTTCACCTAGCGGCGAAAGAAAAGGTAAGTCTCTAACTGACGTCTCTGCTGACAACGCAGTCTCAGAAACGTCGTTTCTACGCGAGACCGAAAATTGGAAAGGGCTCAACAAAAAAAACAGAACCTGTCAGGCCCAAGGGACCAGGCCAGGCAAAGAAACGGGGTAAGTATCTGACGGCATGTCCTGATATAGAAATTATCCACAAGCGGCCTAAATTTGCTACAACGTTGCCTCTGCTCGCCAACGGAAATCGCTTGGGACCTGTAAAAATCGGAAAACTGGTTGTTCGCGTACGGAACACGTGTGCCTTCGATTCGACGGTTCAGGGCATGTTAGCGGCATTTCACGATTTCGAACAATATTCGACGTGCCTTCGAGATAGTCATTTCGTGCTGTCTGAGTTTGTTCAGGCGCTAGCAAGGACGGGTGCAACGGCGAAACTGTACCAAGCGCGAGGATCCTTATTGAGTACAACGAAGGAAACAGTCAGTGGGACATTAGACTGCATGACAAACATACCGTATCTCCAGGAAAAGTTTATCCTCCGCGACGTATGGTCTCTCGAAAAATCGCTTCGATGTTCCGATTGTCTCTATGAGGTCACGAAGAGTTTACCGGTTGTACACCTGAATCCACTCCCAATGTACCAGAGTAGCATGACAGGTCTACAAGAGGCAGTCAATGGAGTGTGTAAGCCAAGGAGCACACTTGCGTGTTTTCGGTGTCACAGTACGAAGATCACGAAATGTTCATCAGTCGGCAGCCACATGATGCTAAACATCGAAGATTCGGGAAACGCACTGTTGTCAGCTCGGAACGGTTATCCGAATTGCAGACGACAATTCACCCTTGAAGAAATTCCGGATAAGCTGGTTTGCTGCGATCGTTCGTACAAATTCGTTTCCGCAATCGTTCATGCTGGCTGTCATTATTTCGCATATATAAAGCGGGTTATTGGCAGATGGGAAGAGCATAATGACCTAAGCGACCGAGTCATAGCAGTTACTACGCGAACGCTTCTGCAGCCACACAACATCCACGTTTTATTTTATGTAAGAATCTCATAAACAGTTAAGTAGAGGTCTCCAAAAATGAGGTGTTTCGTGCTTCACGCAATATCTTGCATTTGTATATCAGAGACCCTAGGATAGTCGAGCAGAGGTCCGACTCGGAGTCCCTCTTGCTCCTCAGCAGCGATTCGTTGATTAAAAAAGTAAAAAAATAAGAGAAAATCCAAAAAAAAGTCATTAAGTATTTCTAATTTTTATCTCGTTCTTTTACATTGCCCTTGAATCACTTACAATTGTGCTTGAGGACATCCGAGCGGAAGGCCAACTTAAAGTTCCCTTGCTGCTGTTAACAGCGTTGCGTTAAGAAAAAAAAAAAATTAGTTAGTATTTGTTGTCGTTTTTCTGACTATTAAGCCCGAGGTTTCAAGACACTCGAGTAGAGATCTGACTTAAAATGTCTCTCGCTCCAATTGACAGTTTCAGCATATAACATGTTCATATCCATATAAGAAAAAAAAGAAAGAAAAAAGTAAAAAAATTAATAAGTATTCGTTGTCGTTTTTCTGACTATTAAGCCCGATGTTTCAAGACAGTCGAGTAGAAGAGATCTGACTCAAAATGTCTTTCGCTCCAATTGACAGTATAAGCATATAAAATGTTTATATCTATATAAGAAAAGAAAGAAAGAAAGAAAGAAAAAAAAAGAAAAAAAGAAAAAAAAAAGAAACCGGTTTTCCGTTACGTCCTCGTCGTCGGTTTTGGGTAATGCTAAAAACGGAATATTATTCAATGCTTTTCATTGACAAGCATCGATTGCAATGCTTTACTGGAGTGTTTGACATAATACACTCGAGGTTCTGCAATCCGATTGGATCCCACATTAATAGGTCGCACTTCCTGTATGTGGTGCGTCGTCTTTGCCCCTTAGTTTTCCGCCGGCGATACTTAAAACCCGGGAATCGAACCCAAAAACCTTAACGAATTATGGTTAAGGTTTTCGAGTTCGATCCAATTCTTGGACCTTGGGCCCATGCCAATTGTTGGACTTACTACTTTCTTACGGTAGATTCTGAACTACCGGCGAAAGTACTGTCATTGTTGCGCTCATGCTCCTGTCACATAACTTACCTCTTCCCTTAGAGATATCTTTGCAAGAAATAATTTTTGTCCATGCTGGGTTTAAGCTTTGTAGCAGAAGTACGCTCCATTAATTACCATTCTTTAAAAATTGGTTTTCTAGCCTCGGTTTATACAGACAAAATGAAGCCACTAAAAAACATCTACAAACAGTTCTGGACCGTGCACACGGGTTTACGACAAACTACAAATGAAACGAAGCTACTACAAACAACTACAAACGATTCTGGACCCTTCCCACTTGATCACGACAAACTACAAACGAAACGAAGCTACTACAAACAACTACAAACGATTATAGACCATTCCCACCTGTTCACGACGAACTACAAACAACTACAAACCCTTCTGGACCCTTCCCACCTGTTCACGACAAACTACAAACTACAAACGATTCTGGACCCTCCCCACCTGTTCACGACAAACTACAAACGAAACAAAGCTACTACAAACAACTACAAAAGATTCTGGACCCTCCCCACCTGTTCACGACAAACTACAAACGAAACGAAGCTACTACAAACAACTACAAACGATTCTGGACCATTCCCACCTGTTCACAATAAACTACGAACGAAACGAAGCTACTACAAACAACTACAAACGATCGTGGACCCTTCCTACCTGTTCACGACAAACTACGAACGAAACGAAGCAACTACAAACGATTCTGAACCCTTCCCACTTGATCACGACAAACTACAAACGAAACGAAGCTACTACAAACAACTACAAACGATTATGGACCATTCCCACCTGTTCACGACGAACTACAAACAACTACAAACCATTCTGGACCTTCTCACCTGTTCACGACAAACTACAAACGAAACGAAGCTACTACAAACAACTACAAACGATTCTGGACCCTTCCCACTTGATCACGACGAACTAAAAACGAAACGAAGCAACTACAAACGATTGTGGACCCTTCCTACCTGTTCACGACAAACTACAAACGAAACGAAGCTACTACAAACTACAAACGATTCTGGACCCTTCCCACCTGTTCACAACAAACTACAAACGAAACGAAGCTACTACAAACAACTACAAAAGATTCTGGACCCTTCCCACCTGTTCACGACGAACTACAAACGAAACGAAGCTACTACAAACAACTACAAAAGATTCTGGACCCTTCCCACCTGTTCACGATTAACTACAAACGAAACGAAGCAACTACAAACAACTGCAAACGATTCTGGACCCTTCCCACCTGTTCACGACAAACTGCAAACGAAACGAGACAACTACAAACAACTACAAACGATTCTGGACCCTTCCCACCTGTTCACGACAAACTACAAACGAAACGAAGCTACTACAAAAAACTACAAACGATTCTGGACCCTTCCCACTTGATCACGACGAACTAAAAAGGAAACGAAGCAACTACAAACGATTCTGGACCCTTCCCACCTGTTCACGACAAACTGCAAATGAAACGAGACAACTACAAACAACTACAAACGATTCTGGACCCATCACACCTGTTCACGACAAACTACAAACAAAACGAAGCTACTACAAACAACTACAAAAGATTCTGGACCCTTCCCACATGTTCACGACGAACTACAAACGAAACGAAGCAACTGCAAACGATTGTGGACCCTTCCTACCTGTTCACGAAAAACTACAAACGAAACGAAGCTACTACAAACAACTACAAACGATTCTGGACCCTTCCCACCTGTTCACAACAAACTACAAACAAAACGAAGCTACTACAAACAACTGCAAAAGATTCTGGACCCTTCCCACCTGTTCACGACGAACTACAAATGAAACAAAGCTACTACAAACAACTACAAACGATTCAGGACTCTTACCACCTGTTCACGACAAACTACAAACGAAACGAAGCTACTACAAACAACTACAAACGATTGTGGACCCTTCCTACCTGTTCACGAAAAACTACGAACGAAACGAAGCTAATACAAACAATTACAAAAGATTCTGGACCCTTCCCACCTGTTCACGACTAACTACAAACGAAACGAAGCAACTGCAAACGATTCTGGACACTTCCCACCTGTTCACGACAAACTGCAAGCGAAACGAGAAAACTACAAGCAACTACAACCGATTCTGGACCCTTCCCACCTGTTCACGACAAACTACAAACGAAACGAAGCTACTACAAACAAGTACAAACGATTCTGGACCCTTCCCACTTGATCACGATGAACTAAAAACGAAACGAAACAACTACAAACGATTGTGGACCCTTCCTACCTGTTCACGACAAACTACAAACGAAACGAAGCTACTACAAACTACAAACGATTCTGGACCCTTCCCACCTGTTCACAAAAGACTACAAACGAAACGAAGCTACTACAAACAACTACAAAAGATTCTGGACCCTTCCCACCTGTTCACGACGAACTACAAACGAAACGAAGCTACTACAAACAACTACAAAAGATTCTGGACCCTTCCCACCTGTTCACGACGAACTATAAACGAAACGAAGCTACTACAAACAACTACAAAAGATTTTGGACCATTCCCACCTGTTCACGATTAACTGCAAACGAAACGAAGCAACTACAAACAAATGCAAACGATTGTGGACCCTTCCCACCTGTTCACGACAAACTGCAAACGAAACGAGACAACTACAAACAACTACAAACGATTCTGGACCCTTCCAACCTGTTCACGAAAAACTACAAACAAAACGAAGCTACTACAAACAACTACAAAAGATTCTGGGCCCTTCCCACATGTTCACGACGAACTACAAACGAAACGAAGCTTCTACAAACAACTACAAACGATTCTGGACCATTCCCACCTGTTCACGACAAACTACAAACGAAACGAAGCTACTACAAACAACTACAAACGATCGTGGACCCTTCCTACCTGTTCACGACAAACTACGAACGAAACGAAGCAACTACAAACGATTTTGAACCCTTCCTACCTGTTCACGAAAAACTACAAACGAAACGAAGCTACTACAAACAACTACAAAAGATTCTGGACCCTTCCCACCTGTTCACGACGAACTACAAATGAAACAAAGCTACTACAAACAACTACAAACGATTCAGGACTCTTCCCACCTGTTCACGACAAACTACAAACGAAACGAAGCTACTACAAACAACTACAAACGATTGTGGACACTTCCTACCTGTTCACGAAAAACTACGAACGAAACGAAGCTACTACAAACAACTACAAAAGATTCTGGACCCTTCCCACCTGTTCACGACTAACTACAAACGAAACGAAGCAACTTCAAACGATTCTGGACCCTTCCCACCTGTTCATGACAAACTACAAACGAAACGAAGCTACTACAAACAACTACAAAAGATTCTGGACCCTTCCCACCTGTTCACGACGAACTACAAACGAAACGAAAACACTACAAACAACTATAAACGATTCTGGACCATTCCCACCTGTTCACAACAAACGACAAACGAAACGAAGCTACTACAAACAACTACAAACGATCGTGGACCCTTCCTACTTGCTCACGACAAACTACGAACGAAACGAAGCAACTACAAACGATTCTGAACCCTTCCCACTTGATCACGACAAACTACAAAAGAAACGAAGCTACTATAAACAACTACAAACGATTATGGACCATTCTCACCTGTTCACGACGAACTACAAACAACTACAAACCATTCTGGACCCTTCCCACCTGTTCACGACAAACTACAAACTACAAACGATTCTGGACCCTTCCCACCTGTTCACGACAAACTACAAACGAAACGAAGCTACTACAAACAACTACAAACGATTCTGGACCCTTCCCACTTGATCATGACGAACTAAAAACGAAACGAAGCAACTACAAACGATTGTGGACCCTTCCTACCTGTTCACGACAAACTACAAACAAAACGAAGCTACTACAAACAACTACAAACGATTCTGGACCCTTCCCACCTGTTCACAACAATCTACGAACGAAACGAAGCTACTACAAACAACTACACACGATTGTGGACCCTTCCTACCTGTTCACGAAAAACTACGAACGAAACGAAGCTACTACAAACAACTACAAAAGATTCTGGACCCTTCCCACCTGTTCACGATTAACTACAAACGAAACGAAGCAACTACAAAGAACTGCAAACGATTCTGGACCCTTCCCACCTGTTCACGACAAACTGCAAACGAAACGAGACAACTACAAACAACTACAAACGATTCTGGACCCTTCCCACCTGTTCACGACAAACTACAAACGAAACGAAGCTACTACAAACAACTACAAAAGATTCTGGACCCTTCCCACATGTTCACGACGAACTACAAACGAAACGAAGCTACTACAAACAACTACAAACGATTCTGGACCATTCCCACCTGTTCACAACAAACTACAAACGAAACGAAGCTACTACAAACAACTACAAACGATCGTGGACCTTTCCTACCTGTTCACGACAAACTACGAACGAAACGAAGCAACTACAAACGATTCTGAACCCTTCCTACTTGATCACGACAAACTACAAACGAAACGAAGCTACTACAAACAACTACAAACGATTCTGGACCCTTCCCACTTGATCACGACGAACTAAAAACGAAACAAAGCAACTACAAACAACTTCAATCGATTATGGACCATTCCCATCTGTTCACGACGAACTACAAACAACTACAAACCATTCTGGACCCTTCCCATCTATTCACGACAAACTACAAACTGCAAACGATTCTGGACCCTTCCCACCTGTTCACGACAAACTACAAACGAAACGAAGCTACTACAAACAACTACAAACGATTCTGGACCCTTCCCACTTGATCACGACGAACTAAAAACGAAACGAAGCAACTACAAACGATTGTGGACCCTTCCTACCTGTTCACGACAAACTACAAACGAAACGAAGCTACTACAAACAACTACAAAAGATTCTGGACACTTCCCACCTGTTCACGACGAACTACAAACGAAACGAAGCTACTACAAACAACTACAAAAGATTCTGGACCCTTCCCACCTGTTCACGACGAACTATAAACGAAACGAAGCTACTACAAACAACTACAAAAGATTTTGGACCATTCCCACCTGTTCACGATTAACTGCAAACGAAACGAAGCAACTACAAACAACTGCAAACGATTGTGGACCCTTCCCACCTGTTCACGACAAACTGCAAACGAAACGAGACAACTACAAACAACTACAAACGATTCTGGACCCTTCCAACCTGTTCACGACAAACTACAAACAAAACGAAGCTACTACAAACAACTACAAAAGATTCTGGGCCCTTCCCACATGTTCACGACGAACTACAAACGAAACGAAGCTTCTACAAACAACTACAAACGATTCTGGACCATTCCCACCTGTTCACGACAAACTACAAACGAAACGAAGCTACTACAAACAACTACAAACGATCGTGGACCCTTCCTACCTGTTCACGACAAACTACGAACGAAACGAAGCAACTACAAACGATTTTGAACCCTTCCTACCTGTTCACGAAAAACTACAAACGAAACGAAGCTACTACAAACAACTACAAAAGATTCTGGACCCTTCCCACCTGTTCACGACGAACTACAAATGAAACAAAGCTACTACAAACAACTACAAACGATTCAGGACTCTTCCCACCTGTTCACGACAAACTACAAACGAAACGAAGCTACTACAAACAACTACAAACGATTGTGGACCCTTCCTACCTGTTCACGAAAAACTACGAACGAAACGAAGCTACTACAAACAACTACAAAAGATTCTGGACCCTTCCCACCTGTTCACGACTAACTACAAACGAAACGAAGCAACTGCAAACGATTCTGGACCCTTCCCACCTGTTCATGACAAACTACAAACGAAACGAAGCTACTACAAACAACTACAAAAGATTCTGGACCCTTCCCACCTGTTCACGACGAACTACAAACGAAACGAAAACACTACAAACAACTATAAACGATTCTGGACCATTCCCACCTGTTCACAACAAACGACAAACGAAACGAAGCTACTACAAACAACTACAAACGATCGTGGACCCTTCCTACTTGCTCACGACAAACTACGAACGAAACGAAGCAACTACAAACGATTCTGAACCCTTCCCACTTGATCACGACAAACTACAAAAGAAACGAAGCTACTATAAACAACTACAAACGATTATGGACCATTCTCACCTGTTCACGACGAACTACAAACAACTACAAACCATTCTGGACCCTTCCCACCTGTTCACGACAAACTACAAACTACAAACGATTCTGGACCCTTCCCACCTGTTCACGACAAACTACAAACGAAACGAAGCTACTACAAACAACTACAAACGATTCTGGACCCTTCCCACTTGATCATGACGAACTAAAAACGAAACGAAGCAACTACAAACGATTGTGGACCCTTCCTACCTGTTCACGACAAACTACAAACAAAACGAAGCTACTACAAACAACTACAAACGATTCTGGACCCTTCCCACCTGTTCACGATTAACTACAAACGAAACGAAGCAACTACAAACAACTGCAAACGATTCTGGACCCTTCCCACCTGTTCACGACAAACTGCAAACGAAACGAGACAACTACAAACAACTACAAACGATTCTGGACCCTTCCCACCTGTTCACGACAAACTACAAACGAAACGAAGCTACTACAAACAACTACAAAAGATTCTGGACCCTTCCCACATGTTCACGACGAACTACAAACGAAACGAAGCTACTACAAACAACTACAAACGATTCTGGACCATTCCCACCTGTTCACAACAAACTACAAACGAAACGAAGCTACTACAAACAACTACAAACGATCGTGGACCTTTCCTACCTGTTCACGACAAACTACGAACGAAACGAAGCAACTACAAACGATTCTGAACCCTTCCTACTTGATCACGACAAACTACAAACGAAACGAAGCTACTACAAACAACTACAAACGATTCTGGACCCTTCCCACTTGATCACGACGAACTAAAAACGAAACAAAGCAACTACAAACAACTTCAATCGATTATGGACCATTCCCATCTGTTCACGACGAACTACAAACAACTACAAACCATTCTGGACCCTTCCCATCTATTCACGACAAACTACAAACTGCAAACGATTCTGGACCCTTCCCACCTGTTCACGACAAACTACAAACGAAACGAAGCTAGTACAAACAACTACAAACGATTCTGGACCCTTCCCACTTGATCACGACGAACTAAAAACGAAACGAAGCAACTACAAACGATTGTGGACCCTTCCTACCTGTTCACGACAAACTACAAACGAAACGAAGCTACTACAAACAACTACAAAAGATTCTGGACCCTTCCCACCTGTTCACGACGAACTACAAACGAAACGAAGCTACTACAAACAACTACAAAAGATTCTGGACCCTTCCCACCTGTTCACGACGAACTATAAACGAAACGAAGCTACTACAAACAACTACAAAAGATTTTGGACCATTCCCACCCGTTCACGATTAACTGCAAACGAAACGAAGCAACTACAAACAACTGCAAACGATTGTGGACCCTTCCCACCTGTTCACGACAAACTGCAAACGAAACGAGACAACTACAAACAACTACAAACGATTCTGGACCCTTCCAACCTGTTCACGACAAACTACAAACAAAACGAAGCTACTACAAACAACTACAAAAGATTCTGGGCCCTTCCCACATGTTCACGACGAACTACAAACGAAACGAAGCTTCTACAAACAACTACAAACGATTCTGGACCATTCCCACCTGTTCACAACAAACTACAAACGAAACGAAGCTACTACAAACAACTACAAACGATCGTGGACCCTTCCTACCTGTTCACGACAAACTACGAACGAAACGAAGCAACTACAAACGATTTTGAACCCTTCCTACCTGTTCACGAAAAACTACAAACGAAACGAAGCTACTACAAACAACTACAAAAGATTCTGGACCCTTCCCACCTGTTCACGACGAACTACAAATGAAACAAAGCTACTATAAACAACTACAAACGATTCAGGACTCTTCCCACCTGTTCACGACAAACTACAAACGAAACGAAGCTACTACAAACAACTACAAACGATTGTGGACCCTTCCCACCTGTTCACGACAAACTACAAACGAAACGAAGCTACTACAAACAACTACAAAAGATTCTGGACCCTTCCCACCTGTTCACGACTAACTACAAACGAAACGAAGCAACTGCAAACGATTCTGGACCCTTCCCACCTGTTCATGACAAACTACAAACGAAACGAAGCTACTACAAACAACTACAAAAGATTCTGGACCCTTCCCACCTGTTCACGACGAACTACAAACGAAACGAAAACACTACAAACAACTATAAACGATTCTGGACCATTCCCACCTGTTCACAACAAACGACAAACGAAACGAAGCTACTACAAACAACTACAAACGATCGTGGACCCTTCCTACTTGCTCACGACAAACTACGAACGAAACGAAGCAACTACAAACGATTCTGAACCCTTCCCACTTGATCACGACAAACTACAAAAGAAACGAAGCTACTATAAACAACTACAAACGATTATGGACCATTCTCACCTGTTCACGACGAACTACAAACAACTACAAACCATTCTGGACCCTTCCCACCTGTTCACGACAAACTACAAACTACAAACGATTCTCGACCCTTCCCACCTGTTCACGACAAACTACAAACGAAACGAAGCTACTACAAACAACTACAAACGATTCTGGACCCTTCCCACTTGATCATGACGAACTAAAAACGAAACGAAGCAACTACAAACGATTGTGGACCATTCCTACCTGTTCACGACAAACTACAAACAAAACGAAGCTACTACAAACAACTACAAACGATTCTGGACCCTTCCCACCTGTTCACAACAATCTACGAACGAAACGAAGCTACTACAAACAACTACACACGATTGTGGACCCTTCCTACCTGTTCACGAAAAACTACGAACGAAACGAAGCTACTACAAACAACTACAAAAGATTCTGGACCCTTCCCACCTGTTCACGATTAACTACAAACGAAACGAAGCAACTACAAACAACTGCAAACGATTCTGGACCCTTCCCACCTGTTCACGACAAACTGCAATCGAAACGAGACAACTACAAACAACTACAAACGATTCTGGACCCTTCCCACCTGTTCACGACAAACTACAAACGAAACGAAGCTACTACAAACAACTACAAAAGATTCTGGACCCTTCCCACATGTTCACGACGAACTACAAACGAAACGAAGCTACTACAAACAACTACAAACGATTCTGGACCATTCCCACCTGTTCACAACAAACTACAAACGAAGCGAAGCTACTACAAACAACTACAAACAATCGTGGACCTTTCCTACCTGTTCACGACAAACTACGAACGAAACGAAGCAACTACAAACGATTCTGAACCCTTCCTACTTGATCACGACAAACTACAAACGAAACGAAGCTACTACAAACAACTACAAACGATTCTGGACCCTTCCCACTTGATCACGACGAACTAAAAACGAAACAAAGCAACTACAAACAACTTCAATCGATTATGGACCATTCCCATCTGTTCACGACGAACTACAAACAACTACAAACCATTCTGGACCCTTCCCATCTATTCACGACAAACTACAAACTGCAAACGATTCTGGACCCTTCCCACCTGTTCACGACAAACTACAAACGAAACGAAGCTACTACAAACAACTACAAACGATTCTGGACCCTTCCCACTTGATCACGACGAACTAAAAACGAAACGAAGCAACTACAAACAACTACACACGATTGTGGACCCTTCCTACCTGTTCACGAACAACTACGAACGAAACGAAGCTACTACAAACAACTACAAAAGATTCTGGACCCTTCCCACCTGTTCACGATTAACTACAAACGAAACGAAGCAACTACAAACAACTGCAAACGATTCTGGACCCTTCCCACCTGTTCACGACGAACTACAAACAACTACAAACCATTCTGGACCCTTCCCATCTATTCACGACAAACTACAAACTGCAAACGATTCTGGACCCTTCCCACCTGTTCACGACAAACTACAAACGAAACGAAGCTACTACAAACAACTACAAACGATTCTGGACCCTTCCCACTTGATCACGACGAACTAAAAACGAAACGAAGCAACTACAAACAACTACACACGATTGTGGACCCTTCCTACCTGTTCACGACAAACTACAAACGAAACGAAGCTACTACAAACAACTACAAACGATTCTGGACCCTTCCCACCTGTTCACAACAATCTACGAACGAAACGAAGCTACTACAAACAACTACACACGATTGTGGACCCTTCCTACCTGTTCACGAACAACTACGAACGAAACGAAGCTACTACAAACAACTACAAAAGATTCTGGACCCTTCCCACCTGTTCACGATTAACTACAAACGAAACGAAGCAACTACAAACAACTGCAAACGATTCTGGACCCTTCCCACCTGTTCACGACAAACTGCAAACGAAACGAGACAACTACAAACAACTACAAACGATTCTGGACCCTTCCCACCTGTTCACGACAAACTACAAATGAAACGAAGCTACTACAAACAACTACAAAAGATTCTGGACCCTTCCCACATGTTCACGACGAACTACAAACGAAACGAAGCTACTACAAACAACTACAAACGATTCTGGACCATTCCCACCTGTTCACGACAAACTACGAACGAAACGAAGCAACTACAAACGATTCTGAACCATTCCTACTTGATCACGACAAACTACAAACGAAACGAAGCTACTACAAACAACTACAAACGATTCTGGACCCTCCCCACTTGATCACGACGAACTAAAAACGAAACAAAGCAACTACAAACAACTTCAATCGATTATGGACCATTCCCATCTGTTCACGACGAACTACAAACAACTACAAACCATTCTGGACCCTTCCCATCTATTCACGACAAACTACAAACTGCAAACGATTCTGGACCCTTCCCACCTGTTCACGACAAACTACAAACGAAACGAAGCTACTACAAACAACTACAAACGATTCTGGACCCTTCCCACTTGATCACGACGAACTAAAAACGAAACGAAGCAACTACAAACGATTGTGGACCCTTCCTACCTGTTCACGACAAACTACAAACGAAACGAAGCTACTACAAACAACTACAAACGATTCTGGACCCTTCCCACCTGTTCACAACAAACTACAAACGAAACGAAGCTACTACTAACAACTACAAAAGATTCTGGACCCTTCCCACCTGTTTATGACGAACTACAAACGAAACGAAGCTACTACAAACAACTACAAACGATTCTGGACTCTTCCCACCTGTTCACGACAAACTACAAACGAAACGAAAACACTACAAACAACTATAAACGATTCTGGACCATTCCCACCTGTTCACAACAAACGACAAACGAAACGAAGCTACTACAAACAACTACAAACGATCGTGGACCCTTCCTACCTGTTCACGACAAACTACGAACGAAACGAAGCAACTACAAACGATTCTGAACCCTTCCCACTTGATCACGACAAACTACAAAAGAAACGAAGCTACTATAAACAACTACAAACGATTATGGACCATTCTCACCTGTTCACGACGAACTACAAACAACTACAAACCATTCTGGACCCTTCCCACCTGTTCACGACAAACTACAAACTACAAACGATTCTGGACCCTTCCCACCTGTTCACGACAAACTACAAACAAAACGAAGCTACTACAAACAACTACAAACGATTCTGGACCCTTCCCACTTGATCATGACGAACTAAAAACGAAACGAAGCAACTACAAACGATTGTGGACCCTTCCTACCTGTTCACGACAAACTACAAACAATCGAAGCTACTACAAACAACTACAAACGATTCTGGACCCTTCCCACCTGTTCACAACAATCTACGAACGAAACGAAGCTACTACAAACAATTACACACGATTGTGGACCCTTCCGACCTGTTCACGAAAAACTACGAACGAAACGAAGCTACTACAAACAACTACAAAAGATTCTGGACCCTTCCCACCTGTTCACGATTAACTACAAACGAAACGAAGCAACAACAAACAACTGCAAACGATTCTGGACCCTTCCCACCTGTTCACGACAAACTGCAAACGAAACAAGACAACTACAAACAACTACTAACGATTCTGGACCCTTCCCACCTGTTCACGACAAACTACAAACGAAACGAAGCTACTACAAACAACTACAAAAGATTCTGGACCCTTCCCACATGTTCACGACGAACTGCAAACGAAACGAAGCTACTACAAACAACTACAAACGATTCTGGACCATTCCTACCTGTTCACAACAAACTACAAACGAAACGAAGCTACTACAAACAACTACAAACGATCGTGGACCCTTCCTACCTGTTCACGACAAACTACGAACGAAACGAAGCAACTACAAACGATTCTGAACCCTTCCTACTTGATCACGACAAACTACAAACGAAACGAAGCTACTACAAACAACTACAAACGATTCTGGACCCTTCCCACTTCATCACGACGAAATAAAAACGAAACAAAGCAACTACAAACAACTTCAATCGATTATGGACCATTCCCATCTGTTCACGACGAACTACAAACAACTACAAACCATTCTGGACCCTTCCCATCTATTCACGACAAACTACAAACTACAAACGATTCTGGACCCTTCCCACCTGTTCACGACAAACTACAAACGAAACGAAGCTACTACAAACAACTACAAACGATTCTGGACCCTTCCCACTTGATCACGACGAACTAAAAACGAAACGAAGCAACTACAAACGATTGTGGACCCTTCCTACCTGTTCACGACAAACTACAAACGAAACGAAGCTACTACAAACAACTACAAACGATTCTGGACCCTTCCCACCTGTTCACAACAAACTACAAACGAAACGAAGCTACTACAAACAACTACAAAAGATTCTGGACCCTTCCCACCTGTTTACGGCGAACTACAAACGAAACGAAGCTACTACAAACAACTACAAACGATTCTGGACTCTTCCCACCTGTTCACGACAAACTACAAACGAAACGAAAACACTACAAACAACTATAAACGATTCTGGACCATTCCCACCTGTTCACAACAAACGACAAACGAAACGAAGCTACTACAAACAACTACAAACGATCGTTGACCCTTCCTACTTGCTCACGACAAACTACGAACGAAACGAAGCAACTACAAACGATTCTGAACCCTTCCCACTTGATCACGACAAACTACAAAAGAAACGAAGCTACTATAAACAACTACAAACGATTATGGACCATTCTCACCTGTTCTCGACGAACTACAAACAACTACAAACCATTCTGGACCCTTCCCACCTGTTCACGACAAACTACAAACTACAAACGATTCTGGACCCTTCCCACCTGTTCACGACAAACTACAAACGAAACGAAGCTACTACAAACAACTACAAACGATTCTGGACCCTTCCCACTTGATCATGACGAACTAAAAACGAAACGAAGCAACTACAAACGATTGTGGACCCTTCCTACCTGTTCACGACAAACTACAAACAAAACGAAGCTACTACAAACAACTACAAACGATTCTGGACCCTTCCCACCTGTTCACAACAATCTACGAACGAAACGAAGCTACTACAAACAACTACACACGATTGTGGACCCTTCCTACCTGTTCACGAAAAACTACGAACGAAACGAAGCTACTACAAACAACTACAAAAGATTCTGGACCCTTCCCACCTGTTCACGATTAACTACAAACGAAACGAAGCAACTACAAACAACTGCAAACGATTCTGGACCCTTCCCACCTGTTCACGACAAACTGCAAACGAATCGAGACAACTACAAACAACTACAAACGATTCTGGACCCTTCCCACCTGTTCACGACAAACTACAAACGAAACGAAGCTACTACAAACAACTACAAAAGATTCTGGACCCTTCCCACATGTTCACGACGAACTACAAACGAAACGAAGCTACTACAAACAACTACAAACGATTCTGGACCATTCCCACCTGTTCACAACAAACTACAAACGAAACGAAGCTACTACAAACAACTACAAACGATCGTGGACCCTTCCTACCTGTTCACGACAAACTACGAACGAAACGAAGCAACTACAAACGATTCTGAACCCTTCCTACTTGATCACGACAAACTACAAACGAAACGATGTTACTACAAACAACTACAAACGATTCTGGACCCTTCCCACTTGATCACGACGAACTAAAAACGAAACAAAGCAACTACAAACAACTTCAATCGATTATGGACCATTCCCATCTGTTCACGACGAACTACAAACAACTACAAACCATTCTGGACCCTTCCCATCTATTCACGACAAACTACAAACTACAAACGATTCTGGACCCTTCCCACCTGTTCACGACAAACTTCAAACGAAACGAAGCTACTACAAACAACTACAAACGATTCTGGACCCTTCCCACTTGATCACGACGAACTAAAAACGAAACGAAGCAACTACAAACGATTGTGGACCCTTCCTACCTGTTCACGACAAACTACAAACGAAACGAAGCTACTACAAACAACTACAAACGATTCTGGACCCTTCCCACCTGTTCACAACAAACTACAAACGAAACGAAGCTACTACAGACAACTACAAAAGATTCTGGACCCTTCCCACCTGTTTACGACGAACTACAAAAGAAACGAAGCTACTACAAACAACTACAAACGATTCTGGACTCTTCCCACCTGTTCACGACAAACTACAAGCGAAACGAATCTACTACAAACAACTACAAACCATTCTGGACTCTTCCCACCTGTTCACTACAAACTACAAACGAAACGAAGCTACTACAAACAACTACAAACGATTCTGGGCCCTTCCCACTTGATCACGACGAACTAAAAACGAAACGAAGCAACTACAAACGATTGTGGCCCCTTCCTACCTGTTCACGAAAAACTACAAACGAAACAAAGCTACTACAAACAACTACAAACGATTCTGGACCCTTCCCACCTGTTCACAACAAACTACAAACGAAACGAAGCTACTACAAACAACTACAAAAGATTCTGAACCCTTCCCACCTGTTCACGACGAACTACAAATGAAATAAAGCTACTACAGACAACTACAAACGATTCAGGACTCTTCCCACCTGTTCACGACAAACTACAAACGAAACGAAGCTACTACAAACAACTACAAACGATTGTGGACCCTTCCTACCTGTTCACGAAAAACTACGAACGAAACGAAGCTACTACAAACAATTACAAAAGATTCTGGACCCTTCCCACCTGTTCACGACGAACTACAAACGAAACGAAAACACTACAAACAACTACAAACGATTCTGGACCATTCCCACCTGTTCACAACAAACTACAAACGAAACGAAGCTACTACAAACGATTCTGAACCCTTCCCTCTTGATCGCGACAAACTACAAAAGAAACGAAGCTACTATAAACAACTACAGACGATTATGGTCCATTCTCACCTGTTCACGACGAACTACAAACAACTACAAACCATTCTGGACCCATCCCACCTGTTCACGACAAACTACAAACTACAAACGATTCTGGACCCTTCCCACCTGTTCACGACAAACTACAAACGAAACGAAGCTACTACAAACAACTACAAACGATTCTGGACCCTTCCCACTTGATCATGACGAACTAAAAACGAAACGAAGCAACTACAAACGATTGTGGACCCTTCCTACCTGTTCACGACAAACTACAAACGAAACTAAGCTACTACAAACAACTACAAACGATTCTGGACCCTTCCCACCTCTTCACAACAAACTACGAACGAAACGAAGCTACTACAAACAACTACAAACGATTGTGGACCCTTCCTACCTGTTCACGAAAAACTACGAACGAAACGAAGCTACTACAAACAACTACAAGAGATTCTGGACCCTTTCCACCTGTTCACGACTAACTACAAACGAAACGAAGCAACTACAAACAACTACAAACGATTCTGGACCCTCCCCACCTGTTCACGACAAACTGCATATGAAACGAGACAACTATAAACGATTCTGAACCCTTCCTACTTGATCACGACAAACTACAAACGAAACGAAGCTACTACAAACAACTGCAAACGATTCTGGTCCCTTCCCACTTGATCACGACGAACTAAAAACGAAACAAAGCAACTACAAACAACTTCAATCGATTATGGACCATTCCCATCTGTTCACGACGAACTACAAACAACTACAAACCATTCTGGACCCTTCCCACCTGTTCACGACAAACTGCAAACTACAAACGATTCTGGACCCTTTCCACCTGTTCACGACAAACTACAAACGAAACGAAGCTACTACAAACAACTACAAACGATTCTGGACCCTTCCCACTTGATCATGACGAACTAAAAACGAAACGAAGCAACTACAAACGATTGTGGACCCTTCCTACCTGTTCACGACAAACTGCAAACGAAACGAGACAACTACAAGCAACTACAACCGATTCTGGACCTTTCCCACCTGTTCCCGACAAACTACAAACGAAACGAAGCTACTACAAACAACTACAAAAGATTCTGGACCCTTCCCACCTGTTCACGACGAACTACAAAGGAAACGAAAACACTACAAACAACTACGAACGATTCTGGACCATTCCCACCTGTTCACAACAAACTACAAACGAAACGAAGATACTACAAACGATTCTGAACCCTTCCGTCTTGATCACGACAAACTACAAAAGAAACGAAGCTACTACAAACAACTACAGACGATTATGGACCATTCTCACCTGTTCACGACGAACTACAAACAACTACAAACCATTCTGGACCCTTCCCACCTGTTCACGACAAACTACAAACTACAAACGATTCTGGACCATTCCCACCTGTTCACGACAAACTACAAACGAAACGAAGCTACTACAAACAACTACAAACGATTCTGCACCCTTCCCACTTGATCATGACGAACTAAAAACGAAACGAAGCAACTAAAAACGATTGTGGACCCTTCCTACCTGTTCACGACAAACTACAAACGAAACTAAGCTACTACAAACAACTACAAACGATTCTGGACCCTTCCCACCTGTTCACAACAAACTACGAACGAAACGAAGCTACTACAAACAACTACAAACGATTATGGACCCTTTCTACCTGTTCACGAAAAACTACGAACGAAACGAAGCTACTACAGACAACTACAAGAGATTCTGGACCCTTTCCACCTGTTCACGACTAACTACAAACGAAACGAAGCAACTACAAACAACTACAAACGATTCTGGACTCTTCCCACCTGTTCACGACAAACTACAAACGAAACGAAAACACTACAAACAACTATAAACGATTCTGAACCCTTCCCACTTGATCACGACAAACTACAAACGAAACGAAGCTACTACAAACAACTACAAACGATCGTGGACCCTTCCCACTTGATCACGACGAACTAAAAACGAAACAAAGCAACTACAAACGATTGTGGACCCTTCCTACCTGTTCACGACAAACTACAAACGAAACGAAGCTACTTCAAACAACTACAAAAGATTCTGGACCCTTCCCACCTGTTCACAACAATCTACAAACGAAACGAAGCTACTACAAACAACTACAAAAGATTCTGGACCCTTCCCACCTGTTCACGACGAACTACAAATGAAACAAAGCTACTACAAACAACTACAAACGATTCAGTACTCTTCCCACCTGTTCACGACAAACTACAAACGAAACGAAGCTACTACAAACAACTACAAACGATTGTGGACCTTTCCTACCTGTTCACGAAAAACTACGAACGAAACGAAGCTACTACAAACAACTACAAAAGATTCTGGACCCTTCCCACCTGTTCACGACTAACTACAAACGAAACGAAGCAACTGCAAACGATTCTGGACCCTTCCCACCTGTTCATGACAAACTACAAACGAAACGAAGCTACTACAAACAACTACAAAAGATTCTGGACCCTTCCCACCTGTTCACGACGAACTACAAACGAAACGAAAACACTACAAACAACTATAAACGATTCTGGACCATTCCCACCTGTTCACAACAAACGACAAACGAAACGAAGCTACTACAAACAACTACAAACGATCGTGGACCCTTCCTACTTGCTCACGACAAACTGCGAACGAAACGAAGCAACTACAAACGATTCTGAACACTTCCCACTTGATCACGACAAACTACAAAAGAAACGAAGCTACTATAAACAACTACAAAGATTATGGACCATTCTCACCTGTTCACGACGAACTACAAACAACTACAAACCATTCTGGACCCTTCCCACCTGTTCACGACAAACTACAAACTACAAACGATTCTGGACCCTTCCCACCTGTTCACGACAAACTACAAACGAAACGAAGCTACTACAAACAACTACAAACGATTCTGGACCCTTCCCACTTGATCATGACGAACTAAAAACGAAACGAAGCAACTACAAACGATTGTGGACCATTCCTACCTGTTCACGACAAACTACAAACAAAACGAAGCTACTACAAACAACTACAAACGATTCTGGACCCTTCCCACCTGTTCACAACAATCTACGAACGAAACGAAGCTACTACAAACAACTACACACGATTGTGGACCCTTCCTACCTGTTCACGAAAAACTACGAACGAAACGAAGCTACTACAAACAACTACAAAAGATTCTGGACCCTTCCCACCTGTTCACGATTAACTACAAACGAAACGAAGCAACTACAAACAACTGCAAACGATTCTGGACCCTTCCCACCTGTTCACGACAAACTGCAAACGAAACGAGACAACTACAAACAACTACAAACGATTCTGGACCCTTCCCACCTGTTCACGACAAACTACAAACGAAACGAAGCTACTACAAACAACTACAAAAGATTCTGGACCCTTCCCACATGTTCACGACGAACTACAAACGAAACGAAGCTACTACAAACAACTACAAACGATTCTGGACCATTCCCACCTGTTCACAACAAACTACAAACGAAACGAAGCTACTACAAACAACTACAAACAATCGTGGACCTTTCCTACCTGTTCACGACAAACTACGAACGAAACGAAGCAACTACAAACGATTCTGAACCCTTCCTACTTGATCACGACAAACTACAAACGAAACGAAGCTACTACAAACAACTACAAACGATTCTGGACCCTTCCCACTTGATCACGACGAACTAAAAACGAAACAAAGCAACTACAAACAACTTCAATCGATTATGGACCATTCCCATCTGTTCACGACGAACTACAAACAACTACAAACCATTCTGGACCCTTCCCATCTATTCACGACAAACTACAAACTGCAAACGATTCTGGACCCTTCCCACCTGTTCACGACAAACTACAAACGAAACGAAGCTACTACAAACAACTACAAACGATTCTGGACCCTTCCCACTTGATCACGACGAACTAAAAACGAAACGAAGCAACTACAAACGATTGTGGACCCTTCCTACCTGTTCACGACAAACTACAAACGAAACGAAGCTACTACAAACAACTACAAACGATTCTGGACCCTTCCCACCTGTTCACAACAATCTACGAACGAAACGAAGCTACTACAAACAACTACACACGATTGTGGACCCTTCCTACCTGTTCACGAACAACTACGAACGAAACGAAGCTACTACAAACAACTACAAAAGATTCTGGACCCTTCCCACCTGTTCACGATTAACTACAAACGAAACGAAGCAACTACAAACAACTGCAAACGATTCTGGACCCTTCCCACCTGTTCACGACAAACTGCAAACGAAACGAGACAACTACAAACAACTACAAACGATTCTGGACCCTTCCCACCTGTTCACGACAAACTACAAATGAAACGAAGCTACTACAAACAACTACAAAAGATTCTGGACCCTTCCCACATGTTCACGACGAACTACAAACGAAACGAAGCTACTACAAACAACTACAAACGATTCTGGACCATTCCCACCTGTTCACGACAAACTACGAACGAAACGAAGCAACTACAAACGATTCTGAACCATTCCTACTTGATCACGACAAACTACAAACGAAACGAAGCTACTACAAACAACTACAAACGATTCTGGACCCTCCCCACTTGATCACGACGAACTAAAAACGAAACAAAGCAACTACAAACAACTTCAATCGATTATGGACCATTCCCATCTGTTCACGACGAACTACAAACAACTACAAACCATTCTGGACCCTTCCCATCTATTCACGACAAACTACAAACTGCAAACGATTCTGGACCCTTCCCACCTGTTCACGACAAACTACAAACGAAACGAAGCTACTACAAACAACTACAAACGATTCTGGACCCTTCCCACTTGATCACGACGAACTAAAAACGAAACGAAGCAACTACAAACGATTGTGGACCCTTCCTACCTGTTCACGACAAACTACAAACGAAACGAAGCTACTACAAACAACTACAAACGATTCTGGACCCTTCCCACCTGTTCACAACAAACTACAAACGAAACGAAGCTACTACTAACAACTACAAAAGATTCTGGACCCTTCCCACCTGTTTATGACGAACTACAAACGAAACGAAGCTACTACAAACAACTACAAACGATTCTGGACTCTTCCCACCTGTTCACGACAAACTACAAACGAAACGAAAACACTACAAACAACTATAAACGATTCTGGACCATTCCCACCTGTTCACAACAAACGACAAACGAAACGAAGCTACTACAAACAACTACAAACGATCGTGGACCCTTCCTACCTGTTCACGACAAACTACGAACGAAACGAAGCAACTACAAACGATTCTGAACCCTTCCCACTTGATCACGACAAACTACAAAAGAAACGAAGCTACTATAAACAACTACAAACGATTATGGACCATTCTCACCTGTTCACGACGAACTACAAACAACTACAAACCATTCTGGACCCTTCCCACCTGTTCACGACAAACTACAAACTACAAACGATTCTGGACCCTTCCCACCTGTTCACGACAAACTACAAACAAAACGAAGCTACTACAAACAACTACAAACGATTCTGGACCCTTCCCACTTGATCATGACGAACTAAAAACGAAACGAAGCAACTACAAACGATTGTGGACCCTTCCTACCTGTTCACGACAAACTACAAACAAAACGAAGCTACTACAAACAACTACAAACGATTCTGGACCCTTCCCACCTGTTCACAACAATCTACGAACGAAACGAAGCTACTACAAACAACTACACACGATTGTGGACCCTTCCTACCTGTTCACGAAAAACTACGAACGAAACGAAGCTACTACAAACAACTACAAAAGATTCTGGACCCTTCCCACCTGTTCACGATTAACTACAAACGAAACGAAGCAACTACAAACAACTGCAAACGATTCTGGACCCTTCCCACCTGTTCACGACAAACTGCAAACGAAACAAGACAACTACAAACAACTACTAACGATTCTGGACCCTTCCCACCTGTTCACGACAAACTACAAACGAAACGAAGCTACTACAAACAACTACAAAAGATTCTGGACCCTTCCCACATGTTCACGACGAACTGCAAACGAAACGAAGCTACTACAAACAACTACAAACGATTCTGGACCATTCCTACCTGTTCACAACAAACTACAAACGAAACGAAGCTACTACAAACAACTACAAACGATCGTGGACCCTTCCTACCTGTTCACGACAAACTACGAACGAAACGAAGCAACTACAAACGATTCTGAACCCTTCCTACTTGATCACGACAAACTACAAACGAAACGAAGCTACTACAAACAACTACAAACGATTCTGGACCCTTCCCACTTCATCACGACGAACTAAAAACGAAACAAAGCAACTACAAACAACTTCAATCGATTATGGACCATTCCCATCTGTTCACGACGAACTACAAACAACTACAAACCATTCTGGACCCTTCCCATCTATTCACGACAAACTACAAACTGCAAACGATTCTGGACCCTTCCCACCTGTTCACGACAAACTACAAACGAAACGAAGCTACTACAAACAACTACAAACGATTCTGGACCCTTCCCACTTGATCACGACGAACTAAAAACGAAACGAAGCAACTACAAACGATTGTGGACCCTTCCTACCTGTTCACGACAAACTACAAACGAAACGAAGCTACTACAAACAACTACAAACGATTCTGGACCCTTCCCACCTGTTCACAACAATCTACGAACGAAACGAAGCTACTACAAACAACTACACACGATTGTGGACCCTTCCTACCTGTTCACGAACAACTACGAACGAAACGAAGCTACTACAAACAACTACAAAAGATTCTGGACCCTTCCCACCTGTTCACGATTAACTACAAACGAAACGAAGCAACTACAAACAACTGCAAACGATTCTGGACCCTTCCCACCTGTTCACGACAAACTGCAAACGAAACGAGACAACTACAAACAACTACAAACGATTCTGGACCCTTCCCACCTGTTCACGACAAACTACAAATGAAACGAAGCTACTACAAACAACTACAAAAGATTCTGGACCCTTCCCACATGTTCACGACGAACTACAAACGAAACGAAGCTACTACAAACAACTACAAACGATTCTGGACCATTCCCACCTGTTCACGACAAACTACGAACGAAACGAAGCAACTACAAACGATTCTGAACCATTCCTACTTGATCACGACAAACTACAAACGAAACGAAGCTACTACAAACAACTACAAACGATTCTGGACCCTCCCCACTTGATCACGACGAACTAAAAACGAAACAAAGCAACTACAAACAACTTCAATCGATTATGGACCATTCCCATCTGTTCACGACGAACTACAAACAACTACAAACCATTCTGGACCCTTCCCATCTATTCACGACAAACTACAAACTGCAAACGATTCTGGACCCTTCCCACCTGTTCACGACAAACTACAAACGAAACGAAGCTACTACAAACAACTACAAACGATTCTGGACCCTTCCCACTTGATCACGACGAACTAAAAACGAAACGAAGCAACTACAAACGATTGTGGACCCTTCCTACCTGTTCACGACAAACTACAAACGAAACGAAGCTACTACAAACAACTACAAACGATTCTGGACCCTTCCCACCTGTTCACAACAAACTACAAACGAAACGATGCTACTACAAACAACTACAAAAGATTCTGGACCCTTCCCACCTGTTTACGGCGAACTACAAACGAAACGAAGCTACTACAAACAACTACAAACGATTCTGGACTCTTCCCACCTGTTCACGACAAACTACAAACGAAACGAAAACACTACAAACAACTATAAACGATTCTGGACCATTCCCACCTGTTCACAACAAACGACAAACGAAACGAAGCTACTACAAACAACTACAAACGATCGTTGACCCTTCCTACTTGCTCACGACAAACTACGAACGAAACGAAGCAACTACAAACGATTCTGAACCCTTCCCACTTGATCACGACAAACTACAAAAGAAACGAAGCTACTATAAACAACTACAAACGATTATGGACCATTCTCACCTGTTCTCGACGAACTACAAACAACTACAAACCATTCTGGACCCTTCCCACCTGTTCACGACAAACTACAAACTACAAACGATTCTGGACCCTTCCCACCTGTTCACGACAAACTACAAACGAAACGAAGCTACTACAAACAACTACAAAAGATTCTGGACCCTTCCCACCTGTTCACGACGAACTACAAAGGAAACGAAAACACTACAAACAACTACGAACGATTCTGGACCATTCCCACCTGTTCACAACAAACTACAAACGAAACGAAGATACTACAAACGATTCTGAACCCTTCCGTCTTGATCACGACAAACTACAAAAGAAACGAAGCTACTACAAACAACTACAGACGATTATGGACCATTCTCACCTGTTCACGACGAACTACAAACAACTACAAACCATTCTGGACCCTTCCCACCTGTTCACGACAAACTACAAACTACAAACGATTCTGGACCATTCCCACCTGTTCACGACAAACTACAAACGAAACGAAGCTACTACAAACAACTACAAACGATTCTGCACCCTTCCCACTTGATCATGACGAACTAAAAACGAAACGAAGCAACTAAAAACGATTGTGGACCCTTCCTACCTGTTCACGACAAACTACAAACGAAACTAAGCTACTACAAACAACTACAAACGATTCTGGACCCTTCCCACCTGTTCACAACAAACTACGAACGAAACGAAGCTACTACAAACAACTACAAACGATTATGGACCCTTTCTACCTGTTCACGAAAAACTACGAACGAAACGAAGCTACTACAGACAACTACAAGAGATTCTGGACCCTTTCCACCTGTTCACGACTAACTACAAACGAAACGAAGCAACTACAAACAACTACAAACGATTCTGGACTCTTCCCACCTGTTCACGACAAACTACAAACGAAACGAAAACACTACAAACAACTATAAACGATTCTGAACCCTTCCCACTTGATCACGACAAACTACAAACGAAACGAAGCTACTACAAACAACTACAAACGATCGTGGACCCTTCCCACTTGATCACGACGAACTAAAAACGAAACAAAGCAACTACAAACGATTGTGGACCCTTCCTACCTGTTCACGACAAACTACAAACGAAACGAAGCTACTTCAAACAACTACAAAAGATTCTGGACCCTTCCCACCTGTTCACAACAATCTACAAACGAAACGAAGCTACTACAAACAACTACAAAAGATTCTGGACCCTTCCCACCTGTTCACGACGAACTACAAATGAAACAAAGCTACTACAAACAACTACAAACGATTCAGTACTCTTCCCACCTGTTCACGACAAACTACAAACGAAACGAAGCTACTACAAACAACTACAAACGATTGTGGACCTTTCCTACCTGTTCACGAAAAACTACGAACGAAACGAAGCTACTACAAACAACTACAAAAGATTCTGGACCCTTCCCACCTGTTCACGACTAACTACAAACGAAACGAAGCAACTGCAAACGATTCTGGACCCTTCCCACCTGTTCATGACAAACTACAAACGAAACGAAGCTACTACAAACAACTACAAAAGATTCTGGACCCTTCCCACCTGTTCACGACGAACTACAAACGAAACGAAAACACTACAAACAACTATAAACGATTCTGGACCATTCCCACCTGTTCACAACAAACGACAAACGAAACGAAGCTACTACAAACAACTACAAACGATCGTGGACCCTTCCTACTTGCTCACGACAAACTGCGAACGAAACGAAGCAACTACAAACGATTCTGAACACTTCCCACTTGATCACGACAAACTACAAAAGAAACGAAGCTACTATAAACAACTACAAAGATTATGGACCATTCTCACCTGTTCACGACGAACTACAAACAACTACAAACCATTCTGGACCCTTCCCACCTGTTCACGACAAACTACAAACTACAAACGATTCTGGACCCTTCCCACCTGTTCACGACAAACTACAAACGAAACGAAGCTACTACAAACAACTACAAACGATTCTGGACCCTTCCCACTTGATCATGACGAACTAAAAACGAAACGAAGCAACTACAAACGATTGTGGACCATTCCTACCTGTTCACGACAAACTACAAACAAAACGAAGCTACTACAAACAACTACAAACGATTCTGGACCCTTCCCACCTGTTCACAACAATCTACGAACGAAACGAAGCTACTACAAACAACTACACACGATTGTGGACCCTTCCTACCTGTTCACGAAAAACTACGAACGAAACGAAGCTACTACAAACAACTACAAAAGATTCTGGACCCTTCCCACCTGTTCACGATTAACTACAAACGAAACGAAGCAACTACAAACAACTGCAAACGATTCTGGACCCTTCCCACCTGTTCACGACAAACTGCAAACGAAACGAGACAACTACAAACAACTACAAACGATTCTGGACCCTTCCCACCTGTTCACGACAAACTACAAACGAAACGAAGCTACTACAAACAACTACAAAAGATTCTGGACCCTTCCCACATGTTCACGACGAACTACAAACGAAACGAAGCTACTACAAACAACTACAAACGATTCTGGACCATTCCCACCTGTTCACAACAAACTACAAACGAAACGAAGCTACTACAAACAACTACAAACAATCGTGGACCTTTCCTACCTGTTCACGACAAACTACGAACGAAACGAAGCAACTACAAACGATTCTGAACCCTTCCTACTTGATCACGACAAACTACAAACGAAACGAAGCTACTACAAACAACTACAAACGATTCTGGACCCTTCCCACTTGATCACGACGAACTAAAAACGAAACAAAGCAACTACAAACAACTTCAATCGATTATGGACCATTCCCATCTGTTCACGACGAACTACAAACAACTACAAACCATTCTGGACCCTTCCCATCTATTCACGACAAACTACAAACTGCAAACGATTCTGGACCCTTCCCACCTGTTCACGACAAACTACAAACGAAACGAAGCTACTACAAACAACTACAAACGATTCTGGACCCTTCCCACTTGATCACGACGAACTAAAAACGAAACGAAGCAACTACAAACGATTGTGGACCCTTCCTACCTGTTCACGACAAACTACAAACGAAACGAAGCTACTACAAACAACTACAAACGATTCTGGACCCTTCCCACCTGTTCACAACAATCTACGAACGAAACGAAGCTACTACAAACAACTACACACGATTGTGGACCCTTCCTACCTGTTCACGAACAACTACGAACGAAACGAAGCTACTACAAACAACTACAAAAGATTCTGGACCCTTCCCACCTGTTCACGATTAACTACAAACGAAACGAAGCAACTACAAACAACTGCAAACGATTCTGGACCCTTCCCACCTGTTCACGACAAACTGCAAACGAAACGAGACAACTACAAACAACTACAAACGATTCTGGACCCTTCCCACCTGTTCACGACAAACTACAAATGAAACGAAGCTACTACAAACAACTACAAAAGATTCTGGACCCTTCCCACATGTTCACGACGAACTACAAACGAAACGAAGCTACTACAAACAACTACAAACGATTCTGGACCATTCCCACCTGTTCACGACAAACTACGAACGAAACGAAGCAACTACAAACGATTCTGAACCATTCCTACTTGATCACGACAAACTACAAACGAAACGAAGCTACTACAAACAACTACAAACGATTCTGGACCCTCCCCACTTGATCACGACGAACTAAAAACGAAACAAAGCAACTACAAACAACTTCAATCGATTATGGACCATTCCCATCTGTTCACGACGAACTACAAACAACTACAAACCATTCTGGACCCTTCCCATCTATTCACGACAAACTACAAACTGCAAACGATTCTGGACCCTTCCCACCTGTTCACGACAAACTACAAACGAAACGAAGCTACTACAAACAACTACAAACGATTCTGGACCCTTCCCACTTGATCACGACGAACTAAAAACGAAACGAAGCAACTACAAACGATTGTGGACCCTTCCTACCTGTTCACGACAAACTACAAACGAAACGAAGCTACTACAAACAACTACAAACGATTCTGGACCCTTCCCACCTGTTCACAACAAACTACAAACGAAACGAAGCTACTACTAACAACTACAAAAGATTCTGGACCCTTCCCACCTGTTTATGACGAACTACAAACGAAACGAAGCTACTACAAACAACTACAAACGATTCTGGACTCTTCCCACCTGTTCACGACAAACTACAAACGAAACGAAAACACTACAAACAACTATAAACGATTCTGGACCATTCCCACCTGTTCACAACAAACGACAAACGAAACGAAGCTACTACAAACAACTACAAACGATCGTGGACCCTTCCTACCTGTTCACGACAAACTACGAACGAAACGAAGCAACTACAAACGATTCTGAACCCTTCCCACTTGATCACGACAAACTACAAAAGAAACGAAGCTACTATAAACAACTACAAACGATTATGGACCATTCTCACCTGTTCACGACGAACTACAAACAACTACAAACCATTCTGGACCCTTCCCACCTGTTCACGACAAACTACAAACTACAAACGATTCTGGACCCTTCCCACCTGTTCACGACAAACTACAAACAAAACGAAGCTACTACAAACAACTACAAACGATTCTGGACCCTTCCCACTTGATCATGACGAACTAAAAACGAAACGAAGCAACTACAAACGATTGTGGACCCTTCCTACCTGTTCACGACAAACTACAAACAAAACGAAGCTACTACAAACAACTACAAACGATTCTGGACCCTTCCCACCTGTTCACAACAATCTACGAACGAAACGAAGCTACTACAAACAACTACACACGATTGTGGACCCTTCCTACCTGTTCACGAAAAACTACGAACGAAACGAAGCTACTACAAACAACTACAAAAGATTCTGGACCCTTCCCACCTGTTCACGATTAACTACAAACGAAACGAAGCAACTACAAACAACTGCAAACGATTCTGGACCCTTCCCACCTGTTCACGACAAACTGCAAACGAAACAAGACAACTACAAACAACTACTAACGATTCTGGACCCTTCCCACCTGTTCACGACAAACTACAAACGAAACGAAGCTACTACAAACAACTACAAAAGATTCTGGACCCTTCCCACATGTTCACGACGAACTGCAAACGAAACGAAGCTACTACAAACAACTACAAACGATTCTGGACCATTCCTACCTGTTCACAACAAACTACAAACGAAACGAAGCTACTACAAACAACTACAAACGATCGTGGACCCTTCCTACCTGTTCACGACAAACTACGAACGAAACGAAGCAACTACAAACGATTCTGAACCCTTCCTACTTGATCACGACAAACTACAAACGAAACGAAGCTACTACAAACAACTACAAACGATTCTGGACCCTTCCCACTTCATCACGACGAACTAAAAACGAAACAAAGCAACTACAAACAACTTCAATCGATTATGGACCATTCCCATCTGTTCACGACGAACTACAAACAACTACAAACCATTCTGGACCCTTCCCATCTATTCACGACAAACTACAAACTGCAAACGATTCTGGACCCTTCCCACCTGTTCACGACAAACTACAAACGAAACGAAGCTACTACAAACAACTACAAACGATTCTGGACCCTTCCCACTTGATCACGACGAACTAAAAACGAAACGAAGCAACTACAAACGATTGTGGACCCTTCCTACCTGTTCACGACAAACTACAAACGAAACGAAGCTACTACAAACAACTACAAACGATTCTGGACCCTTCCCACCTGTTCACAACAATCTACGAACGAAACGAAGCTACTACAAACAACTACACACGATTGTGGACCCTTCCTACCTGTTCACGAACAACTACGAACGAAACGAAGCTACTACAAACAACTACAAAAGATTCTGGACCCTTCCCACCTGTTCACGATTAACTACAAACGAAACGAAGCAACTACAAACAACTGCAAACGATTCTGGACCCTTCCCACCTGTTCACGACAAACTGCAAACGAAACGAGACAACTACAAACAACTACAAACGATTCTGGACCCTTCCCACCTGTTCACGACAAACTACAAATGAAACGAAGCTACTACAAACAACTACAAAAGATTCTGGACCCTTCCCACATGTTCACGACGAACTACAAACGAAACGAAGCTACTACAAACAACTACAAACGATTCTGGACCATTCCCACCTGTTCACGACAAACTACGAACGAAACGAAGCAACTACAAACGATTCTGAACCATTCCTACTTGATCACGACAAACTACAAACGAAACGAAGCTACTACAAACAACTACAAACGATTCTGGACCCTCCCCACTTGATCACGACGAACTAAAAACGAAACAAAGCAACTACAAACAACTTCAATCGATTATGGACCATTCCCATCTGTTCACGACGAACTACAAACAACTACAAACCATTCTGGACCCTTCCCATCTATTCACGACAAACTACAAACTGCAAACGATTCTGGACCCTTCCCACCTGTTCACGACAAACTACAAACGAAACGAAGCTACTACAAACAACTACAAACGATTCTGGACCCTTCCCACTTGATCACGACGAACTAAAAACGAAACGAAGCAACTACAAACGATTGTGGACCCTTCCTACCTGTTCACGACAAACTACAAACGAAACGAAGCTACTACAAACAACTACAAACGATTCTGGACCCTTCCCACCTGTTCACAACAAACTACAAACGAAACGATGCTACTACAAACAACTACAAAAGATTCTGGACCCTTCCCACCTGTTTACGGCGAACTACAAACGAAACGAAGCTACTACAAACAACTACAAACGATTCTGGACTCTTCCCACCTGTTCACGACAAACTACAAACGAAACGAAAACACTACAAACAACTATAAACGATTCTGGACCATTCCCACCTGTTCACAACAAACGACAAACGAAACGAAGCTACTACAAACAACTACAAACGATCGTTGACCCTTCCTACTTGCTCACGACAAACTACGAACGAAACGAAGCAACTACAAACGATTCTGAACCCTTCCCACTTGATCACGACAAACTACAAAAGAAACGAAGCTACTATAAACAACTACAAACGATTATGGACCATTCTCACCTGTTCTCGACGAACTACAAACAACTACAAACCATTCTGGACCCTTCCCACCTGTTCACGACAAACTACAAACTACAAACGATTCTGGACCCTTCCCACCTGTTCACGACAAACTACAAACGAAACGAAGCTACTACAAACAACTACAAACGATTCTGGACCCTTCCCACTTGATCATGACGAACTAAAAACGAAACGAAGCAACTACAAACGATTGTGGACCCTTCCTACCTGTTCACGACAAACTACAAACAAAACGAAGCTACTACAAACAACTACAAACGATTCTGGACCCTTCCCACCTGTTCACAACAATCTACGAACGAAACGAAGCTACTACAAACAACTACACACGATTGTGGACCCTTCCTACCTGTTCACGAAAAACTACGAACGAAACGAAGCTACTACAAACAACTACAAAAGATTCTGGACCCTTCCCACCTGTTCACGATTAACTACAAACGAAACGAAGCAACTACAAACAACTGCAAACGATTCTGGACCCTTCCCACCTGTTCACGACAAACTGCAAACGAATCGAGACAACTACAAACAACTACAAACGATTCTGGACCCTTCCCACCTGTTCACGACAAACTACAAACGAAACGAAGCTACTACAAACAACTACAAAAGATTCTGGACCCTTCCCACATGTTCACGACGAACTACAAACGAAACGAAGCTACTACAAACAACTACAAACGATTCTGGACCATTCCCACCTGTTCACAACAAACTACAAACGAAACGAAGCTACTACAAACAACTACAAACGATCGTGGACCCTTCCTACCTGTTCACGACAAACTACGAACGAAACGAAGCAACTACAAACGATTCTGAACCCTTCCTACTTGATCACGACAAACTACAAACGAAACGATGTTACTACAAACAACTACAAACGATTCTGGACCCTTCCCACTTGATCACGACGAACTAAAAACGAAACAAAGCAACTACAAACAACTTCAATCGATTATGGACCATTCCCATCTGTTCACGACGAACTACAAACAACTACAAACCATTCTGGACCCTTCCCATCTATTCACGACAAACTACAAACTACAAACGATTCTGGACCCTTCCCACCTGTTCACGACAAACTTCAAACGAAACGAAGCTACTACAAACAACTACAAACGATTCTGGACCCTTCCCACTTGATCACGACGAACTAAAAACGAAACGAAGCAACTACAAACGATTGTGGACCCTTCCTACCTGTTCACGACAAACTACAAACGAAACGAAGCTACTACAAACAACTACAAACGATTCTGGACCCTTCCCACCTGTTCACAACAAACTACAAACGAAACGAAGCTACTACAGACAACTACAAAAGATTCTGGACCCTTCCCACCTGTTTACGACGAACTACAAAAGAAACGAAGCTACTACAAACAACTACAAACGATTCTGGACTCTTCCCACCTGTTCACGACAAACTACAAGCGAAAGGAATCTACTACAAACAACTACAAACCATTCTGGACTCTTCCCACCTGTTCACTACAAACTACAAACGAAACGAAGCTACTACAAACAACTACAAACGATTCTGGGCCCTTCCCACTTGATCACGACGAACTAAAAACGAAACGAAGCAACTACAAACGATTGTGGCCCCTTCCTACCTGTTCACGAAAAACTACAAACGAAACAAAGCTACTACAAACAACTACAAACGATTCTGGACCCTTCCCACCTGTTCACAACAAACTACAAACGAAACGAAGCTACTACAAACAACTACAAAAGATTCTGAACCCTTCCCACCTGTTCACGACGAACTACAAATGAAATAAAGCTACTACAGACAACTACAAACGATTCAGGACTCTTCCCACCTGTTCACGACAAACTACAAACGAAACGAAGCTACTACAAACAACTACAAACGATTGTGGACCCTTCCTACCTGTTCACGAAAAACTACGAACGAAACGAAGCTACTACAAACAATTACAAAAGATTCTGGACCCTTCCCACCTGTTCACGACGAACTACAAACGAAACGAAAACACTACAAACAACTACAAACGATTCTGGACCATTCCCACCTGTTCACAACAAACTACAAACGAAACGAAGCTACTACAAACGATTCTGAACCCTTCCCTCTTGATCGCGACAAACTACAAAAGAAACGAAGCTACTATAAACAACTACAGACGATTATGGTCCATTCTCACCTGTTCACGACGAACTACAAACAACTACAAACCATTCTGGACCCATCCCACCTGTTCACGACAAACTACAAACTACAAACGATTCTGGACCCTTCCCACCTGTTCACGACAAACTACAAACGAAACGAAGCTACTACAAACAACTACAAACGATTCTGGACCCTTCCCACTTGATCATGACGAACTAAAAACGAAACGAAGCAACTACAAACGATTGTGGACCCTTCCTACCTGTTCACGACAAATTACAAACGAAACTAAGCTACTACAAACAACTACAAACGATTCTGGACCCTTCCCACCTCTTCACAACAAACTACGAACGAAACGAAGCTACTACAAACAACTACAAACGATTGTGGACCCTTCCTACCTGTTCACGAAAAACTACGAACGAAACGAAGCTACTACAAACAACTACAAGAGATTCTGGACCCTTTCCACCTGTTCACGACTAACTACAAACGAAACGAAGCAACTACAAACAACTACAAACGATTCTGGACCCTCCCCACCTGTTCACGACAAACTGCAAATGAAACGAGACAACTACAAACGATTCTGAACCCTTCCTACTTGATCACGACAAACTACAAACGAAACGAAGCTACTACAAACAACTGCAAACGATTCTGGTCCCTTCCCACTTGATCACGACGAACTAAAAACGAAACAAAGCAACTACAAACAACTTCAATCGATTATGGACCATTCCCATCTGTTCACGACGAACTACAAACAACTACAAACCATTCTGGACCCTTCCCACCTGTTCACGACAAACTGCAAACTACAAACGATTCTGGACCCTTTCCACCTGTTCACGACAAACTACAAACGAAACGAAGCTACTACAAACAACTACAAACGATTCTGGACCCTTCCCACTTGATCATGACGAACTAAAAACGAAACGAAGCAACTACAAACGATTGTGGACCCTTCCTACCTGTTCACGACAAACTGCAAACGAAACGAGACAACTACAAGCAACTACAACCGATTCTGGACCTTTCCCACCTGTTCCCGACAAACTACAAACGAAACGAAGCTACTACAAACAACTACAAAAGATTCTGGACCCTTCCCACCTGTTCACGACGAACTACAAAGGAAACGAAAACACTACAAACAACTACGAACGATTCTGGACCATTCCCACCTGTTCACAACAAACTACAAACGAAACGAAGATACTACAAACGATTCCGAACCCTTCCGTCTTGATCACGACAAACTACAAAAGAAACGAAGCTACTACAAACAACTACAGACGATTATGGACCATTCTCACCTGTTCACGACGAACTACAAACAACTACAAACCATTCTGGACCCTTCCCACCTGTTCACGACAAACTACAAACTACAAACGATTCTGGACCATTCCCACCTGTTCACGACAAACTACAAACGAAACGAAGCTACTACAAACAACTACAAACGATTCTGCACCCTTCCCACTTGATCATGACGAACTAAAAACGAAACGAAGCAACTAAAAACGATTGTGGACCCTTCCTACCTGTTCACGACAAACTACAAACGAAACTAAGCTACTACAAACAACTACAAACGATTCTGGACCCTTCCCACCTGTTCACAACAAACTACGAACGAAACGAAGCTACTACAAACAACTACAAACGATTATGGACCCTTTCTACCTGTTCACGAAAAACTACGAACGAAACGAAGCTACTACAGACAACTACAAGAGATTCTGGACCCTTTCCACCTGTTCACGACTAACTACAAACGAAACGAAGCAACTACAAACAACTACAAACGATTCTGGACTCTTCCCACCTGTTCACGACAAACTACAAACGAAACGAAAACACTACAAACAACTATAAACGATTCTGAACCCTTCCCACTTGATCACGACAAACTACAAACGAAACGAAGCTACTACAAACAACTACAAACGATCGTGGACCCTTCCCACTTGATCACGACGAACTAAAAACGAAACAAAGCAACTACAAACGATTGTGGACCCTTCCTACCTGTTCACGACAAACTACAAACGAAACGAAGCTACTTCAAACAACTACAAAAGATTCTGGACCCTTCCCACCTGTTCACAACAATCTACAAACGAAACGAAGCTACTACAAACAACTACAAAAGATTCTGGACCCTTCCCACCTGTTCACGACGAACTACAAATGAAACAAAGCTACTACAAACAACTACAAACGATTCAGTACTCTTCCCACCTGTTCACGACAAACTACAAACGAAACGAAGCTACTACAAACAACTACAAACGATTGTGGACCCTTCCTACCTGTTCACGAAAAACTACGAACGAAACGAAGCTACTACAAACAACTACAAAAGATTCTGGACCCTTCCCACCTGTTCACGACTAACTACAAACGAAACGAAGCAACTGCAAACGATTCTGGACCCTTCCCACCTGTTCATGACAAACTACAAACGAAACGAAGCTACTACAAACAACTACAAAAGATTCTGGACCCTTCCCACCTGTTCACGACGAACTACAAACGAAACGAAAACACTACAAACAACTATAAACGATTCTGGACCATTCCCACCTGTTCACAACAAACGACAAACGAAACGAAGCTACTACAAACAACTACAAACGATCGTGGACCCTTCCTGCTTGCTCACGACAAACTGCGAACGAAACGAAGCAACTACAAACGATTCTGAACACTTCCCACTTGATCACGACAAACTACAAAAGAAACGAAGCTACTATAAACAACTACAAACGATTATGGACCATTCTCACCTGTTCACGACGAACTACAAACAACTACAAACCATTCTGGACCCTTCCCACCTGTTCACGACAAACTACAAACTACAAACGATTCTGGACCCTTCCCACCTGTTCACGACAAACTACAAACGAAACGAAGCTACTACAAACAACTACAAACGATTCTGGACCCTTCCCACTTGATCATGACGAACTAAAAACGAAACGAAGCAACTACAAACGATTGTGGACCATTCCTACCTGTTCACGACAAACTACAAACAAAACGAAGCTACTACAAACAACTACAAACAATTCTGGACCCTTCCCACCTGTTCACAACAATCTACGAACGAAACGAAGCTACTATAAACAACTACACACGATTGTGGACCCTTCCTACCTGTTCACGAAAAACTACGAACGAAACGAAGCTACTACAAACAACTACAAAAGATTCTGGACCCTTCCCACCTGTTCACGATTAACTACAAACGAAACGAAGCAACTACAAACAACTGCAAACGATTCTGGACCCTTCCCACCTGTTCACGACAAACTGCAAACGAAACGAGACAACTACAAACAACTACAAACGATTCTGGACCCTTCCCACCTGTTCACGACAAACTACAAACGAAACGAAGCTACTACAAACAACTACAAAAGATTCTGGACCCTTCCCACATGTTCACGACGAACTACAAACGAAACGAAGCTACTACAAACAACTACAAACGATTCTGGACCATTCCCACCTGTTCACAACAAACTACAAACGAAACGAAGCTACTACAAACAACTACAAACAATCGTGGACCTTTCCTACCTGTTCACGACAAACTACGAACGAAACGAAGCAACTACAAACGATTCTGAACCCTTCCTACTTGATCACGACAAACTACAAACGAAACGAAGCTACTACAAACAACTACAAACGATTCTGGACCCTTCCCACTTGATCACGACGAACTAAAAACGAAACAAAGCAACTACAAACAAATTCAATCGATTATGGACCATTCCCATCTGTTCACGACGAACTACAAACAACTACAAACCATTCTGGACCCTTCCCATCTATTCACGACAAACTACAAACTACAAACGATTCTGGACCCTTCCCACCTGTTCACGACAAACTACAAACGAAACGAAGCTACTACAAACAACTACAAACGATTCTGGACCCTTCCCACTTGATCACGACGAACTAAAAACGAAACGAAGCAACTACAAACGATTGTGGACCCTTCCTACCTGTTCACGACAAACTACAAACGAAACGAAGCTACTACAAACAACTACAAACGATTCTGGACCCTTCCCACCTGTTCACAAGAAACTACAAACGAAACGAAGCTACTACAAACAACTACAAAAGATTCTGGACCCTTCCCACCTGTTTACGACGAACTACAAACGAAACGAAGCTACTACAAACAACTACAAACGATTCTGGACTCTTCCCACCTGTTCACGACAAACTACAAACGAAACGAAAACACTACAAACAACTATAAACGATTCTGGACCATTCCCACCTGTTCACAACAAACGACAAACGAAACGAAGCTACTACAAACAACTACAAACGATCGTTGACCCTTCCTACTTGCTCACGACAAACTACGAACGAAACGAAGCAACTACAAACGATTCTGAACCCTTCCCACTTGATCACGACACACTACAAAAGAAACGAAGCTACTATAAACAACTACAAACGATTATGGACCATTCTCACCTGTTCACGACGAACTACAAACAACTACAAACCATTCTGGACCCTTCCCACCTGTTCACGACAAACTACAAACTACAAACGATTCTGGACCCTTCCCACCTGTTCACGACAAACTACAAACGAAACGAAGCTACTACAAACAACTACAAACGATTCTGGACCCTTCCCACTTGATCATGACGAACTAAAAACGAAACGAAGCAACTACAAACGATTGTGGACCCTTCCTACCTGTTCACTACAAACTACAAACAAAACGAAGCTACTACAAACAACTACAAATGATTCTGGACCCTTCCCACCTGTTCACAGCAATCTACGAACGAAACGAAGCTACTACAAACAACTACACACGATTGTGGACCCTTCCTACCTGTTCACGAAAAACTACGAACGAAACGAAGCTACTACAAACAACTACAAAAGATTCTGGACCCTTCCCACCTGTTCACGATTAACTACAAACGAAACGAAGCAACTACAAACAACTGCAAACGATTCTGGACTCTTCCCACCTGTTCACGACAAACTACAAACGAAACGAAAACACTACAAACAACTATAAACGATTCTGGACCATTCCCACCTGTTCACAACAAACGACAAACGAAACGAAGCTACTACAAACAACTACAAACGATCGTTGACCCTTCCTACTTGCTCACGACAAACTACGAACGAAACGAAGCAACTACAAACGATTCTGAACCCTTCCCACTTGATCACGACAAACTACAAAAGAAACGAAGCTACTATAAACAACTACAAACGATTATGGACCATTCTCACCTGTTCACGACGAACTACAAACAACTACAAACCATTCTGGACCCTTCCCACCTTTTCACGACAAACTACAAACTACAAACGATTCTGGACCCTTCCCACCTGTTCACGACAAACTACAAACGAAACGAAGCTACTACAAACAACTACAAACGATTCTGGACCCTTCCCACTTGATCATGACGAACTAAAAACGAAACGAAGCAACTACAAACGATTGTGGACCCTTCCTACCTGTTCACGACAAACTACAAACAAAACGAAGCTACTACAAACAACTACAAATGATTCTGGTCCCTTCCCACCTGTTCACAACAATCTACGAACGAAACGAAGCTACTACAAACAACTACACACGATTGTGGACCCTTCCTACCTGTTCACGAAAAACTACGAACGAAACGAATCTACTACAAACAACTACAAAAGATTCTGGACCCTTCCCACCTGTTCACGATTAACTACAAACGAAACGAAGCAACTACAAACAACTGCAAACGATTCTGGACCCTTCCCACCTGTTCACGACAAACTGCAAACGAATCGAGACAACTACAAACAACTACAAACGATTCTGGACCCTTCCCACCTGTTCACGACAAACTACAAACGAAACGAAGCTACTACAAACAACTACAAAAGATTCTGGACCCTTCCCACATGTTCACGACGAACTACAAACGAAACGAAGCTACTACAAACAACTACAAACGATTCTGGACCATTCCCACCTGTTCACAACAAACTACAAACGAAACGAAGCTACTACAAACAACTACAAACGATCGTGGACCCTTCCTACCTGTTCACGACAAACTACGAACGAAACGATGCAACTACAAACGATTCTGAACCCTTCCTACTTGATCACGACAAACTACAAACGAAACGATGTTACTACAAACAACTACAAACGATTCTGGACCCTTCCCACTTGATCACGACGAACTAAAAACGAAACAAAGCAACTACAAACAACTTCAATCGATTATGGACCATTCCCATCTGTTCACGACGAACTACAAACAACTACAAACCATTCTGGACACTTCCCATCTATTCACGACAAACTACAAACTACAAACGATTCTGGACCCTTCCCACCTGTTCACGACAAACTTCAAACGAAACGAAGCTACTACAAACAACTACAAACGATTCTGGACCCTTCCCACTTGATCACGACGAACTAAAAACGAAACGAAGCAACTACAAACGATTGTGGACCCTTCCTACCTGTTCACGACAAACTACAAACGAAACGAAGCTACTACAAACAACTACAAACGATTCTGGACCCTTCCCACCTGTTCACAACAAACTACAAACGAAACGAAGCTACTACAAACAACTACAAAAGATTCTGGACCCTTCCCACCTGTTTACGACGAACTACAAAAGAAACGAAGCTACTACAATCAACTACAAACGATTCTGGACTCTTCCCACCTGTTCACGACAAACTACAAGCGAAACGAATCTACTACAAACAACTACAAACCATTCTGGACTCTTCCCACCTGTTCACTACAAACTACAAACGAAACGAAGCTACTACAAACAACTACAAACGATTCTGGGCCCTTCCCACTTGATCACGACGAACTAAAAACGAAACGAAGCAACTACAAACGATCGTGGCACCTTCCTACCTGTTCACGAAAAACTACAAACGAAACGAAGCTACTACAAACAACTACAAACGATTCTGGACCCTTCCCACCTGTTCACAACAAACTACAAACGAAACGAAGCTACTACAAACAACTACAAAAGATTCTGAACCCTTCCCACCTGTTCACGACGAACTACAAATGAAATAAAGCTACTACAGACAACTACAAACGATTCAGGACTCTTCCCACCTGTTCACGACAAACTACAAACGAAACGAAGCTACTACAAACAACTACAAACGATTGTGGACCCTTCCTACCTGTTCACGAAAAACTACGAACGAAACGAAGCTACTACAAACAATTACAAAAGATTCTGGACCCTTCCCACCTGTTCACGACGAACTACAAACGAAACGAAAACACTACAAACAACTACAAACGATTCTGGACCATTCCCACCTGTTCACAACAAACTACAAACGAAACGAAGCTACTACAAACGATTCTGAACCCTTCCCTCTTGATCGCGACAAACTACAAAAGAAACGAAGCTACTATAAACAACTACAGACGATTATGGTCCATTCTCACCTGTTCACGACGAACTACAAACAACTACAAACCATTCTGGACCCATCCCACCTGTTCACGACAAACTACAAACTACAAACGATTCTGGACCCTTCCCACCTGTTCACGACAAACTACAAACGAAACGAAGCTACTACAAACAACTACAAACGATTCTGGACCCTTCCCACTTGATCATGACGAACTAAAAACGAAACGAAGCAACTACAAACGATTGTGGACCCTTCCTACCTGTTCACGACAAACTACAAACGAAACTAAGCTACTACAAACAACTACAAACGATTCTGGACCCTTCCCACCTCTTCACAACAAACTACGAACGAAACGAAGCTACTACAAACAACTACAAACGATTGTGGACCCTTCCTACCTGTTCACGAAAAACTACGAACGAAACGAAGCTACTACAAACAACTACAAGAGATTCTGGACCCTTTCCACCTGTTCACGACTAACTACAAACGAAACGAAGCAACTACAAACAACTACAAACGATTCTGGACCCTCCCCACCTGTTCACGACAAACTGCAAATGAAACGAGACAACTACAAACGATTCTGAACCCTTCCCACTTGATCACGTCAAACTACAAACGAAACGAAGCTACTACAAACAACTGCAAACGATTCTGGTCCCTTCCCACTTGATCACGACGAACTAAAAACGAAACAAAGCAACTACAAACAACTTCAATCGATTATGGACCATTCCCATCTGTTCACGACGAACTACAAACAACTACAAACCATTCTGGACCCTTCCCACCTGTTCACGACAAACTGCAAACTACAAACGATTCTGGACCCTTTCCACCTGTTCACGACAAACTACAAACGAAACGAAGCTACTACAAACAACTACAAACGATTCTGGACCCTTCCCACTTGATCATGACGAACTAAAAACGAAACGAAGCAACTACAAACGATTGTGGACCCTTCCTACCTGTTCACGACAAACTGCAAACGAAACGAGACAACTACAAGCAACTACAACCGATTCTGGACCTTTCCCACCTGTTCCCGACAAACTACAAACGAAACGAAGCTACTACAAACAACTACAAAAGATTCTGGACCCTTCCCACCTGTTCACGACGAACTACAAAGGAAACGAAAACACTACAAACAACTACGAACGATTCTGGACCCTTCCCACCTGTTCACGACAAACTGCAAACGAAACAAGACAACTACAAACAACTACTAACGATTGTGGACCCTTCCCACCTGTTCACGACAAACTGCAAACGAAACGAGACAACTACAAACAACTACAAACGATTCTGGACCCTTCCAACCTGTTCACGACAAACTACAAACAAAACGAAGCTACTACAAACAACTACAAAAGATTCTGGGCCCTTCCCACATGTTCACGACGAACTACAAACGAAACGAAGCTTCTACAAACAACTACAAACGATTCTGGACCATTCCCACCTGTTCACGACAAACTACAAACGAAACGAAGCTACTACAAACAACTACAAACGATCGTGGACCCTTCCTACCTGTTCACGACAAACTACGAACGAAACGAAGCAACTACAAACGATTTTGAACCCTTCCTACCTGTTCACGAAAAACTACAAACGAAACGAAGCTACTACAAACAACTACAAAAGATTCTGGACCCTTCCCACCTGTTCACGACGAACTACAAATGAAACAAAGCTACTACAAACAACTACAAACGATTCAGGACTCTTCCCACCTGTTCACGACAAACTACAAACGAAACGAAGCTACTACAAACAACTACAAACGATTGTGGACCCTTCCTACCTGTTCACGAAAAACTACGAACGAAACGAAGCTACTACAAACAACTACAAAAGATTCTGGACCCTTCCCACCTGTTCACGACTAACTACAAACGAAACGAAGCAACTGCAAACGATTCTGGACCCTTCCCACCTGTTCATGACAAACTACAAACGAAACGAAGCTACTACAAACAACTACAAAAGATTCTGGACCCTTCCCACCTGTTCACGACGAACTACAAACGAAACGAAAACACTACAAACAACTATAAACGATTCTGGACCATTCCCACCTGTTCACAACAAACGACAAACGAAACGAAGCTACTACAAACAACTACAAACGATCGTGGACCCTTCCTACTTGCTCACGACAAACTACGAACGAAACGAAGCAACTACAAACGATTCTGAACCCTTCCCACTTGATCACGACAAACTACAAAAGAAACGAAGCTACTATAAACAACTACAAACGATTATGGACCATTCTCACCTGTTCACGACGAACTACAAACAACTACAAACCATTCTGGACCCTTCCCACCTGTTCACGACAAACTACAAACTACAAACGATTCTGGACCCTTCCCACCTGTTCACGACAAACTACAAACGAAACGAAGCTACTACAAACAACTACAAACGATTCTGGACCCTTCCCACTTGATCATGACGAACTAAAAACGAAACGAAGCAACTACAAACGATTGTGGACCCTTCCTACCTGTTCACGACAAACTACAAACAAAACGAAGCTACTACAAACAACTACAAACGATTCTGGACCCTTCCCACCTGTTCACGATTAACTACAAACGAAACGAAGCAACTACAAACAACTGCAAACGATTCTGGACCCTTCCCACCTGTTCACGACAAACTGCAAACGAAACGAGACAACTACAAACAACTACAAACGATTCTGGACCCTTCCCACCTGTTCACGACAAACTACAAACGAAACGAAGCTACTACAAACAACTACAAAAGATTCTGGACCCTTCCCACATGTTCACGACGAACTACAAACGAAACGAAGCTACTACAAACAACTACAAACGATTCTGGACCATTCCCACCTGTTCACAACAAACTACAAAAGAAACGAAGCTACTACAAACAACTACAAACGATCGTGGACCTTTCCTACCTGTTCACGACAAACTACGAACGAAACGAAGCAACTACAAACGATTCTGAACCCTTCCTACTTGATCACGACAAACTACAAACGAAACGAAGCTACTACAAACAACTACAAACGATTCTGGACCCTTCCCACTTGATCACGACGAACTAAAAACGAAACAAAGCAACTACAAACAACTTCAATCGATTATGGACCATTCCCATCTGTTCACGACGAACTACAAACAACTACAAACCATTCTGGACCCTTCCCATCTATTCACGACAAACTACAAACTGCAAACGATTCTGGACCCTTCCCACCTGTTCACGACAAACTACAAACGAAACGAAGCTAGTACAAACAACTACAAACGATTCTGGACCCTTCCCACTTGATCACGACGAACTAAAAACGAAACGAAGCAACTACAAACGATTGTGGACCCTTCCTACCTGTTCACGACAAACTACAAACGAAACGAAGCTACTACAAACAACTACAAAAGATTCTGGACCCTTCCCACCTGTTCACGACGAACTACAAACGAAACGAAGCTACTACAAACAACTACAAAAGATTCTGGACCCTTCCCACCTGTTCACGACGAACTATAAACGAAACGAAGCTACTACAAACAACTACAAAAGATTCTGGGCCCTTCCCACATGTTCACGACGAACTACAAACTAAACGAAGCTTCTACAAACAACTACAAACGATTCTGGACCATTCCCACCTGTTCACAACAAACTACAAACGAAACGAAGCTACTACAAACAACTACAAACGATCGTGGACCCTTCCTACCTGTTCACGACAAACTACGAACGAAACGAAGCAACTACAAACGATTTTGAACCCTTCCTACCTGTTCACGAAAAACTACAAACGAAACGAAGCTACTACAAACAACTACAAAAGATTCTGGACCCTTCCCACCTGTTCACGACGAACTACAAATGAAACAAAGCTACTATAAACAACTACAAACGATTCAGGACTCTTCCCACCTGTTCACGACAAACTACAAACGAAACGAAGCTACTACAAACAACTACAAACGATTGTGGACCCTTCCCACCTGTTCACGACAAACTACAAACGAAACGAAGCTACTACAAACAACTACAAAAGATTCTGGACCCTTCCCACCTGTTCACGACTAACTACAAACGAAACGAAGCAACTGCAAACGATTCTGGACCCTTCCCACCTGTTCATGACAAACTACAAACGAAACGAAGCTACTACAAACAACTACAAAAGATTCTGGACCCTTCCCACCTGTTCACGACGAACTACAAACGAAACGAAAACACTACAAACAACTATAAACGATTCTGGACCATTCCCACCTGTTCACAACAAACGACAAACGAAACGAAGCTACTACAAACAACTACAAACGATCGTGGACCCTTCCTACTTGCTCACGACAAACTACGAACGAAACGAAGCAACTACAAACGATTCTGAACCCTTCCCACTTGATCACGACAAACTACAAAAGAAACGAAGCTACTATAAACAACTACAAACGATTATGGACCATTCTCACCTGTTCACGACGAACTACAAACAACTACAAACCATTCTGGACCCTTCCCACCTGTTCACGACAAACTACAAACTACAAACGATTCTCGACCCTTCCCACCTGTTCACGACAAACTACAAACGAAACGAAGCTACTACAAACAACTACAAACGATTCTGGACCCTTCCCACTTGATCATGACGAACTAAAAACGAAACGAAGCAACTACAAACGATTGTGGACCATTCCTACCTGTTCACGACAAACTACAAACAAAACGAAGCTACTACAAACAACTACAAACGATTCTGGACCCTTCCCACCTGTTCACAACAATCTACGAACGAAACGAAGCTACTACAAACAACTACACACGATTGTGGACCCTTCCTACCTGTTCACGACAAACTACAAACGAAACGAAGCTACTACAAACAACTACAAAAGATTCTGGACCCTTCCCACCTGTTCACAGCAATCTACGAACGAAACGAAGCTACTACAAACAACTACACACGATTGTGGACCCTTCCTACCTGTTCACGAAAAACTACGAACGAAACGAAGCTACTACAAACAACTACAAAAGATTCTGGACCCTTCCCACCTGTTCACGATTAACTACAAACGAAACGAAGCAACTACAAACAACTGCAAACGATTCTGGACTCTTCCCACCTGTTCACGACAAACTACAAACGAAACGAAAACACTACAAACAACTATAAACGATTCTGGACCATTCCCACCTGTTCACAACAAACGACAAACGAAACGAAGCTACTACAAACAACTACAAACGATCGTTGACCCTTCCTACTTGCTCACGACAAACTACGAACGAAACGAAGCAACTACAAACGATTCTGAACCCTTCCCACTTGATCACGACAAACTACAAAAGAAACGAAGCTACTATAAACAACTACAAACGATTATGGACCATTCTCACCTGTTCACGACGAACTACAAACAACTACAAACCATTCTGGACCCTTCCCACCTTTTCACGACAAACTACAAACTACAAACGATTCTGGACCCTTCCCACCTGTTCACGACAAACTACAAACGAAACGAAGCTACTACAAACAACTACAAACGATTCTGGACCCTTCCCACTTGATCATGACGAACTAAAAACGAAACGAAGCAACTACAAACGATTGTGGACCCTTCCTACCTGTTCACGACAAACTACAAACAAAACGAAGCTACTACAAACAACTACAAATGATTCTGGTCCCTTCCCACCTGTTCACAACAATCTACGAACGAAACGAAGCTACTACAAACAACTACACACGATTGTGGACCCTTCCTACCTGTTCACGAAAAACTACGAACGAAACGAATCTACTACAAACAACTACAAAAGATTCTGGACCCTTCCCACCTGTTCACGATTAACTACAAACGAAACGAAGCAACTACAAACAACTGCAAACGATTCTGGACCCTTCCCACCTGTTCACGACAAACTGCAAACGAATCGAGACAACTACAAACAACTACAAACGATTCTGGACCCTTCCCACCTGTTCACGACAAACTACAAACGAAACGAAGCTACTACAAACAACTACAAAAGATTCTGGACCCTTCCCACATGTTCACGACGAACTACAAACGAAACGAAGCTACTACAAACAACTACAAACGATTCTGGACCATTCCCACCTGTTCACAACAAACTACAAACGAAACGAAGCTACTACAAACAACTACAAACGATCGTGGACCCTTCCTACCTGTTCACGACAAACTACGAACGAAACGATGCAACTACAAACGATTCTGAACCCTTCCTACTTGATCACGACAAACTACAAACGAAACGATGTTACTACAAACAACTACAAACGATTCTGGACCCTTCCCACTTGATCACGACGAACTAAAAACGAAACAAAGCAACTACAAACAACTTCAATCGATTATGGACCATTCCCATCTGTTCACGACGAACTACAAACAACTACAAACCATTCTGGACCCTTCCCATCTATTCACGACAAACTACAAACTACAAACGATTCTGGACCCTTCCCACCTGTTCACGACAAACTTCAAACGAAACGAAGCTACTACAAACAACTACAAACGATTCTGGACCCTTCCCACTTGATCACGACGAACTAAAAACGAAACGAAGCAACTACAAACGATTGTGGACCCTTCCTACCTGTTCACGACAAACTACAAACGAAACGAAGCTACTACAAACAACTACAAACGATTCTGGACCCTTCCCACCTGTTCACAACAAACTACAAACGAAACGAAGCTACTACAAACAACTACAAAAGATTCTGGACCCTTCCCACCTGTTTACGACGAACTACAAAAGAAACGAAGCTACTACAAACAACTACAAACGATTCTGGACTCTTCCCACCTGTTCACGACAAACTACAAGCGAAACGAATCTACTACAAACAACTACAAACCATTCTGGACTCTTCCCACCTGTTCACTACAAACTACAAACGAAACGAAGCTACTACAAACAACTACAAACGATTCTGGGCCCTTCCCACTTGATCACGACGAACTAAAAACGAAACGAAGCAACTACAAACGATCGTGGCACCTTCCTACCTGTTCACGAAAAACTACAAACGAAACGAAGCTACTACAAACAACTACAAACGATTCTGGACCCTTCCCACCTGTTCACAACAAACTACAAACGAAACGAAGCTACTACAAACAACTACAAAAGATTCTGAACCCTTCCCACCTGTTCACGACGAACTACAAATGAAATAAAGCTACTACAGACAACTACAAACGATTCAGGACTCTTCCCACCTGTTCACGACAAACTACAAACGAAACGAAGCTACTACAAACAACTACAAACGATTGTGGACCCTTCCTACCTGTTCACGAAAAACTACGAACGAAACGAAGCTACTACAAACAATTACAAAAGATTCTGGACCCTTCCCACCTGTTCACGACGAACTACAAACGAAACGAAAACACTACAAACAACTACAAACGATTCTGGACCATTCCCACCTGTTCACAACAAACTACAAACGAAACGAAGCTACTACAAACGATTCTGAACCCTTCCCTCTTGATCGCGACAAACTACAAAAGAAACGAAGCTACTATAAACAACTACAGACGATTATGGTCCATTCTCACCTGTTCACGACGAACTACAAACAACTACAAACCATTCTGGACCCATCCCACCTGTTCACGACAAACTACAAACTACAAACGATTCTGGACCCTTCCCACCTGTTCACGACAAACTACAAACGAAACGAAGCTACTACAAACAACTACAAACGATTCTGGACCCTTCCCACTTGATCATGACGAACTAAAAACGAAACGAAGCAACTACAAACGATTGTGGACCCTTCCTACCTGTTCACGACAAACTACAAACGAAACTAAGCTACTACAAACAACTACAAACGATTCTGGACCCTTCCCACCTCTTCACAACAAACTACGAACGAAACGAAGCTACTACAAACAACTACAAACGATTGTGGACCCTTCCTACCTGTTCACGAAAAACTACGAACGAAACGAAGCTACTACAAACAACTACAAGAGATTCTGGACCCTTTCCACCTGTTCACGACTAACTACAAACGAAACGAAGCAACTACAAACAACTACAAACGATTCTGGACCCTCCCCACCTGTTCACGACAAACTGCAAATGAAACGAGACAACTACAAACGATTCTGAACCCTTCCCACTTGATCACGACAAACTACAAACGAAACGAAGCTACTACAAACAACTGCAAACGATTCTGGTCCCTTCCCACTTGATCACGACGAACTAAAAACGAAACAAAGCAACTACAAACAACTTCAATCGATTATGGACCATTCCCATCTGTTCACGACGAACTACAAACAACTACAAACCATTCTGGACCCTTCCCACCTGTTCACGACAAACTGCAAACTACAAACGATTCTGGACCCTTTCCACCTGTTCACGACAAACTACAAACGAAACGAAGCTACTACAAACAACTACAAACGATTCTGGACCCTTCCCACTTGATCATGACGAACTAAAAACGAAACGAAGCAACTACAAACGATTGTGGACCCTTCCTACCTGTTCACGACAAACTGCAAACGAAACGAGACAACTACAAGCAACTACAACCGATTCTGGACCTTTCCCACCTGTTCCCGACAAACTACAAACGAAACGAAGCTACTACAAACAACTACAAAAGATTCTGGACCCTTCCCACCTGTTCACGACGAACTACAAAGGAAACGAAAACACTACAAACAACTACGAACGATTCTGGACCCTTCCCACCTGTTCACGACAAACTGCAAACGAAACAAGACAACTACAAACAACTACTAACGATTGTGGACCCTTCCCACCTGTTCACGACAAACTGCAAACGAAACGAGACAACTACAAACAACTACAAACGATTCTGGACCCTTCCAACCTGTTCACGACAAACTACAAACAAAACGAAGCTACTACAAACAACTACAAAAGATTCTGGGCCCTTCCCACATGTTCACGACGAACTACAAACGAAACGAAGCTTCTACAAACAACTACAAACGATTCTGGACCATTCCCACCTGTTCACGACAAACTACAAACGAAAGGAAGCTACTACAAACAACTACAAACGATCGTGGACCCTTCCTACCTGTTCACGACAAACTACGAACGAAACGAAGCAACTACAAACGATTTTGAACCCTTCCTACCTGTTCACGAAAAACTACAAACGAAACGAAGCTACTACAAACAACTACAAAAGATTCTGGACCCTTCCCACCTGTTCACGACGAACTACAAATGAAACAAAGCTACTACAAACAACTACAAACGATTCAGGACTCTTCCCACCTGTTCACGACAAACTACAAACGAAACGAAGCTACTACAAACAACTACAAACGATTGTGGACCCTTCCTACCTGTTCACGAAAAACTACGAACGAAACGAAGCTACTACAAACAACTACAAAAGATTCTGGACCCTTCCCACCTGTTCACGACTAACTACAAACGAAACGAAGCAACTGCAAACGATTCTGGACCCTTCCCACCTGTTCATGACAAACTACAAACGAAACGAAGCTACTACAAACAACTACAAAAGATTCTGGACCCTTCCCACCTGTTCACGACGAACTACAAACGAAACGAAAACACTACAAACAACTATAAACGATTTTGGACCATTCCCACCTGTTCACAACAAACGACAAACGAAACGAAGCTACTACAAACAACTACAAACGATCGTGGACCCTTCCTACTTGCTCACGACAAACTACGAACGAAACGAAGCAACTACAAACGATTCTGAACCCTTCCCACTTGATCACGACAAACTACAAAAGAAACGAAGCTACTATAAACAACTACAAACGATTATGGACCATTCTCACCTGTTCACGACGAACTACAAACAACTACAAACCATTCTGGACCCTTCCCACCTGTTCACGACAAACTACAAACTACAAACGATTCTGGACCCTTCCCACCTGTTCACGACAAACTACAAACGAAACGAAGCTACTACAAACAACTACAAACGATTCTGGACCCTTCCCACTTGATCATGACGAACTAAAAACGAAACGAAGCAACTACAAACGATTGTGGACCCTTCCTACCTGTTCACGACAAACTACAAACAAAACGAAGCTACTACAAACAACTACAAACGATTCTGGACCCTTCCCACCTGTTCACGATTAACTACAAACGAAACGAAGCAACTACAAACAACTGCAAACGATTCTGGACCCTTCCCACCTGTTCACGACAAACTGCAAACGAAACGAGACAACTACAAACAACTACAAACGATTCTGGACCCTTCCCACCTGTTCACGACAAACTACAAACGAAACGAAGCTACTACAAACAACTACAAAAGATTCTGGACCCTTCCCACATGTTCACGACGAACTACAAACGAAACGAAGCTACTACAAACAACTACAAACGATTCTGGACCATTCCCACCTGTTCACAACAAACTACAAACGAAACGAAGCTACTACAAACAACTACAAACGATCGTGGACCTTTCCTACCTGTTCACGACAAACTACGAACGAAACGAAGCAACTACAAACGATTCTGAACCCTTCCTACTTGATCACGACAAACTACAAACGAAACGAAGCTACTACAAACAACTACAAACGATTCTGGACCCTTCCCACTTGATCACGACGAACTAAAAACGAAACAAAGCAACTACAAACAACTTCAATCGATTATGGACCATTCCCATCTGTTCACGACGAACTACAAACAACTACAAACCATTCTGGACCCTTCCCATCTATTCACGACAAACTACAAACTGCAAACGATTCTGGACCCTTCCCACCTGTTCACGACAAACTACAAACGAAACGAAGCTAGTACAAACAACTACAAACGATTCTGGACCCTTCCCACTTGATCACGACGAACTAAAAACGAAACGAAGCAACTACAAACGATTGTGGACCCTTCCTACCTGTTCACGACAAACTACAAACGAAACGAAGCTACTACAAACAACTACAAAAGATTCTGGACCCTTCCCACCTGTTCACGACGAACTACAAACGAAACGAAGCTACTACAAACAACTACAAAAGATTCTGGACCCTTCCCACCTGTTCACGACGAACTATAAACGAAACGAAGCTACTACAAACAACTACAAAAGATTCTGGGCCCTTCCCACATGTTCACGACGAACTACAAACGAAACGAAGCTTCTACAAACAACTACAAACGATTCTGGACCATTCCCACCTGTTCACAACAAACTACAAACGAAACGAAGCTACTACAAACAACTACAAACGATCGTGGACCCTTCCTACCTGTTCACGACAAACTACGAACGAAACGAAGCAACTACAAACGATTTTGAACCCTTCCTACCTGTTCACGAAAAACTACAAACGAAACGAAGCTACTACAAACAACTACAAAAGATTCTGGACCCTTCCCACCTGTTCACGACGAACTACAAATGAAACAAAGCTACTATAAACAACTACAAACGATTCAGGACTCTTCCCACCTGTTCACGACAAACTACAAACGAAACGAAGCTACTACAAACAACTACAAACGATTGTGGACCCTTCCCACCTGTTCACGACAAACTACAAACGAAACGAAGCTACTACAAACAACTACAAAAGATTCTGGACCCTTCCCACCTGTTCACGACTAACTACAAACGAAACGAAGCAACTGCAAACGATTCTGGACCCTTCCCACCTGTTCATGACAAACTACAAACGAAACGAAGCTACTACAAACAACTACAAAAGATTCTGGACCCTTCCCACCTGTTCACGACGAACTACAAACGAAACGAAAACACTACAAACAACTATAAACGATTCTGGACCATTCCCACCTGTTCACAACAAACGACAAACGAAACGAAGCTACTACAAACAACTACAAACGATCGTGGACCCTTCCTACTTGCTCACGACAAACTACGAACGAAACGAAGCAACTACAAACGATTCTGAACCCTTCCCACTTGATCACGACAAACTACAAAAGAAACGAAGCTACTATAAACAACTACAAACGATTATGGACCATTCTCACCTGTTCACGACGAACTACAAACAACTACAAACCATTCTGGACCCTTCCCACCTGTTCACGACAAACTACAAACTACAAACGATTCTCGACCCTTCCCACCTGTTCACGACAAACTACAAACGAAACGAAGCTACTACAAACAACTACAAACGATTCTGGACCCTTCCCACTTGATCATGACGAACTAAAAACGAAACGAAGCAACTACAAACGATTGTGGACCATTCCTACCTGTTCACGACAAACTACAAACAAAACGAAGCTACTACAAACAACTACAAACGATTCTGGACCCTTCCCACCTGTTCACAACAATCTACGAACGAAACGAAGCTACTACAAACAACTACACACGATTGTGGACCCTTCCTACCTGTTCACGACAAACTACAAACGAAACGAAGCTACTACAAACAACTACAAAAGATTCTGGACCCTTCCCACATGTTCACGACGAACTACAAACGAAACGAAGCTACTACAAACAACTACAAACGATTCTGGACCATTCCCACCTGTTCACAACAAACTACAAACGAAACGAAGCTACTACAAACAACTACAAACAATCGTGGACCTTTCCTACCTGTTCACGACAAACTACGAACGAAACGAAGCAACTACAAACGATTCTGAACCCTTCCTACTTGATCACGACAAACTACAAACGAAACGAAGCTACTACAAACAACTACAAACGATTCTGGACCCTTCCCACTTGATCACGACGAACTAAAAACGAAACAAAGCAACTACAAACAACTTCAATCGATTATGGACCATTCCCATCTGTTCACGACGAACTACAAACAACTACAAACCATTCTGGACCTTTCCCATCTATTCACGACAAACTACAAACTGCAAACGATTCTGGACCCTTCCCACCTGTTCACGACAAACTACAAACGAAACGAAGCTACTACAAACAACTACAAACGATTCTGGACCCTTCCCACTTGATCACGACGAACTAAAAACGAAACGAAGCAACTACAAACGATTGTGGACCCTTCCTACCTGTTCACGACAAACTACAAACGAAACGAAGCTACTACAAACAACTACAAACGATTCTGGACCCTTCCCACCTGTTCACAACAATCTACGAACGAAACGAAGCTACTACAAACAACTACACACGATTGTGGACCCTTCCTACCTGTTCACGAACAACTACGAACGAAACGAAGCTACTACAAACAACTACAAAAGATTCTGGACCCTTCCCACCTGTTCACGATTAACTACAAACGAAACGAAGCAACTACAAACAACTGCAAACGATTCTGGACCCTTCCCACCTGTTCACGACAAACTGCAAACGAAACGAGACAACTACAAACAACTACAAACGATTCTGGACCCTTCCCACCTGTTCACGACAAACTACAAATGAAACGAAGCTACTACAAACAACTACAAAAGATTCTGGACCCTTCCCACATGTTCACGACGAACTACAAACGAAACGAAGCTACTACAAACAACTACAAACGATTCTGGACCATTCCCACCTGTTCACGACAAACTACGAACGAAACGAAGCAACTACAAACGATTCTGAACCATTCCTACTTGATCACGACAAACTACAAACGAAACGAAGCTACTACAAACAACTACAAACGATTCTGGACCCTCCCCACTTGATCACGACGAACTAAAAACGAAACAAAGCAACTACAAACAACTTCAATCGATTATGGACCATTCCCATCTGTTCACGACGAACTACAAACAACTACAAACCATTCTGGACCCTTCCCATCTATTCACGACAAACTACAAACTACAAACGATTCTGGACCCTTCCCACCTGTTCACGACAAACTACAAACGAAACGAAGCTACTACAAACAACTACAAACGATTCTGGACCCTTCCCACTTGATCACGACGAACTAAAAACGAAACGAAGCAACTACAAACGATTGTGGACCCTTCCTACCTGTTCACGACAAACTACAAACGAAACGAAGCTACTACAAACAACTACAAACGATTCTGGACCCTTCCCACCTGTTCACAACAAACTACAAACGAAACGATGCTACTACAAACAACTACAAAAGATTCTGGACCCTTCCCACCTGTTTACGGCGAACTACAAACGAAACGAAGCTACTACAAACAACTACAAACGATTCTGGACTCTTCCCACCTGTTCACGACAAACTACAAACGAAACGAAAACACTACAAACAACTATAAACGATTCTGGACCATTCCCACCTGTTCACAACAAACGACAAACGAAACGAAGCTACTACAAACAACTACAAATGATCGTTGACCCTTCCTACTTGCTCACGACAAACTACGAACGAAACGAAGCAACTACAAACGATTCTGAACCCTTCCCACTTGATCACGACAAACTACAAAAGAAACGAAGCTACTATAAACAACTACAAACGATTATGGACCATTCTCACCTGTTCTCGACGAACTACAAACAACTACAAACCATTCTGGACCCTTCCCACCTGTTCACGACAAACTACAAACTACAAACGATTCTGGACCCTTCCCACCTGTTCACGACAAACTACAAACGAAACGAAGCTACTACAAACAACTACAAACGATTCTGGACCCTTCCCACTTGATCATGACGAACTAAAAACGAAACGAAGCAACTACAAACGATTGTGGACCCTTCCTACCTGTTCACGACAAACTACAAACAAAACGAAGCTACTACAAACAACTACAAACGATTCTGGACCCTTCCCACCTGTTCACAACAATCTACGAACGAAACGAAGCTACTACAAACAACTACACACGATTGTGGACCCTTCCTACCTGTTCACGAAAAACTACGAACGAAACGAAGCTACTACAAACAACTACAAAAGATTCTGGACCCTTCCCACCTGTTCACGATTAACTACAAACGAAACGAAGCAACTACAAACAACTGCAAACGATTCTGGACCCTTCCCACCTGTTCACGACAAACTGCAAACGAATCGAGACAACTACAAACAACTACAAACGATTCTGGACCCTTCCCACCTGTTCACGACAAACTACAAACGAAACGAAGCTACTACAAACAACTACAAAAGATTCTGGACCCTTCCCACATGTTCACGACGAACTACAAACGAAACGAAGCTACTACAAACAACTACAAACGATTCTGGACCATTCCCACCTGTTCACAACAAACTACAAACGAAACGAAGCTACTACAAACAACTACAAACGATCGTGGACCCTTCCTACCTGTTCACGACAAACTACGAACGAAACGAAGCAACTACAAACGATTCTGAACCCTTCCTACTTGATCACGACAAACTACAAACGAAACGATGTTACTACAAACAACTACAAACGATTCTGGACCCTTCCCACTTGATCACGACGAACTAAAAACGAAACAAAGCAACTACAAACAACTTCAATCGATTATGGACCATTCCCATCTGTTCACGACGAACTACAAACAACTACAAACCATTCTGGACCCTTCCCATCTATTCACGACAAACTACAAACTACAAACGATTCTGGACCCTTCCCACCTGTTCACGACAAACTTCAAACGAAACGAAGCTACTACAAACAACTACAAACGATTCTGGACCCTTCCCACTTGATCACGACGAACTAAAAACGAAACGAAGCAACTACAAACGATTGTGGACCCTTCCTACCTGTTCACGACAAACTACAAACGAAACGAAGCTACTACAAACAACTACAAACGATTCTGGACCCTTCCCACCTGTTCACAACAAACTACAAACGAAACGAAGCTACTACAGACAACTACAAAAGATTCTGGACCCTTCCCACCTGTTTACGACGAACTACAAAAGAAACGAAGCTACTACAAACAACTACAAACGATTCTGGACTCTTCCCACCTGTTCACGACAAACTACAAGCGAAAGGAATCTACTACAAACAACTACAAACCATTCTGGACTCTTCCCACCTGTTCACTACAAACTACAAACGAAACGAAGCTACTACAAACAACTACAAACGATTCTGGGCCCTTCCCACTTGATCACGACGAACTAAAAACGAAACGAAGCAACTACAAACGATTGTGGCCCCTTCCTACCTGTTCACGAAAAACTACAAACGAAACAAAGCTACTACAAACAACTACAAACGATTCTGGACCCTTCCCACCTGTTCACAACAAACTACAAACGAAACGAAGCTACTACAAACAACTACAAAAGATTCTGAACCCTTCCCACCTGTTCACGACGAACTACAAATGAAATAAAGCTACTACAGACAACTACAAACGATTCAGGACTCTTCCCACCTGTTCACGACAAACTACAAACGAAACGAAGCTACTACAAACAACTACAAACGATTGTGGACCCTTCCTACCTGTTCACGAAAAACTACGAACGAAACGAAGCTACTACAAACAATTACAAAAGATTCTGGACCCTTCCCACCTGTTCACGACGAACTACAAACGAAACGAAAACACTACAAACAACTACAAACGATTCTGGACCATTCCCACCTGTTCACAACAAACTACAAACGAAACGAAGCTACTACAAACGATTCTGAACCCTTCCCTCTTGATCGCGACAAACTACAAAAGAAACGAAGCTACTATAAACAACTACAGACGATTATGGTCCATTCTCACCTGTTCACGACGAACTACAAACAACTGCAAACCATTCTGGACCCATCCCACCTGTTCACGACAAACTACAAACTACAAACGATTCTGGACCCTTCCCACCTGTTCACGACAAACTACAAACGAAACGAAGCTACTACAAACAACTACAAACGATTCTGGACCCTTCCCACTTGATCATGACGAACTAAAAACGAAACGAAGCAACTACAAACGATTGTGGACCCTTCCTACCTGTTCACGACAAATTACAAACGAAACTAAGCTACTACAAACAACTACAAACGATTCTGGACCCTTCCCACCTCTTCACAACAAACTACGAACGAAACGAAGCTACTACAAACAACTACAAACGATTGTGGACCCTTCCTACCTGTTCACGAAAAACTACGAACGAAACGAAGCTACTACAAACAACTACAAGAGATTCTGGACCCTTTCCACCTGTTCACGACTAACTACAAACGAAACGAAGCAACTACAAACAACTACAAACGATTCTGGACCCTCCCCACCTGTTCACGACAAACTGCAAATGAAACGAGACAACTACAAACGATTCTGAACCCTTCCTACTTGATCACGACAAACTACAAACGAAACGAAGCTACTACAAACAACTGCAAACGATTCTGGTCCCTTCCCACTTGATCACGACGAACTAAAAACGAAACAAAGCAACTACAAACAACTTCAATCGATTATGGACCATTCCCATCTGTTCACGACGAACTACAAACAACTACAAACCATTCTGGACCCTTCCCACCTGTTCACGACAAACTGCAAACTACAAACGATTCTGGACCCTTTCCACCTGTTCACGACAAACTACAAACGAAACGAAGCTACTACAAACAACTACAAACGATTCTGGACCCTTCCCACTTGATCATGACGAACTAAAAACGAAACGAAGCAACTACAAACGATTGTGGACCCTTCCTACCTGTTCACGACAAACTGCAAACGAAACGAGACAACTACAAGCAACTACAACCGATTCTGGACCTTTCCCACCTGTTCCCGACAAACTACAAACGAAACGAAGCTACTACAAACAACTACAAAAGATTCTGGACCCTTCCCACCTGTTCACGACGAACTACAAAGGAAACGAAAACACTACAAACAACTACGAACGATTCTGGACCATTCCCACCTGTTCACAACAAACTACAAACGAAACGAAGATACTACAAACGATTCTGAACCCTTCCGTCTTGATCACGACAAACTACAAAAGAAACGAAGCTACTACAAACAACTACAGACGATTATGGACCATTCTCACCTGTTCACGACGAACTACAAACAACTACAAACCATTCTGGACCCTTCCCACCTGTTCACGACAAACTACAAACTACAAACGATTCTGGACCATTCCCACCTGTTCACGACAAACTACAAACGAAACGAAGCTACTACAAACAACTACAAACGATTCTGCACCCTTCCCACTTGATCATGACGAACTAAAAACGAAACGAAGCAACTAAAAACGATTGTGGACCCTTCCTACCTGTTCACGACAAACTACAAACGAAACTAAGCTACTACAAACAACTACAAACGATTCTGGAACCTTCCCACCTGTTCACAACAAACTACGAACGAAACGAAGCTACTACAAACAACTACAAACGATTATGGACCCTTTCTACCTGTTCACGAAAAACTACGAACGAAACGAAGCTACTACAGACAACTACAAGAGATTCTGGACCCTTTCCACCTGTTCACGACTAACTACAAACGAAACGAAGCAACTACAAACAACTGCAAACGATTCTGGACTCTTCCCACCTGTTCACGACAAACTACAAACGAAACGAAAACACTACAAACAACTATAAACGATTCTGAACCCTTCCCACTTGATCACGACAAACTACAAACGAAACGAAGCTACTACAAACAACTACAAACGATCGTGGACCCTTCCCACTTGATCACGACGAACTAAAAACGAAACAAAGCAACTACAAACGATTGTGGACCCTTCCTACCTGTTCACGACAAACTACAAACGAAACGAAGCTACTTCAAACAACTACAAAAGATTCTGGACCCTTCCCACCTGTTCACAACAATCTACAAACGAAACGAAGCTACTACAAACAACTACAAAAGATTCTGGACCCTTCCCACCTGTTCACGACGAACTACAAATGAAACAAAGCTACTACAAACAACTACAAACGATTCAGTACTCTTCCCACCTGTTCACGACAAACTACAAACGAAACGAAGCTACTACAAACAACTACAAACGATTGTGGACCCTTCCTACCTGTTCACGAAAAACTACGAACGAAACGAAGCTACTACAAACAACTACAAAAGATTCTGGACCCTTCCCACCTGTTCACGACTAACTACAAACGAAACGAAGCAACTGCAAACGATTCTGGACCCTTCCCACCTGTTCATGACAAACTACAAACGAAACGAAGCTACTACAAACAACTACAAAAGATTCTGGACCCTTCCCACCTGTTCACGACGAACTACAAACGAAACGAAAACACTACAAACAACTATAAACGATTCTGGACCATTCCCACCTGTTCACAACAAACGACAAACGAAACGAAGCTACTACAAACAACTACAAACGATCGTGGACCCTTCCTACTTGCTCACGACAAACTGCGAACGAAACGAAGCAAGTACATACGATTCTGAACACTTCCCACTTGATCACGACAAACTACAAAAGAAACGAAGCTACTATAAACAACTACAAAGATTATGGACCATTCTCACCTGTTCACGACGAACTACAAACAACTACAAACCATTCTGGACCCTTCCCACCTGTTCACGACAAACTACAAACTACAAACGATTCTGGACCCTTCCCACCTGTTCACGACAAACTACAAACGAAACGAAGCTACTACAAACAACTACAAACGATTCTGGACCCTTCCCACTTGATCATGACGAACTAAAAACGAAACGAAGCAACTACAAACGATTGTGGACCATTCCTACCTGTTCACGACAAACTACAAACAAAACGAAGCTACTACAAACAACTACAAACGATTCTGGACCCTTCCCACCTCTTCACAACAAACTACGAACGAAACGAAGCTACTACAAACAACTACAAACGATTGTGGACCCTTCCTACCTGTTCACGAAAAACTACGAACGAAACGAAGCTACTACAAACAACTACAAGAGATTCTGGACCCTTTCCACCTGTTCACGACAAACTACAAACGAAACTAAGCTACTACAAACAACTACAAACGATTCTGGACCCTTCCCACCTGTTCACAACAAACTACGAACGAAACGAAGCTACTACAAACAACTACAAACGATTATGGACCCTTTCTACCTGTTCACGAAAAACTACGAACGAAACGAAGCTACTACAGACAACTACAAGAGATTCTGGACCCTTTCCACCTGTTCACGACTAACTACAAACGAAACGAAGCAACTACAAACAACTACAAACGATTCTGGACTCTTCCCACCTGTTCACGACAAACTACAAACGAAACGAAAACACTACAAACAACTATAAACGATTCTGAACCCTTCCCACTTGATCACGACAAACTACAAACGAAACGAAGCTACTACAAACAACTACAAACGATCGTGGACCCTTCCCACTTGATCACGACGAACTAAAAACGAAACAAAGCAACTACAAACGATTGTGGACCCTTCCTACCTGTTCACGACAAACTACAAACGAAACGAAGCTACTTCAAACAACTACAAAAGATTCTGGACCCTTCCCACCTGTTCACAACAATCTACAAACGAAACGAAGCTACTACAAACAACTACAAAAGATTCTGGACCCTTCCCACCTGTTCACGACGAACTACAAATGAAACAAAGCTACTACAAACAACTACAAACGATTCAGTACTCTTCCCACCTGTTCACGACAAACTACAAACGAAACGAAGCTACTACAAACAACTACAAACGATTGTGGACCCTTCCTACCTGTTCACGAAAAACTACGAACGAAACGAAGCTACTACAAACAACTACAAAAGATTCTGGACCCTTCCCACCTGTTCACGACTAACTACAAACGAAACGAAGCAACTGCAAACGATTCTGGACCCTTCCCACCTGTTCATGACAAACTACAAACGAAACGAAGCTACTACAAACAACTACAAAAGATTCTGGACCCTTCCCACCTGTTCACGACGAACTACAAACGAAACGAAAACACTACAAACAACTATAAACGATTCTGGACCATTCCCACCTGTTCACAACAAACGACAAACGAAACGAAGCTACTACAAACAACTACAAACGATCGTGGACCCTTCCTACTTGCTCACGACAAACTGCGAACGAAACGAAGCAAGTACAAACGATTCTGAACACTTCCCACTTGATCACGACAAACTACAAAAGAAACGAAGCTACTATAAACAACTACAAAGATTATGGACCATTCTCACCTGTTCACGACGAACTACAAACAACTACAAACCATTCTGGACCCTTCCCACCTGTTCACGACAAACTACAAACTACAAACGATTCTGGACCCTTCCCACCTGTTCACGACAAACTACAAACGAAACGAAGCTACTACAAACAACTACAAACGATTCTGGACCCTTCCCACTTGATCATGACGAACTAAAAACGAAACGAAGCAACTACAAACGATTGTGGACCATTCCTACCTGTTCACGACAAACTACAAACAAAACGAAGCTACTACAAACAACTACAAACGATTCTGGACCCTTCCCACCTGTTCACAACAATCTACGAACGAAACGAAGCTACTACAAACAACTACACACGATTGTGGACCCTTCCTACCTGTTCACGAAAAACTACGAACGAAACGAAGCTACTACAAACAACTACAAAAGATTCTGGACCCTTCCCACCTGTTCACGATTAACTACAAACGAAACGAAGCAACTACAAACAACTGCAAACGATTCTGGACCCTTCCCACCTGTTCACGACAAACTGCAAACGAAACGAGACAACTACAAACAACTACAAACGATTCTGGACCCTTCCCACCTGTTCACGACAAACTACAAACGAAACGAAGCTACTACAAACAACTACAAAAGATTCTGGACCCTTCCCACATGTTCACGACGAACTACAAACGAAACGAAGCTACTACAAACAACTACAAACGATTCTGGACCATTCCCACCTGTTCACAACAAACTACAAACGAAACGAAGCTACTACAAACAACTACAAACAATCGTGGACCTTTCCTACCTGTTCACGACAAACTACGAACGAAACGAAGCAACTACAAACGATTCTGAACCCTTCCTACTTGATCACGACAAACTACAAACGAAACGAAGCTACTACAAACAACTACAAACGATTCTGGACCCTTCCCACTTGATCACGACGAACTAAAAACGAAACAAAGCAACTACAAACAACTTCAATCGATTATGGACCATTCCCATCTGTTCACGACGAACTACAAACAACTACAAACCATTCTGGACCCTTCCCATCTATTCACGACAAACTACAAACTGCAAACGATTCTGGACCCTTCCCACCTGTTCACGACAAACTACAAACGAAACGAAGCTACTACAAACAACTACAAACGATTCTGGACCCTTCCCACTTGATCACGACGAACTAAAAACGAAACGAAGCAACTACAAACGATTGTGGACCCTTCCTACCTGTTCACGACAAACTACAAACGAAACGAAGCTACTACAAACAACTACAAACGATTCTGGACCCTTCCCACCTGTTCACAACAATCTACGAACGAAACGAAGCTACTACAAACAACTACACACGATTGTGGACCCTTCCTACCTGTTCACGAACAACTACGAACGAAACGAAGCTACTACAAACAACTACAAAAGATTCTGGACCCTTCCCACCTGTTCACGATTAACTACAAACGAAACGAAGCAACTACAAACAACTGCAAACGATTCTGGACCCTTCCCACCTGTTCACGACAAACTGCAAACGAAACGAGACAACTACAAACAACTACAAACGATTCTGGACCCTTCCCACCTGTTCACGACAAACTACAAATGAAACGAAGCTACTACAAACAACTACAAAAGATTCTGGACCCTTCCCACATGTTCACGACGAACTACAAACGAAACGAAGCTACTACAAACAACTACAAACGATTCTGGACCATTCCCACCTGTTCACGACAAACTACGAACGAAACGAAGCAACTACAAACGATTCTGAACCATTCCTACTTGATCACGACAAACTACAAACGAAACGAAGCTACTACAAACAACTACAAACGATTCTGGACCCTCCCCACTTGATCACGACGAACTAAAAACGAAACAAAGCAACTACAAACAACTTCAATCGATTATGGACCATTCCCATCTGTTCACGACGAACTACAAACAACTACAAACCATTCTGGACCCTTCCCATCTATTCACGACAAACTACAAACTGCAAACGATTCTGGACCCTTCCCACCTGTTCACGACAAACTACAAACGAAACGAAGCTACTACAAACAACTACAAACGATTCTGGACCCTTCCCACTTGATCACGACGAACTAAAAACGAAACGAAGCAACTACAAACGATTGTGGACCCTTCCTACCTGTTCACGACAAACTACAAACGAAACGAAGCTACTACAAACAACTACAAACGATTCTGGACCCTTCCCACCTGTTCACAACAAACTACAAACGAAACGAAGCTACTACTAACAACTACAAAAGATTCTGGACCCTTCCCACCTGTTTATGACGAACTACAAACGAAACGAAGCTACTACAAACAACTACAAACGATTCTGGACTCTTCCCACCTGTTCACGACAAACTACAAACGAAACGAAAACACTACAAACAACTATAAACGATTCTGGACCATTCCCACCTGTTCACAACAAACGACAAACGAAACGAAGCTACTACAAACAACTACAAACGATCGTGGACCCTTCCTACCTGTTCACGACAAACTACGAACGAAACGAAGCAACTACAAACGATTCTGAACCCTTCCCACTTGATCACGACAAACTACAAAAGAAACGAAGCTACTATAAACAACTACAAACGATTATGGACCATTCTCACCTGTTCACGACGAACTACAAACAACTACAAACCATTCTGGACCCTTCCCACCTGTTCACGACAAACTACAAACTACAAACGATTCTGGACCCTTCCCACCTGTTCACGACAAACTACAAACAAAACGAAGCTACTACAAACAACTACAAACGATTCTGGACCCTTCCCACTTGATCATGACGAACTAAAAACGAAACGAAGCAACTACAAACGATTCTGAACCCTTCCTACTTGATCACGACAAACTACAAACGAAACGAAGCTACTACAAACAACTACAACCGATTCTGGACCCTTCCCACTTCATCACGACGAAATAAAAACGAAACAAAGCAACTACAAACAACTTCAATCGATTATGGACCATTCCCATCTGTTCACGACGAACTACAAACAACTACAAACCATTCTGGACCCTTCCCATCTATTCACGACAAACTACAAACTACAAACGATTCTGGACCCTTCCCACCTGTTCACGACAAACTACAAACGAAACGAAGCTACTACAAACAACTACAAACGATTCTGGACCCTTCCCACTTGATCACGACGAACTAAAAACGAAACGAAGCAACTACAAACGATTGTGGACCCTTCCTACCTGTTCACGACAAACTACAAACGAAACGAAGCTACTACAAACAACTACAAACGATTCTGGACCCTTCCCACCTGTTCACAACAAACTACAAACGAAACGATGCTACTACAAACAACTACAAAAGATTCTGGACCCATCCCACCTGTTTACGGCGAACTACAAACGAAACGAAGCTACTACAAACAACTACAAACGATTCTGGACTCTTCCCACCTGTTCACGACAAACTACAAACGAAACGAAAACACTACAAACAACTATAAACGATTCTGGACCATTCCCACCTGTTCACAACAAACGACAAACGAAACGAAGCTACTACAAACAACTACAAACGATCGTTGACCCTTCCTACTTGCTCACGACAAACTACGAACGAAACGAAGCAACTACAAACGATTCTGAACCCTTCCCACTTGATCACGACAAACTACAAAAGAAACGAAGCTACTATAAACAACTACAAACGATTATGGACCATTCTCACCTGTTCTCGACGAACTACAAACAACTACAAACCATTCTGGACCCTTCCCACCTGTTCACGACAAACTACAAACTACAAACGATTCTGGACCCTTCCCACCTGTTCACGACAAACTACAAACGAAACGAAGCTACTACAAACAACTACAAACGATTCTGGACCCTTCCCACTTGATCATGACGAACTAAAAACGAAACGAAGCAACTACAAACGATTGTGGACCCTTCCTACCTGTTCACGACAAACTACAAACAAAACGAAGCTACTACAAACAACTACAAACGATTCTGGACCCTTCCCACCTGTTCACAACAATCTACGAACGAAACGAAGCTACTACAAACAACTACACACGATTGTGGACCCTTCCTACCTGTTCACGAAAAACTACGAACGAAACGAAGCTACTACAAACAACTACAAAAGATTCTGGACCCTTCCCACCTGTTCACGATTAACTACAAACGAAACGAAGCAACTACAAACAACTGCAAACGATTCTGGACCCTTCCCACCTGTTCACGACAAACTGCAAACGAATCGAGACAACTACAAACAACTACAAACGATTCTGGACCCTTCCCACCTGTTCACGACAAACTACAAACGAAACGAAGCTACTACAAACAACTACAAAAGATTCTGGACCCTTCCCACATGTTCACGACGAACTACAAACGAAACGAAGCTACTACAAACAACTACAAACGATTCTGGACCATTCCCACCTGTTCACAACAAACTACAAACGAAACGAAGCTACTACAAACAACTACAAACGATCGTGGACCCTTCCTACCTGTTCACGACAAACTACGAACGAAACGAAGCAACTACAAACGATTCTGAACCCTTCCTACTTGATCACGACAAACTACAAACGAAACGATGTTACTACAAACAACTACAAACGATTCTGGACCCTTCCCACTTGATCACGACGAACTAAAAACGAAACAAAGCAACTACAAACAACTTCAATCGATTATGGACCATTCCCATCTGTTCACGACGAACTACAAACAACTACAAACCATTCTGGACCCTTCCCATCTATTCACGACAAACTACAAACTACAAACGATTCTGGACCCTTCCCACCTGTTCACGACAAACTTCAAACGAAACGAAGCTACTACAAACAACTACAAACGATTCTGGACCCTTCCCACTTGATCACGACGAACTAAAAACGAAACGAAGCAACTACAAACGATTGTGGACCCTTCCTACCTGTTCACGACAAACTACAAACGAAACGAAGCTACTACAAACAACTACAAACGATTCTGGACCCTTCCCACCTGTTCACAACAAACTACAAACGAAACGAAGCTACTACAGACAACTACAAAAGATTCTGGACCCTTCCCACCTGTTTACGACGAACTACAAAAGAAACGAAGCTACTACAAACAACTACAAACGATTCTGGACTCTTCCCACCTGTTCACGACAAACTACAAGCGAAAGGAATCTACTACAAACAACTACAAACCATTCTGGACTCTTCCCACCTGTTCACTACAAACTACAAACGAAACGAAGCTACTACAAACAACTACAAACGATTCTGGGCCCTTCCCACTTGATCACGACGAACTAAAAACGAAACGAAGCAACTACAAACGATTGTGGCCCCTTCCTACCTGTTCACGAAAAACTACAAACGAAACAAAGCTACTACAAACAACTACAAACGATTCTGGACCCTTCCCACCTGTTCACAACAAACTACAAACGAAACGAAGCTACTACAAACAACTACAAAAGATTCTGAACCCTTCCCACCTGTTCACGACGAACTACAAATGAAATAAAGCTACTACAGACAACTACAAACGATTCAGGACTCTTCCCACCTGTTCACGACAAACTACAAACGAAACGAAGCTACTACAAACAACTACAAACGATTGTGGACCCTTCCTACCTGTTCACGAAAAACTACGAACGAAACGAAGCTACTACAAACAATTACAAAAGATTCTGGACCCTTCCCACCTGTTCACGACGAACTACAAACGAAACGAAAACACTACAAACAACTACAAACGATTCTGGACCATTCCCACCTGTTCACAACAAACTACAAACGAAACGAAGCTACTACAAACGATTCTGAACCCTTCCCTCTTGATCGCGACAAACTACAAAAGAAACGAAGCTACTATAAACAACTACAGACGATTATGGTCCATTCTCACCTGTTCACGACGAACTACAAACAACTACAAACCATTCTGGACCCATCCCACCTGTTCACGACAAACTACAAACTACAAACGATTCTGGACCCTTCCCACCTGTTCACGACAAACTACAAACGAAACGAAGCTACTACAAACAACTACAAACGATTCTGGACCCTTCCCACTTGATCATGACGAACTAAAAACGAAACGAAGCAACTACAAACGATTGTGGACCCTTCCTACCTGTTCACGACAAATTACAAACGAAACTAAGCTACTACAAACAACTACAAACGATTCTGGACCCTTCCCACCTCTTCACAACAAACTACGAACGAAACGAAGCTACTACAAACAACTACAAACGATTGTGGACCCTTCCTACCTGTTCACGAAAAACTACGAACGAAACGAAGCTACTACAAACAACTACAAGAGATTCTGGACCCTTTCCACCTGTTCACGACTAACTACAAACGAAACGAAGCAACTACAAACAACTACAAACGATTCTGGACCCTCCCCACCTGTTCACGACAAACTGCAAATGAAACGAGACAACTACAAACGATTCTGAACCCTTCCTACTTGATCACGACAAACTACAAACGAAACGAAGCTACTACAAACAACTGCAAACGATTCTGGTCCCTTCCCACTTGATCACGACGAACTAAAAACGAAACAAAGCAACTACAAACAACTTCAATCGATTATGGACCATTCCCATCTGTTCACGACGAACTACAAACAACTACAAACCATTCTGGACCCTTCCCACCTGTTCACGACAAACTGCAAACTACAAACGATTCTGGACCCTTTCCACCTGTTCACGACAAACTACAAACGAAACGAAGCTACTACAAACAACTACAAACGATTCTGGACCCTTCCCACTTGATCATGACGAACTAAAAACGAAACGAAGCAACTACAAACGATTGTGGACCCTTCCTACCTGTTCACGACAAACTGCAAACGAAACGAGACAACTACAAGCAACTACAACCGATTCTGGACCTTTCCCACCTGTTCCCGACAAACTACAAACGAAACGAAGCTACTACAAACAACTACAAAAGATTCTGGACCCTTCCCACCTGTTCACGACGAACTACAAAGGAAACGAAAACACTACAAACAACTACGAACGATTCTGGACCATTCCCACCTGTTCACAACAAACTACAAACGAAACGAAGATACTACAAACGATTCTGAACCCTTCCGTCTTGATCACGACAAACTACAAAAGAAACGAAGCTACTACAAACAACTACAGACGATTATGGACCATTCTCACCTGTTCACGACGAACTACAAACAACTACAAACCATTCTGGACCCTTCCCACCTGTTCACGACAAACTACAAACTACAAACGATTCTGGACCATTCCCACCTGTTCACGACAAACTACAAACGAAACGAAGCTACTACAAACAACTACAAACGATTCTGCACCCTTCCCACTTGATCATGACGAACTAAAAACGAAACGAAGCAACTAAAAACGATTGTGGACCCTTCCTACCTGTTCACGACAAACTACAAACGAAACTAAGCTACTACAAACAACTACAAACGATTCTGGAACCTTCCCACCTGTTCACAACAAACTACGAACGAAACGAAGCTACTACAAACAACTACAAACGATTATGGACCCTTTCTACCTGTTCACGAAAAACTACGAACGAAACGAAGCTACTACAGACAACTACAAGAGATTCTGGACCCTTTCCACCTGTTCACGACTAACTACAAACGAAACGAAGCAACTACAAACAACTACAAACGATATTGGACTCTTCCCACCTGTTCACGACAAACTACAAACGAAACGAAAACACTACAAACAACTATAAACGATTCTGAACCCTTCCCACTTGATCACGACAAACTACAAACGAAACGAAGCTACTACAAACAACTACAAACGATCGTGGACCCTTCCCACTTGATCACGACGAACTAAAAACGAAACAAAGCAACTACAAACGATTGTGGACCCTTCCTACCTGTTCACGACAAACTACAAACGAAACGAAGCTACTTCAAACAACTACAAAAGATTCTGGACCCTTCCCACCTGTTCACAACAATCTACAAACGAAACGAAGCTACTACAAACAACTACAAAAGATTCTGGACCCTTCCCACCTGTTCACGACGAACTACAAATGAAACAAAGCTACTACAAACAACTACAAACGATTCAGTACTCTTCCCACCTGTTCACGACAAACTACAAACGAAACGAAGCTACTACAAACAACTACAAACGATTGTGGACCCTTCCTACCTGTTCACGAAAAACTACGAACGAAACGAAGCTACTACAAACAACTACAAAAGATTCTGGACCCTTCCCACCTGTTCACGACTAACTACAAACGAAACGAAGCAACTGCAAACGATTCTGGACCCTTCCCACCTGTTCATGACAAACTACAAACGAAACGAAGCTACTACAAACAACTACAAAAGATTCTGGACCCTTCCCACCTGTTCACGACGAACTACAAACGAAACGAAAACACTACAAACAACTATAAACGATTCTGGACCATTCCCACCTGTTCACAACAAACGACAAACGAAACGAAGCTACTACAAACAACTACAAACGATCGTGGACCCTTCCTACTTGCTCACGACAAACTGCGAACGAAACGAAGCAAGTACAAACGATTCTGAACACTTCCCACTTGATCACGACAAACTACAAAAGAAACGAAGCTACTATAAACAACTACAAAGATTATGGACCATTCTCACCTGTTCACGACGAACTACAAACAACTACAAACCATTCTGGACCCTTCCCACCTGTTCACGACAAACTACAAACTACAAACGATTCTGGACCCTTCCCACCTGTTCACGACAAACTACAAACGAAACGAAGCTACTACAAACAACTACAAACGATTCTGGACCCTTCCCACTTGATCATGACGAACTAAAAACGAAACGAAGCAACTACAAACGATTGTGGACCATTCCTACCTGTTCACGACAAACTACAAACAAAACGAAGCTACTACAAACAACTACAAACGATTCTGGACCCTTCCCACCTCTTCACAACAAACTACGAACGAAACGAAGCTACTACAAACAACTACAAACGATTGTGGACCCTTCCTACCTGTTCACGAAAAACTACGAACGAAACGAAGCTACTACAAACAACTACAAGAGATTCTGGACCCTTTCCACCTGTTCACGACAAACTACAAACGAAACTAAGCTACTACAAACAACTACAAACGATTCTGGACCCTTCCCACCTGTTCACAACAAACTACGAACGAAACGAAGCTACTACAAACAACTACAAACGATTATGGACCCTTTCTACCTGTTCACGAAAAACTACGAACGAAACGAAGCTACTACAGACAACTACAAGAGATTCTGGACCCTTTCCACCTGTTCACGACTAACTACAAACGAAACGAAGCAACTACAAACAACTACAAACGATTCTGGACTCTTCCCACCTGTTCACGACAAACTACAAACGAAACGAAAACACTACAAACAACTATAAACGATTCTGAACCCTTCCCACTTGATCACGACAAACTACAAACGAAACGAAGCTACTACAAACAACTACAAACGATCGTGGACCCTTCCCACTTGATCACGACGAACTAAAAACGAAACAAAGCAACTACAAACGATTGTGGACCCTTCCTACCTGTTCACGACAAACTACAAACGAAACGAAGCTACTTCAAACAACTACAAAAGATTCTGGACCCTTCCCACCTGTTCACAACAATCTACAAACGAAACGAAGCTACTACAAACAACTACAAAAGATTCTGGACCCTTCCCACCTGTTCACGACGAACTACAAATGAAACAAAGCTACTACAAACAACTACAAACGATTCAGTACTCTTCCCACCTGTTCACGACAAACTACAAACGAAACGAAGCTACTACAAACAACTACAAACGATTGTGGACCCTTCCTACCTGTTCACGAAAAACTACGAACGAAACGAAGCTACTACAAACAACTACAAAAGATTCTGGACCCTTCCCACCTGTTCACGACTAACTACAAACGAAACGAAGCAACTGCAAACGATTCTGGACCCTTCCCACCTGTTCATGACAAACTACAAACGAAACGAAGCTACTACAAACAACTACAAAAGATTCTGGACCCTTCCCACCTGTTCACGACGAACTACAAACGAAACGAAAACACTACAAACAACTATAAACGATTCTGGACCATTCCCACCTGTTCACAACAAACGACAAACGAAACGAAGCTACTACAAACAACTACAAACGATCGTGGACCCTTCCTACTTGCTCACGACAAACTGCGAACGAAACGAAGCAAGTACAAACGATTCTGAACACTTCCCACTTGATCACGACAAACTACAAAAGAAACGAAGCTACTATAAACAACTACAAAGATTATGGACCATTCTCACCTGTTCACGACGAACTACAAACAACTACAAACCATTCTGGACCCTTCCCACCTGTTCACGACAAACTACAAACTACAAACGATTCTGGACCCTTCCCACCTGTTCACGACAAACTACAAACGAAACGAAGCTACTACAAACAACTACAAACGATTCTGGACCCTTCCCACTTGATCATGACGAACTAAAAACGAAACGAAGCAACTACAAACGATTGTGGACCATTCCTACCTGTTCACGACAAACTACAAACAAAACGAAGCTACTACAAACAACTACAAACGATTCTGGACCCTTCCCACCTGTTCACAACAATCTACGAACGAAACGAAGCTACTACAAACAACTACACACGATTGTGGACCCTTCCTACCTGTTCACGAAAAACTACGAACGAAACGAAGCTACTACAAACAACTACAAAAGATTCTGGACCCTTCCCACCTGTTCACGATTAACTACAAACGAAACGAAGCAACTACAAACAACTGCAAACGATTCTGGACCCTTCCCACCTGTTCACGACAAACTGCAAACGAAACGAGACAACTACAAACAACTACAAACGATTCTGGACCCTTCCCACCTGTTCACGACAAACTACAAACGAAACGAAGCTACTACAAACAACTACAAAAGATTCTGGACCCTTCCCACATGTTCACGACGAACTACAAACGAAACGAAGCTACTACAAACAACTACAAACGATTCTGGACCATTCCCACCTGTTCACAACAAACTACAAACGAAACGAAGCTACTACAAACAACTACAAACAATCGTGGACCTTTCCTACCTGTTCACGACAAACTACGAACGAAACGAAGCAACTACAAACGATTCTGAACCCTTCCTACTTGATCACGACAAACTACAAACGAAACGAAGCTACTACAAACAACTACAAACGATTCTGGACCCTTCCCACTTGATCACGACGAACTAAAAACGAAACAAAGCAACTACAAACAACTTCAATCGATTATGGACCATTCCCATCTGTTCACGACGAACTACAAACAACTACAAACCATTCTGGACCCTTCCCATCTATTCACGACAAACTACAAACTGCAAACGATTCTGGACCCTTCCCACCTGTTCACGACAAACTACAAACGAAACGAAGCTACTACAAACAACTACAAACGATTCTGGACCCTTCCCACTTGATCACGACGAACTAAAAACGAAACGAAGCAACTACAAACGATTGTGGACCCTTCCTACCTGTTCACGACAAACTACAAACGAAACGAAGCTACTACAAACAACTACAAACGATTCTGGACCCTTCCCACCTGTTCACAACAATCTACGAACGAAACGAAGCTACTACAAACAACTACACACGATTGTGGACCCTTCCTACCTGTTCACGAAAAACTACGAACGAAACGAAGCTACTACAAACAACTACAAAAGATTCTGGACCCTTCCCACCTGTTCACGATTAACTACAAACGAAACGAAGCAACTACAAACAACTGCAAACGATTCTGGACCCTTCCCACCTGTTCACGACAAACTGCAAACGAATCGAGACAACTACAAACAACTACAAACGATTCTGGACCCTTCCCACCTGTTCACGACAAACTACAAACGAAACGAAGCTACTACAAACAACTACAAAAGATTCTGGACCCTTCCCACATGTTCACGACGAACTACAAACGAAACGAAGCTACTACAAACAACTACAAACGATTCTGGACCATTCCCCCCTGTTCACAACAAACTACAAACGAAACGAAGCTACTACAAACAACTACAAACGATCGTGGACCCTTCCTACCTGTTCACGACAAACTACGAACGAAACGAAGCAACTACAAACGATTCTGAACCCTTCCTACTTGATCACGACAAACTACAAACGAAACGATGTTACTACAAACAACTACAAACGATTCTGGACCCTTCCCACTTGATCACGACGAACTAAAAACGAAACAAAGCAACTACAAACAACTTCAATCGATTATGGACCATTCCCATCTGTTCACGACGAACTACAAACAACTACAAACCATTCTGGACCCTTCCCATCTATTCACGACAAACTACAAACTACAAACGATTCTGGACCCTTCCCACCTGTTCACGACAAACTTCAAACGAAACGAAGCTACTACAAACAACTACAAACGATTCTGGGCCCTTCCCACTTGATCACGACGAACTAAAAACGAAACGAAGCAACTACAAACGATTGTGGCCCCTTCCTACCTGTTCACGAAAAACTACAAACGAAACAAAGCTACTACAAACAACTACAAACGATTCTGGACCCTTCCCACCTGTTCACAACAAACTACAAACGAAACGAAGCTACTACAAACAACTACAAAAGATTCTGAACCCTTCCCACCTGTTCACGACGAACTACAAATGAAATAAAGCTACTACAGACAACTACAAACGATTCAGGACTCTTCCCACCTGTTCACGACAAACTACAAACGAAACGAAGCTACTACAAACAACTACAAACGATTGTGGACCCTTCCTACCTGTTCACGAAAAACTACGAACGAAACGAAGCTACTACAAACAATTACAAAAGATTCTGGACCCTTCCCACCTGTTCACGACGAACTACAAACGAAACGAAAACACTACAAACAACTACAAACGATTCTGGACCATTCCCACCTGTTCACAACAAACTACAAACGAAACGAAGCTACTACAAACGATTCTGAACCCTTCCCTCTTGATCGCGACAAACTACAAAAGAAACGAAGCTACTATAAACAACTACAGACGATTATGGTCCATTCTCACCTGTTCACGACGAACTACAAACAACTACAAACCATTCTGGACCCATCCCACCTGTTCACGACAAACTACAAACTACAAACGATTCTGGACCCTTCCCACCTGTTCACGACAAACTACAAACGAAACGAAGCTACTACAAACAACTACAAACGATTCTGGACCCTTCCCACTTGATCATGACGAACTAAAAACGAAACGAAGCAACTACAAACGATTGTGGACCCTTCCTACCTGTTCACGACAAACTACAAACGAAACTAAGCTACTACAAACAACTACAAACGATTCTGGACCCTTCCCACCTCTTCACAACAAACTACGAACGAAACGAAGCTACTACAAACAACTACAAACGATTGTGGACCCTTCCTACCTGTTCACGAAAAACTACGAACGAAACGAAGCTACTACAAACAACTACAAGAGATTCTGGACCCTTTCCACCTGTTCACGACTAACTACAAACGAAACGAAGCAACTACAAACAACTACAAACGATTCTGGACCCTCCCCACCTGTTCACGACAAACTGCAAATGAAACGAGACAACTACAAACGATTCTGAACCCTTCCTACTTGATCACGACAAACTACAAACGAAACGAAGCTACTACAAACAACTGCAAACGATTCTGGTCCCTTCCCACTTGATCACGACGAACTAAAAACGAAACAAAGCAACTACAAACAACTTCAATCGATTATGGACCATTCCCATCTGTTCACGACGAACTACAAACAACTACAAACCATTCTGGACCCTTCCCACCTGTTCACGACAAACTGCAAACTACAAACGATTCTGGACCCTTTCCACCTGTTCACGACAAACTACAAACGAAACGAAGCTACTACAAACAACTACAAACGATTCTGGACCCTTCCCACTTGATCATGACGAACTAAAAACGAAACGAAGCAACTACAAACGATTGTGGACCCTTCCTACCTGTTCACGACAAACTGCAAACGAAACGAGACAACTACAAGCAACTACAACCGATTCTGGACCTTTCCCACCTGTTCCCGACAAACTACAAACGAAACGAAGCTACTACAAACAACTACAAAAGATTCTGGACCCTTCCCACCTGTTCACGACGAACTACAAAGGAAACGAAAACACTACAAACAACTACGAACGATTCTGGACCATTCCCACCTGTTCACAACAAACTACAAACGAAACGAAGATACTACAAACGATTCTGAACCCTTCCGTCTTGATCACGACAAACTACAAAAGAAACGAAGCTACTACAAACAACTACAGACGATTATGGACCATTCTCACCTGTTCACGACGAACTACAAACAACTACAAACCATTCTGGACCCTTCCCACCGGTTCACGACAAACTACAAACTACAAACGATTCTGGACCATTCCCACCTGTTCACGACAAACTACAAACGAAACGAAGCTACTACAAACAACTACAAACGATTCTGCACCCTTCCCACTTGATCATGACGAACTAAAAACGAAACGAAGCAACTAAAAACGATTGTGGACCCTTCCTACCTGTTCACGACAAACTACAAACGAAACTAAGCTACTACAAACAACTACAAACGATTCTGGACCCTTCCCACCTGTTCACAACAAACTACGAACGAAACGAAGCTACTACAAACAACTACAAACGATTATGGACCCTTTCTACCTGTTCACGAAAAACTACGAACGAAACGAAGCTACTACAGACAACTACAAGAGATTCTGGACCCTTTCCACCTGTTCACGACTAACTACAAACGAAACGAAGCAACTACAAACAACTACAAACGATTCTGGACTCTTCCCACCTGTTCACGACAAACTACAAACGAAACGAAAACACTACAAACAACTATAAACGATTCTGAACCCTTCCCACTTGATCACGACAAACTACAAACGAAACGAAGCTACTACAAACAACTACAAACGATCGTGGACCCTTCCCACTTGATCGCGACGAACTAAAAACGAAACAAAGCAACTACAAACGATTGTGGACCCTTCCTACCTGTTCACGACAAACTACAAACGAAACGAAGCTACTTCAAACAACTACAAAAGATTCTGGACCCTTCCCACCTGTTCACAACAATCTACAAACGAAACGAAGCTACTACAAACAACTACAAAAGATTCTGGACCCTTCCCACCTGTTCACGACGAACTACAAATGAAACAAAGCTACTACAAACAACTACAAACGATTCAGTACTCTTCCCACCTGTTCACGACAAACTACAAACGAAACGAAGCTACTACAAACAACTACAAACGATTGTGGACCCTTCCTACCTGTTCACGAAAAACTACGAACGAAACGAAGCTACTACAAACAACTACAAAAGATTCTGGACCCTTCCCACCTGTTCACGACTAACTACAAACGAAACGAAGCAACTGCAAACGATTCTGGACCCTTCCCACCTGTTCATGACAAACTACAAACGAAACGAAGCTACTACAAACAACTACAAAAGATTCTGGACCCTTCCCACCTGTTCACGACGAACTACAAACGAAACGAAAACACTACAAACAACTATAAACGATTCTGGACCATTCCCACCTGTTCACAACAAACGACAAACGAAACGAAGCTACTACAAACAACTACAAACGATCGTGGACCCTTCCTACTTGCTCACGACAAACTGCGAACGAAACGAAGCAACTACAAACGATTCTGAACACTTCCCACTTGATCACGACAAACTACAAAAGAAACGAAGCTACTATAAACAACTACAAAGATTATGGACCATTCTCACCTGTTCACGACGAACTACAAACAACTACAAACCATTCTGGACCCTTCCCACCTGTTCACGACAAACTACAAACTACAAACGATTCTGGACCCTTCCCACCTGTTCACGACAAACTACAAACGAAACGAAGCTACTACAAACAACTACAAACGATTCTGGACCCTTCCCACTTGATCATGACGAACTAAAAACGAAACGAAGCAACTACAAACGATTGTGGACCATTCCTACCTGTTCACGACAAACTACAAACAAAACGAAGCTACTACAAACAACTACAAACGATTCTGGACCCTTCCCACCTGTTCACAACAATCTACGAACGAAACGAAGCTACTACAAACAACTACACACGATTGTGGACCCTTCCTACCTGTTCACGAAAAACTACGAACGAAACGAAGCTACTACAAACAACTACAAAAGATTCTGGACCCTTCCCACCTGTTCACGATTAACTACAAACGAAACGAAGCAACTACAAACAACTGCAAACGATTCTGGACCCTTCCCACCTGTTCACGACAAACTGCAAACGAAACGAGACAACTACAAACAACTACAAACGATTCTGGACCCTTCCCACCTGTTCACGACAAACTACAAACGAAACGAAGCTACTACAAACAACTACAAAAGATTCTGGACCCTTCCCACATGTTCACGACGAACTACAAACGAAACGAAGCTACTACAAACAACTACAAACGATTCTGGACCATTCCCACCTGTTCACAACAAACTACAAACGAAACGAAGCTACTACAAACAACTACAAACAATCGTGGACCTTTCCTACCTGTTCACGACAAACTACGAACGAAACGAAGCAACTACAAACGATTCTGAACCCTTCCTACTTGATCACGACAAACTACAAACGAAACGAAGCTACTACAAACAACTACAAACGATTCTGGACCCTTCCCACTTGATCACGACGAACTAAAAACGAAACAAAGCAACTACAAACAACTTCAATCGATTATGGACCATTCCCATCTGTTCACGACGAACTACAAACAACTACAAACCATTCTGGACCCTTCCCATCTATTCACGACAAACTACAAACTGCAAACGATTCTGGACCCTTCCCACCTGTTCACGACAAACTACAAACGAAACGAAGCTACTACAAACAACTACAAACGATTCTGGACCCTTCCCACTTGATCACGACGAACTAAAAACGAAACGAAGCAACTACAAACGATTGTGGACCCTTCCTACCTGTTCACGACAAACTACAAACGAAACGAAGCTACTACAAACAACTACAAACGATTCTGGACCCTTCCCACCTGTTCACAACAATCTACGAACGAAACGAAGCTACTACAAACAACTACACACGATTGTGGACCCTTCCTACCTGTTCACGAACAACTACGAACGAAACGAAGCTACTACAAACAACTACAAAAGATTCTGGACCCTTCCCACCTGTTCACGATTAACTACAAACGAAACGAAGCAACTACAAACAACTGCAAACGATTCTGGACCCTTCCCACCTGTTCACGACAAACTGCAAACGAAACGAGACAACTACAAACAACTACAAACGATTCTGGACCCTTCCCACCTGTTCACGACAAACTACAAATGAAACGAAGCTACTACAAACAACTACAAAAGATTCTGGACCCTTCCCACATGTTCACGACGAACTACAAACGAAACGAAGCTACTACAAACAACTACAAACGATTCTGGACCATTCCCACCTGTTCACGACAAACTACGAACGAAACGAAGCAACTACAAACGATTCTGAACCATTCCTACTTGATCACGACAAACTACAAACGAAACGAAGCTACTACAAACAACTACAAACGATTCTGGACCCTCCCCACTTGATCACGACGAACTAAAAACGAAACAAAGCAACTACAAACAACTTCAATCGATTATGGACCATTCCCATCTGTTCACGACGAACTACAAACAACTACAAACCATTCTGGACCCTTCCCATCTATTCACGACAAACTACAAACTGCAAACGATTCTGGACCCTTCCCACCTGTTCACGACAAACTACAAACGAAACGAAGCTACTACAAACAACTACAAACGATTCTGGACCCTTCCCACTTGATCACGACGAACTAAAAACGAAACGAAGCAACTACAAACGATTGTGGACCCTTCCTACCTGTTCACGACAAACTACAAACGAAACGAAGCTACTACAAACAACTACAAACGATTCTGGACCCTTCCCACCTGTTCACAACAAACTACAAACGAAACGAAGCTACTACTAACAACTACAAAAGATTCTGGACCCTTCCCACCTGTTTATGACGAACTACAAACGAAACGAAGCTACTACAAACAACTACAAACGATTCTGGACTCTTCCCACCTGTTCACGACAAACTACAAACGAAACGAAAACACTACAAACAACTATAAACGATTCTGGACCATTCCCACCTGTTCACAACAAACGACAAACGAAACGAAGCTACTACAAACAACTACAAACGATCGTGGACCCTTCCTACCTGTTCACGACAAACTACGAACGAAACGAAGCAACTACAAACGATTCTGAACCCTTCCCACTTGATCACGACAAACTACAAAAGAAACGAAGCTACTATAAACAACTACAAACGATTATGGACCATTCTCACCTGTTCACGACGAACTACAAACAACTACAAACCATTCTGGACCCTTCCCACCTGTTCACGACAAACTACAAACTACAAACGATTCTGGACCCTTCCCACCTGTTCACGACAAACTACAAACAAAACGAAGCTACTACAAACAACTACAAACGATTCTGGACCCTTCCCACTTGATCATGACGAACTAAAAACGAAACGAAGCAACTACAAACGATTGTGGACCCTTCCTACCTGTTCACGACAAACTACAAACAATCGAAGCTACTACAAACAACTACAAAAGATTCTGGACCCTTCCCACCTGTTCACGATTAACTACAAACGAAACGAAGCAACAACAAACAACTGCAAACGATTCTGGACCCTTCCCACCTGTTCACGACAAACTGCAAACGAAACAAGACAACTACAAACAACTACTAACGATTCTGGACCCTTCCCACCTGTTCACGACAAACTACAAACGAAACGAAGCTACTACAAACAACTACAAAAGATTCTGGACCCTTCCCACATGTTCACGACGAACTGCAAACGAAACGAAGCTACTACAAACAACTACAAACGATTCTGGACCATTCCTACCTGTTCACAACAAACTACAAACGAAACGAAGCTACTACAAACAACTACAAACGATCGTGGACCCTTCCTACCTGTTCACGACAAACTACGAACGAAACGAAGCAACTACAAACGATTCTGAACCCTTCCTACTTGATCACGACAAACTACAAACGAAACGAAGCTACTACAAACAACTACAAACGATTCTGGACCCTTCCCACTTCATCACGACGAAATAAAAACGAAACAAAGCAACTACAAACAACTTCAATCGATTATGGACCATTCCCATCTGTTCACGACGAACTACAAACAACTACAAACCATTCTGGACCCTTCCCATCTATTCACGACAAACTACAAACTACAAACGATTCTGGACCCTTCCCACCTGTTCACGACAAACTACAAACGAAACGAAGCTACTACAAACAACTACAAACGATTCTGGACCCTTCCCACTTGATCACGACGAACTAAAAACGAAACGAAGCAACTACAAACGATTGTGGACCCTTCCTACCTGTTCACGACAAACTACAAACGAAACGAAGCTACTACAAACAACTACAAACGATTCTGGACCCTTCCCACCTGTTCACAACAAACTACAAACGAAACGATGCTACTACAAACAACTACAAAAGATTCTGGACCCTTCCCACCTGTTTACGGCGAACTACAAACGAAACGAAGCTACTACAAACAACTACAAACGATTCTGGACTCTTCCCACCTGTTCACGACAAACTACAAACGAAACGAAAACACTACAAACAACTATAAACGATTCTGGACCATTCCCACCTGTTCACAACAAACGACAAACGAAACGAAGCTACTACAAACAACTACAAACGATCGTTGACCCTTCCTACTTGCTCACGACAAACTACGAACGAAACGAAGCAACTACAAACGATTCTGAACCCTTCCCACTTGATCACGACAAACTACAAAAGAAACGAAGCTACTATAAACAACTACAAACGATTATGGACCATTCTCACCTGTTCTCGACGAACTACAAACAACTACAAACCATTCTGGACCCTTCCCACCTGTTCACGACAAACTACAAACTACAAACGATTCTGGACCCTTCCCACCTGTTCACGACAAACTACAAACGAAACGAAGCTACTACAAACAACTACAAACGATTCTGGACCCTTCCCACTTGATCATGACGAACTAAAAACGAAACGAAGCAACTACAAACGATTGTGGACCATTCCTACCTGTTCACGACAAACTACAAACAAAACGAAGCTACTACAAACAACTACAAACGATTCTGGACCCTTCCCACCTGTTCACAACAATCTACGAACGAAACGAAGCTACTACAAACAACTACACACGATTGTGGACCCTTCCTACCTGTTCACGAAAAACTACGAACGAAACGAAGCTACTACAAACAACTACAAAAGATTCTGGACCCTTCCCACCTGTTCACGATTAACTACAAACGAAACGAAGCAACTACAAACAACTGCAAACGATTCTGGACCCTTCCCACCTGTTCACGACAAACTGCAAACGAAACGAGACAACTACAAACAACTACAAACGATTCTGGACCCTTCCCACCTGTTCACGACAAACTACAAACGAAACGAAGCTACTACAAACAACTACAAAAGATTCTGGACCCTTCCCACATGTTCACGACGAACTACAAACGAAACGAAGCTACTACAAACAACTACAAACGATTCTGGACCATTCCCACCTGTTCACAACAAACTACAAACGAAACGAAGCTACTACAAACAACTACAAACAATCGTGGACCTTTCCTACCTGTTCACGACAAACTACGAACGAAACGAAGCAACTACAAACGATTCTGAACCCTTCCTACTTGATCACGACAAACTACAAACGAAACGAAGCTACTACAAACAACTACAAACGATTCTGGACCCTTCCCACTTGATCACGACGAACTAAAAACGAAACAAAGCAACTACAAACAACTTCAATCGATTATGGACCATTCCCATCTGTTCACGACGAACTACAAACAACTACAAACCATTCTGGACCCTTCCCATCTATTCACGACAAACTACAAACTGCAAACGATTCTGGACCCTTCCCACCTGTTCACGACAAACTACAAACGAAACGAAGCTACTACAAACAACTACAAACGATTCTGGACCCTTCCCACTTGATCACGACGAACTAAAAACGAAACGAAGCAACTACAAACGATTGTGGACCCTTCCTACCTGTTCACGACAAACTACAAACGAAACGAAGCTACTACAAACAACTACAAACGATTCTGGACCCTTCCCACCTGTTCACAACAATCTACGAACGAAACGAAGCTACTACAAACAACTACACACGATTGTGGACCCTTCCTACCTGTTCACGAAAAACTACGAACGAAACGAAGCTACTACAAACAACTACAAAAGATTCTGGACCCTTCCCACCTGTTCACGATTAACTACAAACGAAACGAAGCAACTACAAACAACTGCAAACGATTCTGGACCCTTCCCACCTGTTCACGACAAACTGCAAACGAATCGAGACAACTACAAACAACTACAAACGATTCTGGACCCTTCCCACCTGTTCACGACAAACTACAAACGAAACGAAGCTACTACAAACAACTACAAAAGATTCTGGACCCTTCCCACATGTTCACGACGAACTACAAACGAAACGAAGCTACTACAAACAACTACAAACGATTCTGGACCATTCCCCCCTGTTCACAACAAACTACAAACGAAACGAAGCTACTACAAACAACTACAAACGATCGTGGACCCTTCCTACCTGTTCACGACAAACTACGAACGAAACGAAGCAACTACAAACGATTCTGAACCCTTCCTACTTGATCACGACAAACTACAAACGAAACGATGTTACTACAAACAACTACAAACGATTCTGGACCCTTCCCACTTGATCACGACGAACTAAAAACGAAACAAAGCAACTACAAACAACTTCAATCGATTATGGACCATTCCCATCTGTTCACGACGAACTACAAACAACTACAAACCATTCTGGACCCTTCCCATCTATTCACGACAAACTACAAACTACAAACGATTCTGGACCCTTCCCACCTGTTCACGACAAACTTCAAACGAAACGAAGCTACTACAAACAACTACAAACGATTCTGGGCCCTTCCCACTTGATCACGACGAACTAAAAACGAAACGAAGCAACTACAAACGATTGTGGCCCCTTCCTACCTGTTCACGAAAAACTACAAACGAAACAAAGCTACTACAAACAACTACAAACGATTCTGGACCCTTCCCACCTGTTCACAACAAACTACAAACGAAACGAAGCTACTACAAACAACTACAAAAGATTCTGAACCCTTCCCACCTGTTCACGACGAACTACAAATGAAATAAAGCTACTACAGACAACTACAAACGATTCAGGACTCTTCCCACCTGTTCACGACAAACTACAAACGAAACGAAGCTACTACAAACAACTACAAACGATTGTGGACCCTTCCTACCTGTTCACGAAAAACTACGAACGAAACGAAGCTACTACAAACAATTACAAAAGATTCTGGACCCTTCCCACCTGTTCACGACGAACTACAAACGAAACGAAAACACTACAAACAACTACAAACGATTCTGGACCATTCCCACCTGTTCACAACAAACTACAAACGAAACGAAGCTACTACAAACGATTCTGAACCCTTCCCTCTTGATCGCGACAAACTACAAAAGAAACGAAGCTACTATAAACAACTACAGACGATTATGGTCCATTCTCACCTGTTCACGACGAACTACAAACAACTACAAACCATTCTGGACCCATCCCACCTGTTCACGACAAACTACAAACTACAAACGATTCTGGACCCTTCCCACCTGTTCACGACAAACTACAAACGAAACGAAGCTACTACAAACAACTACAAACGATTCTGGACCCTTCCCACTTGATCATGACGAACTAAAAACGAAACGAAGCAACTACAAACGATTGTGGACCCTTCCTACCTGTTCACGACAAACTACAAACGAAACTAAGCTACTACAAACAACTACAAACGATTCTGGACCCTTCCCACCTCTTCACAACAAACTACGAACGAAACGAAGCTACTACAAACAACTACAAACGATTGTGGACCCTTCCTACCTGTTCACGAAAAACTACGAACGAAACGAAGCTACTACAAACAACTACAAGAGATTCTGGACCCTTTCCACCTGTTCACGACTAACTACAAACGAAACGAAGCAACTACAAACAACTACAAACGATTCTGGACCCTCCCCACCTGTTCACGACAAACTGCAAATGAAACGAGACAACTACAAACGATTCTGAACCCTTCCTACTTGATCACGACAAACTACAAACGAAACGAAGCTACTACAAACAACTGCAAACGATTCTGGTCCCTTCCCACTTGATCACGACGAACTAAAAACGAAACAAAGCAACTACAAACAACTTCAATCGATTATGGACCATTCCCATCTGTTCACGACTAACTACAAACAACTACAAACCATTCTGGACCCTTCCCACCTGTTCACGACAAACTGCAAACTACAAACGATTCTGGACCCTTTCCACCTGTTCACGACAAACTACAAACGAAACGAAGCTACTACAAACAACTACAAACGATTCTGGACCCTTCCCACTTGATCATGACGAACTAAAAACGAAACGAAGCAACTACAAACGATTGTGGACCCTTCCTACCTGTTCACGACAAACTGCAAACGAAACGAGACAACTACAAGCAACTACAACCGATTCTGGACCTTTCCCACCTGTTCCCGACAAACTACAAACGAAACGAAGCTACTACAAACAACTACAAAAGATTCTGGACCCTTCCCACCTGTTCACGACGAACTACAAAGGAAACGAAAACACTACAAACAACTACGAACGATTCTGGACCATTCCCACCTGTTCACAACAAACTACAAACGAAACGAAGATACTACAAACGATTCTGAACCCTTCCGTCTTGATCACGACAAACTACAAAAGAAACGAAGCTACTACAAACAACTACAGACGATTATGGACCATTCTCACCTGTTCACGACGAACTACAAACAACTACAAACCATTCTGGACCCTTCCCACCTGTTCACGACAAACTACAAACTACAAACGATTCTGGACCATTCCCACCTGTTCACGACAAACTACAAACGAAACGAAGCTACTACAAACAACTACAAACGATTCTGCACCCTTCCCACTTGATCATGACGAACTAAAAACGAAACGAAGCAACTAAAAACGATTGTGGACCCTTCCTACCTGTTCACGACAAACTACAAACGAAACTAAGCTACTACAAACAACTACAAACGATTCTGGACCCTTCCCACCTGTTCACAACAAACTACGAACGAAACGAAGCTACTACAAACAACTACAAACGATTATGGACCCTTTCTACCTGTTCACGAAAAACTACGAACGAAACGAAGCTACTACAGACAACTACAAGAGATTCTGGACCCTTTCCACCTGTTCACGACTAACTACAAACGAAACGAAGCAACTACAAACAACTACAAACGATTCTGGACTCTTCCCACCTGTTCACGACAAACTACAAACGAAACGAAAACACTACAAACAACTATAAACGATTCTGAACCCTTCCCACTTGATCACGACAAACTACAAACGAAACGAAGCTACTACAAACAACTACAAACGATCGTGGACCCTTCCCACTTGATCACGACGAACTAAAAACGAAACAAAGCAACTACAAACGATTGTGGACCCTTCCTACCTGTTCACGACAAACTACAAACGAAACGAAGCTACTTCAAACAACTACAAAAGATTCTGGACCCTTCCCACCTGTTCACAACAATCTACAAACGAAACGAAGCTACTACAAACAACTACAAAAGATTCTGGACCCTTCCCACCTGTTCACGACGAACTACAAATGAAACAAAGCTACTACAAACAACTACAAACGATTCAGTACTCTTCCCACCTGTTCACGACAAACTACAAACGAAACGAAGCTACTACAAACAACTACAAACGATTGTGGACCCTTCCTACCTGTTCACGAAAAACTACGAACGAAACGAAGCTACTACAAACAACTACAAAAGATTCTGGACCCTTCCCACCTGTTCACGACTAACTACAAACGAAACGAAGCAACTGCAAACGATTCTGGACCCTTCCCACCTGTTCATGACAAACTACAAACGAAACGAAGCTACTACAAACAACTACAAAAGATTCTGGACCCTTCCCACCTGTTCACGACGAACTACAAACGAAACGAAAACACTACAAACAACTATAAACGATTCTGGACCATTCCCACCTGTTCACAACAAACGACAAACGAAACGAAGCTACTACAAACAACTACAAACGATCGTGGACCCTTCCTACTTGCTCACGACAAACTGCGAACGAAACGAAGCAACTACAAACGATTCTGAACACTTCCCACTTGATCACGACAAACTACAAAAGAAACGAAGCTACTATAAACAACTACAAAGATTATGGACCATTCTCACCTGTTCACGACGAACTACAAACAACTACAAACCATTCTGGACCCTTCCCACCTGTTCACGACAAACTACAAACTACAAACGATTCTGGACCCTTCCCACCTGTTCACGACAAACTACAAACGAAACGAAGCTACTACAAACAACTACAAACGATTCTGGACCCTTCCCACTTGATCATGACGAACTAAAAACGAAACGAAGCAACTACAAACGATTGTGGACCATTCCTACCTGTTCACGACAAACTACAAACAAAACGAAGCTACTACAAACAACTACAAACGATTCTGGACCCTTCCCACCTGTTCACAACAATCTACGAACGAAACGAAGCTACTACAAACAACTACACACGATTGTGGACCCTTCCTACCTGTTCACGAAAAACTACGAACGAAACGAAGCTACTACAAACAACTACAAAAGATTCTGGACCCTTCCCACCTGTTCACGATTAACTACAAACGAAACGAAGCAACTACAAACAACTGCAAACGATTCTGGACCCTTCCCACCTGTTCACGACAAACTGCAAACGAAACGAGACAACTACAAACAACTACAAACGATTCTGGACCCTTCCCACCTGTTCACGACAAACTACAAACGAAACGAAGCTACTACAAACAACTACAAAAGATTCTGGACCCTTCCCACATGTTCACGACGAACTACAAACGAAACGAAGCTACTACAAACAACTACAAACGATTCTGGACCATTCCCACCTGTTCACAACAAACTACAAACGAAACGAAGCTACTACAAACAACTACAAACAATCGTGGACCTTTCCTACCTGTTCACGACAAACTACGAACGAAACGAAGCAACTACAAACGATTCTGAACCCTTCCTACTTGATCACGACAAACTACAAACGAAACGAAGCTACTACAAACAACTACAAACGATTCTGGACCCTTCCCACTTGATCACGACGAACTAAAAACGAAACAAAGCAACTACAAACAACTTCAATCGATTATGGACCATTCCCATCTGTTCACGACGAACTACAAACAACTACAAACCATTCTGGACCCTTCCCATCTATTCACGACAAACTACAAACTGCAAACGATTCTGGACCCTTCCCACCTGTTCACGACAAACTACAAACGAAACGAAGCTACTACAAACAACTACAAACGATTCTGGACCCTTCCCACTTGATCACGACGAACTAAAAACGAAACGAAGCAACTACAAACGATTGTGGACCCTTCCTACCTGTTCACGACAAACTACAAACGAAACGAAGCTACTACAAACAACTACAAACGATTCTGGACCCTTCCCACCTGTTCACAACAATCTACGAACGAAACGAAGCTACTACAAACAACTACACACGATTGTGGACCCTTCCTACCTGTTCACGAACAACTACGAACGAAACGAAGCTACTACAAACAACTACAAAAGATTCTGGACCCTTCCCACCTGTTCACGATTAACTACAAACGAAACGAAGCAACTACAAACAACTGCAAACGATTCTGGACCCTTCCCACCTGTTCACGACAAACTGCAAACGAAACGAGACAACTACAAACAACTACAAACGATTCTGGACCCTTCCCACCTGTTCACGACAAACTACAAATGAAACGAAGCTACTACAAACAACTACAAAAGATTCTGGACCCTTCCCACATGTTCACGACGAACTACAAACGAAACGAAGCTACTACAAACAACTACAAACGATTCTGGACCATTCCCACCTGTTCACGACAAACTACGAACGAAACGAAGCAACTACAAACGATTCTGAACCATTCCTACTTGATCACGACAAACTACAAACGAAACGAAGCTACTACAAACAACTACAAACGATTCTGGACCCTCCCCACTTGATCACGACGAACTAAAAACGAAACAAAGCAACTACAAACAACTTCAATCGATTATGGACCATTCCCATCTGTTCACGACGAACTACAAACAACTACAAACCATTCTGGACCCTTCCCATCTATTCACGACAAACTACAAACTGCAAACGATTCTGGACCCTTCCCACCTGTTCACGACAAACTACAAACGAAACGAAGCTACTACAAACAACTACAAACGATTCTGGACCCTTCCCACTTGATCACGACGAACTAAAAACGAAACGAAGCAACTACAAACGATTGTGGACCCTTCCTACCTGTTCACGACAAACTACAAACGAAACGAAGCTACTACAAACAACTACAAACGATTCTGGACCCTTCCCACCTGTTCACAACAAACTACAAACGAAACGAAGCTACTACTAACAACTACAAAAGATTCTGGACCCTTCCCACCTGTTTATGACGAACTACAAACGAAACGAAGCTACTACAAACAACTACAAACGATTCTGGACTCTTCCCACCTGTTCACGACAAACTACAAACGAAACGAAAACACTACAAACAACTATAAACGATTCTGGACCATTCCCACCTGTTCACAACAAACGACAAACGAAACGAAGCTACTACAAACAACTACAAACGATCGTGGACCCTTCCTACCTGTTCACGACAAACTACGAACGAAACGAAGCAACTACAAACGATTCTGAACCCTTCCCACTTGATCACGACAAACTACAAAAGAAACGAAGCTACTATAAACAACTACAAACGATTATGGACCATTCTCACCTGTTCACGACGAACTACAAACAACTACAAACCATTCTGGACCCTTCCCACCTGTTCACGACAAACTACAAACTACAAACGATTCTGGACCCTTCCCACCTGTTCACGACAAACTACAAACAAAACGAAGCTACTACAAACAACTACAAACGATTCTGGACCCTTCCCACTTGATCATGACGAACTAAAAACGAAACGAAGCAACTACAAACGATTGTGGACCCTTCCTACCTGTTCACGACAAACTACAAACAATCGAAGCTACTACAAACAACTACAAAAGATTCTGGACCCTTCCCACCTGTTCACGATTAACTACAAACGAAACGAAGCAACAACAAACAACTGCAAACGATTCTGGACCCTTCCCACCTGTTCACGACAAACTGCAAACGAAACAAGACAACTACAAACAACTACTAACGATTCTGGACCCTTCCCACCTGTTCACGACAAACTACAAACGAAACGAAGCTACTACAAACAACTACAAAAGATTCTGGACCCTTCCCACATGTTCACGACGAACTGCAAACGAAACGAAGCTACTACAAACAACTACAAACGATTCTGGACCATTCCTACCTGTTCACAACAAACTACAAACGAAACGAAGCTACTACAAACAACTACAAACGATCGTGGACCCTTCCTACCTGTTCACGACAAACTACGAACGAAACGAAGCAACTACAAACGATTCTGAACCCTTCCTACTTGATCACGACAAACTACAAACGAAACGAAGCTACTACAAACAACTACAAACGATTCTGGACCCTTCCCACTTCATCACGACGAAATAAAAACGAAACAAAGCAACTACAAACAACTTCAATCGATTATGGACCATTCCCATCTGTTCACGACGAACTACAAACAACTACAAACCATTCTGGACCCTTCCCATCTATTCACGACAAACTACAAACTACAAACGATTCTGGACCCTTCCCACCTGTTCACGACAAACTACAAACGAAACGAAGCTACTACAAACAACTACAAACGATTCTGGACCCTTCCCACTTGATCACGACGAACTAAAAACGAAACGAAGCAACTACAAACGATTGTGGACCCTTCCTACCTGTTCACGACAAACTACAAACGAAACGAAGCTACTACAAACAACTACAAACGATTCTGGACCCTTCCCACCTGTTCACAACAAACTACAAACGAAACGATGCTACTACAAACAACTACAAAAGATTCTGGACCCTTCCCACCTGTTTACGGCGAACTACAAACGAAACGAAGCTACTACAAACAACTACAAACGATTCTGGACTCTTCCCACCTGTTCACGACAAACTACAAACGAAACGAAAACACTACAAACAACTATAAACGATTCTGGACCATTCCCACCTGTTCACAACAAACGACAAACGAAACGAAGCTACTACAAACAACTACAAACGATCGTTGACCCTTCCTACTTGCTCACGACAAACTACGAACGAAACGAAGCAACTACAAACGATTCTGAACCCTTCCCACTTGATCACGACAAACTACAAAAGAAACGAAGCTACTATAAACAACTACAAACGATTATGGACCATTCTCACCTGTTCTCGACGAACTACAAACAACTACAAACCATTCTGGACCCTTCCCACCTGTTCACGACAAACTACAAACTACAAACGATTCTGGACCCTTCCCACCTGTTCACGACAAACTACAAACGAAACGAAGCTACTACAAACAACTACAAACGATTCTGGACCCTTCCCACTTGATCATGACGAACTAAAAACGAAACGAAGCAACTACAAACGATTGTGGACCCTTCCTACCTGTTCACGACAAACTACAAACAAAACGAAGCTACTACAAACAACTACAAACGATTCTGGACCCTTCCCACCTGTTCACAACAATCTACGAACGAAACGAAGCTACTACAAACAACTACACACGATTGTGGACCCTTCCTACCTGTTCACGAAAAACTACGAACGAAACGAAGCTACTACAAACAACTACAAAAGATTCTGGACCCTTCCCACCTGTTCACGATTAACTACAAACGAAACGAAGCAACTACAAACAACTGCAAACGATTCTGGACCCTTCCCACCTGTTCACGACAAACTGCAAACGAATCGAGACAACTACAAACAACTACAAACGATTCTGGACCCTTCCCACCTGTTCACGACAAACTACAAACGAAACGAAGCTACTACAAACAACTACAAAAGATTCTGGACCCTTCCCACATGTTCACGACGAACTACAAACGAAACGAAGCTACTACAAACAACTACAAACGATTCTGGACCATTCCCACCTGTTCACAACAAACTACAAACGAAACGAAGCTACTACAAACAACTACAAACGATCGTGGACCCTTCCTACCTGTTCACGACAAACTACGAACGAAACGAAGCAACTACAAACGATTCTGAACCCTTCCTACTTGATCACGACAAACTACAAACGAAACGATGTTACTACAAACAACTACAAACGATTCTGGACCCTTCCCACTTGATCACGACGAACTAAAAACGAAACAAAGCAACTACAAACAACTTCAATCGATTATGGACCATTCCCATCTGTTCACGACGAACTACAAACAACTACAAACCATTCTGGACCCTTCCCATCTATTCACGACAAACTACAAACTACAAACGATTCTGGACCCTTCCCACCTGTTCACGACAAACTTCAAACGAAACGAAGCTACTACAAACAACTACAAACGATTCTGGACCCTTCCCACTTGATCACGACGAACTAAAAACGAAACGAAGCAACTACAAACGATTGTGGACCCTTCCTACCTGTTCACGACAAACTACAAACGAAACGAAGCTACTACAAACAACTACAAACGATTCTGGACCCTTCCCACCTGTTCACAACAAACTACAAACGAAACGAAGCTACTACAGACAACTACAAAAGATTCTGGACCCTTCCCACCTGTTTACGACGAACTACAAAAGAAACGAAGCTACTACAAACAACTACAAACGATTCTGGACTCTTCCCACCTGTTCACGACAAACTACAAGCGAAAGGAATCTACTACAAACAACTACAAACCATTCTGGACTCTTCCCACCTGTTCACTACAAACTACAAACGAAACGAAGCTACTACAAACAACTACAAACGATTCTGGGCCCTTCCCACTTGATCACGACGAACTAAAAACGAAACGAAGCAACTACAAACGATTGTGGCCCCTTCCTACCTGTTCACGAAAAACTACAAACGAAACAAAGCTACTACAAACAACTACAAACGATTCTGGACCCTTCCCACCTGTTCACAACAAACTACAAACGAAACGAAGCTACTACAAACAACTACAAAAGATTCTGAACCCTTCCCACCTGTTCACGACGAACTACAAATGAAATAAAGCTACTACAGACAACTACAAACGATTCAGGACTCTTCCCACCTGTTCACGACAAACTACAAACGAAACGAAGCTACTACAAACAACTACAAACGATTGTGGACCCTTCCTACCTGTTCACGAAAAACTACGAACGAAACGAAGCTACTACAAACAATTACAAAAGATTCTGGACCCTTCCCACCTGTTCACGACGAACTACAAACGAAACGAAAACACTACAAACAACTACAAACGATTCTGGACCCTTCCCACCTGTTCACGACAAACTACAAACGAAACGAAGCTACTACAAACAACTACAAAAGATTCTGGACCCTTCCCACATGTTCACGACGAACTACAAACGAAACGAAGCAACTACAAACGATTGTGGACCCTTCCTACCTGTTCACGACAAATTACAAACGAAACTAAGCTACTACAAACAACTACAAACGATTCTGGACCCTTCCCACCTCTTCACAACAAACTACAAACGAAACGAAGCTACTACAAACGATTCTGAACCCTTCCCTCTTGATCGCGACAAACTACAAAAGAAACGAAGCTACTATAAACAACTACAGACGATTATGGTCCATTCTCACCTGTTCACGACGAACTACAAACAACTGCAAATCATTCTGGACCCATCCCACCTGTTCACGACAAACTACAAACTACAAACGATTCTGGACCCTTCCCACCTGTTCACGACAAACTACAAACGAAACGAAGCTACTACAAACAACTACAAACGATTCTGGACCCTTCCCACTTGATCATGACGAACTAAAAACGAAACGAAGCAACTACAAACGATTGTGGACCCTTCCTACCTGTTCACGACAAATTACAAACGAAACTAAGCTACTACAAACAACTACAAACGATTCTGGACCCTTCCCACCTCTTCACAACAAACTACGAACGAAACGAAGCTACTACAAACAACTACAAACGATTGTGGACCCTTCCTACCTGTTCACGAAAAACTACGAACGAAACGAAGCTACTACAAACAACTACAAGAGATTCTGGACCCTTTCCACCTGTTCACGACTAACTACAAACGAAACGAAGCAACTACAAACAACTACAAACGATTCTGGACCCTCCCCACCTGTTCACGACAAACTGCAAATGAAACGAGACAACTACAAACGATTCTGAACCCTTCCTACTTGATCACGACAAACTACAAACGAAACGAAGCTACTACAAACAACTGCAAACGATTCTGGTCCCTTCCCACTTGATCACGACGAACTAAAAACGAAACAAAGCAACTACAAACAACTTCAATCGATTATGGACCATTCCCATCTGTTCACGACGAACTACAAACAACTACAAACCATTCTGGACCCTTCCCACCTGTTCACGACAAACTGCAAACTACAAACGATTCTGGACCCTTTCCACCTGTTCACGACAAACTACAAACGAAACGAAGCTACTACAAACAACTACAAACGATTCTGGACCCTTCCCACTTGATCATGACGAACTAAAAACGAAACGAAGCAACTACAAACGATTGTGGACCCTTCCTACCTGTTCACGACAAACTGCAAACGAAACGAGACAACTACAAGCAACTACAACCGATTCTGGACCTTTCCCACCTGTTCCCGACAAACTACAAACGAAACGAAGCTACTACAAACAACTACAAAAGATTCTGGACCCTTCCCACCTGTTCACGACGAACTACGAAGGAAACGAAAACACTACAAACAACTACGAACGATTCTGGACCATTCCCACCTGTTCACAACAAACTACAAACGAAACGAAGATACTACAAACGATTCTGAACCCTTCCGTCTTGATCACGACAAACTACAAAAGAAACGAAGCTACTACAAACAACTACAGACGATTATGGACCATTCTCACCTGTTCACGACGAACTACAAACAACTACAAACCATTCTGGACCCTTCCCACCTGTTCACGACAAACTACAAACTACAAACGATTCTGGACCATTCCCACCTGTTCACGACAAACTACAAACGAAACGAAGCTACTACAAACAACTACAAACGATTCTGCACCCTTCCCACTTGATCATGACGAACTAAAAACGAAACGAAGCAACTAAAAACGATTGTGGACCCTTCCTACCTGTTCACGACAAACTACAAACGAAACTAAGCTACTACAAACAACTACAAACGATTCTGGAACCTTCCCACCTGTTCACAACAAACTACGAACGAAACGAAGCTACTACAAACAACTACAAACGATTATGGACCCTTTCTACCTGTTCACGAAAAACTACGAACGAAACGAAGCTACTACAGACAACTACAAGAGATTCTGGACCCTTTCCACCTGTTCACGACTAACTACAAACGAAACGAAGCAACTACAAACAACTGCAAACGATTCTGGACTCTTCCCACCTGTTCACGACAAACTACAAACGAAACGAAAACACTACAAACAACTATAAACGATTCTGAACCCTTCCCACTTGATCACGACAAACTACAAACGAAACGAAGCTACTACAAACAACTACAAACGATCGTGGACCCTTCCCACTTGATCACGACGAACTAAAAACGAAACAAAGCAACTACAAACGATTGTGGACCCTTCCTACCTGTTCACGACAAACTACAAACGAAACGAAGCTACTTCAAACAACTACAAAAGATTCTGGACCCTTCCCACCTGTTCACAACAATCTACAAACGAAACGAAGCTACTACAAACAACTACAAAAGATTCTGGACCCTTCCCACCTGTTCACGACGAACTACAAATGAAACAAAGCTACTACAAACAACTACAAACGATTCAGTACTCTTCCCACCTGTTCACGACAAACTACAAACGAAACGAAGCTACTACAAACAACTACAAACGATTGTGGACCCTTCCTACCTGTTCACGAAAAACTACGAACGAAACGAAGCTACTACAAACAACTACAAAAGATTCTGGACCCTTCCCACCTGTTCACGACTAACTACAAACGAAACGAAGCAACTGCAAACGATTCTGGACCCTTCCCACCTGTTCATGACAAACTACAAACGAAACGAAGCTACTACAAACAACTACAAAAGATTCTGGACCCTTCCCACCTGTTCACGACGAACTACAAACGAAACGAAAACACTACAAACAACTATAAACGATTCTGGACCATTCCCACCTGTTCACAACAAACGACAAACGAAACGAAGCTACTACAAACAACTACAAACGATCGTGGACCCTTCCTACTTGCTCACGACAAACTGCGAACGAAACGAAGCAAGTACATACGATTCTGAACACTTCCCACTTGATCACGACAAACTACAAAAGAAACGAAGCTACTATAAACAACTACAAAGATTATGGACCATTCTCACCTGTTCACGACGAACTACAAACAACTACAAACCATTCTGGACCCTTCCCACCTGTTCACGACAAACTACAAACTACAAACGATTCTGGACCCTTCCCACCTGTTCACGACAAACTACAAACGAAACGAAGCTACTACAAACAACTACAAACGATTCTGGACCCTTCCCACTTGATCATGACGAACTAAAAACGAAACGAAGCAACTACAAACGATTGTGGACCATTCCTACCTGTTCACGACAAACTACAAACAAAACGAAGCTACTACAAACAACTACAAACGATTCTGGACCCTTCCCACCTCTTCACAACAAACTACGAACGAAACGAAGCTACTACAAACAACTACAAACGATTGTGGACCCTTCCTACCTGTTCACGAAAAACTACGAACGAAACGAAGCTACTACAAACAACTACAAGAGATTCTGGACCCTTTCCACCTGTTCACGACAAACTACAAACGAAACTAAGCTACTACAAACAACTACAAACGATTCTGGACCCTTCCCACCTGTTCACAACAAACTACGAACGAAACGAAGCTACTACAAACAACTACAAACGATTATGGACCCTTTCTACCTGTTCACGAAAAACTACGAACGAAACGAAGCTACTACAGACAACTACAAGAGATTCTGGACCCTTTCCACCTGTTCACGACTAACTACAAACGAAACGAAGCAACTACAAACAACTACAAACGATTCTGGACTCTTCCCACCTGTTCACGACAAACTACAAACGAAACGAAAACACTACAAACAACTATAAACGATTCTGAACCCTTCCCACTTGATCACGACAAACTACAAACGAAACGAAGCTACTACAAACAACTACAAACGATCGTGGACCCTTCCCACTTGATCACGACGAACTAAAAACGAAACAAAGCAACTACAAACGATTGTGGACCCTTCCTACCTGTTCACGACAAACTACAAACGAAACGAAGCTACTTCAAACAACTACAAAAGATTCTGGACCCTTCCCACCTGTTCACAACAATCTACAAACGAAACGAAGCTACTACAAACAACTACAAAAGATTCTGGACCCTTCCCACCTGTTCACGACGAACTACAAATGAAACAAAGCTACTACAAACAACTACAAACGATTCAGTACTCTTCCCACCTGTTCACGACAAACTACAAACGAAACGAAGCTACTACAAACAACTACAAACGATTGTGGACCCTTCCTACCTGTTCACGAAAAACTACGAACGAAACGAAGCTACTACAAACAACTACAAAAGATTCTGGACCCTTCCCACCTGTTCACGACTAACTACAAACGAAACGAAGCAACTGCAAACGATTCTGGACCCTTCCCACCTGTTCATGACAAACTACAAACGAAACGAAGCTACTACAAACAACTACAAAAGATTCTGGACCCTTCCCACCTGTTCACGACGAACTACAAACGAAACGAAAACACTACAAACAACTATAAACGATTCTGGACCATTCCCACCTGTTCACAACAAACGACAAACGAAACGAAGCTACTACAAACAACTACAAACGATCGTGGACCCTTCCTACTTGCTCACGACAAACTGCGAACGAAACGAAGCAAGTACAAACGATTCTGAACACTTCCCACTTGATCACGACAAACTACAAAAGAAACGAAGCTACTATAAACAACTACAAAGATTATGGACCATTCTCACCTGTTCACGACGAACTACAAACAACTACAAACCATTCTGGACCCTTCCCACCTGTTCACGACAAACTACAAACTACAAACGATTCTGGACCCTTCCCACCTGTTCACGACAAACTACAAACGAAACGAAGCTACTACAAACAACTACAAACGATTCTGGACCCTTCCCACTTGATCATGACGAACTAAAAACGAAACGAAGCAACTACAAACGATTGTGGACCATTCCTACCTGTTCACGACAAACTACAAACAAAACGAAGCTACTACAAACAACTACAAACGATTCTGGACCCTTCCCACCTGTTCACAACAATCTACGAACGAAACGAAGCTACTACAAACAACTACACACGATTGTGGACCCTTCCTACCTGTTCACGAAAAACTACGAACGAAACGAAGCTACTACAAACAACTACAAAAGATTCTGGACCCTTCCCACCTGTTCACGATTAACTACAAACGAAACGAAGCAACTACAAACAACTGCAAACGATTCTGGACCCTTCCCACCTGTTCACGACAAACTGCAAACGAAACGAGACAACTACAAACAACTACAAACGATTCTGGACCCTTCCCACCTGTTCACGACAAACTACAAACGAAACGAAGCTACTACAAACAACTACAAAAGATTCTGGACCCTTCCCACATGTTCACGACGAACTACAAACGAAACGAAGCTACTACAAACAACTACAAACGATTCTGGACCATTCCCACCTGTTCACAACAAACTACAAACGAAACGAAGCTACTACAAACAACTACAAACAATCGTGGACCTTTCCTACCTGTTCACGACAAACTACGAACGAAACGAAGCAACTACAAACGATTCTGAACCCTTCCTACTTGATCACGACAAACTACAAACGAAACGAAGCTACTACAAACAACTACAAACGATTCTGGACCCTTCCCACTTGATCACGACGAACTAAAAACGAAACAAAGCAACTACAAACAACTTCAATCGATTATGGACCATTCCCATCTGTTCACGACGAACTACAAACAACTACAAACCATTCTGGACCCTTCCCATCTATTCACGACAAACTACAAACTGCAAACGATTCTGGACCCTTCCCACCTGTTCACGACAAACTACAAACGAAACGAAGCTACTACAAACAACTACAAACGATTCTGGACCCTTCCCACTTGATCACGACGAACTAAAAACGAAACGAAGCAACTACAAACGATTGTGGACCCTTCCTACCTGTTCACGACAAACTACAAACGAAACGAAGCTACTACAAACAACTACAAACGATTCTGGACCCTTCCCACCTGTTCACAACAATCTACGAACGAAACGAAGCTACTACAAACAACTACACACGATTGTGGACCCTTCCTACCTGTTCACGAACAACTACGAACGAAACGAAGCTACTACAAACAACTACAAAAGATTCTGGACCCTTCCCACCTGTTCACGATTAACTACAAACGAAACGAAGCAACTACAAACAACTGCAAACGATTCTGGACCCTTCCCACCTGTTCACGACAAACTGCAAACGAAACGAGACAACTACAAACAACTACAAACGATTCTGGACCCTTCCCACCTGTTCACGACAAACTACAAATGAAACGAAGCTACTACAAACAACTACAAAAGATTCTGGACCCTTCCCACATGTTCACGACGAACTACAAACGAAACGAAGCTACTACAAACAACTACAAACGATTCTGGACCATTCCCACCTGTTCACGACAAACTACGAACGAAACGAAGCAACTACAAACGATTCTGAACCATTCCTACTTGATCACGACAAACTACAAACGAAACGAAGCTACTACAAACAACTACAAACGATTCTGGACCCTCCCCACTTGATCACGACGAACTAAAAACGAAACAAAGCAACTACAAACAACTTCAATCGATTATGGACCATTCCCATCTGTTCACGACGAACTACAAACAACTACAAACCATTCTGGACCCTTCCCATCTATTCACGACAAACTACAAACTGCAAACGATTCTGGACCCTTCCCACCTGTTCACGACAAACTACAAACGAAACGAAGCTACTACAAACAACTACAAACGATTCTGGACCCTTCCCACTTGATCACGACGAACTAAAAACGAAACGAAGCAACTACAAACGATTGTGGACCCTTCCTACCTGTTCACGACAAACTACAAACGAAACGAAGCTACTACAAACAACTACAAACGATTCTGGACCCTTCCCACCTGTTCACAACAAACTACAAACGAAACGAAGCTACTACTAACAACTACAAAAGATTCTGGACCCTTCCCACCTGTTTATGACGAACTACAAACGAAACGAAGCTACTACAAACAACTACAAACGATTCTGGACTCTTCCCACCTGTTCACGACAAACTACAAACGAAACGAAAACACTACAAACAACTATAAACGATTCTGGACCATTCCCACCTGTTCACAACAAACGACAAACGAAACGAAGCTACTACAAACAACTACAAACGATCGTGGACCCTTCCTACCTGTTCACGACAAACTACGAACGAAACGAAGCAACTACAAACGATTCTGAACCCTTCCCACTTGATCACGACAAACTACAAAAGAAACGAAGCTACTATAAACAACTACAAACGATTATGGACCATTCTCACCTGTTCACGACGAACTACAAACAACTACAAACCATTCTGGACCCTTCCCACCTGTTCACGACAAACTACAAACTACAAACGATTCTGGACCCTTCCCACCTGTTCACGACAAACTACAAACAAAACGAAGCTACTACAAACAACTACAAACGATTCTGGACCCTTCCCACTTGATCATGACGAACTAAAAACGAAACGAAGCAACTACAAACGATTCTGAACCCTTCCTACTTGATCACGACAAACTACAAACGAAACGAAGCTACTACAAACAACTACAACCGATTCTGGACCCTTCCCACTTCATCACGACGAAATAAAAACGAAACAAAGCAACTACAAACAACTTCAATCGATTATGGACCATTCCCATCTGTTCACGACGAACTACAAACAACTACAAACCATTCTGGACCCTTCCCATCTATTCACGACAAACTACAAACTACAAACGATTCTGGACCCTTCCCACCTGTTCACGACAATCTACAAACGAAACGAAGCTACTACAAACAACTACAAACGATTCTGGACCCTTCCCACTTGATCACGACGAACTAAAAACGAAACGAAGCAACTACAAACGATTGTGGACCCTTCCTACCTGTTCACGACAAACTACAAACGAAACGAAGCTACTACAAACAACTACAAACGATTCTGGACCCTTCCCACCTGTTCACAACAAACTACAAACGAAACGATGCTACTACAAACAACTACAAAAGATTCTGGACCCATCCCACCTGTTTACGGCGAACTACAAACGAAACGAAGCTACTACAAACAACTACAAACGATTCTGGACTCTTCCCACCTGTTCACGACAAACTACAAACGAAACGAAAACACTACAAACAACTATAAACGATTCTGGACCATTCCCACCTGTTCACAACAAACGACAAACGAAACGAAGCTACTACAAACAACTACAAACGATCGTTGACCCTTCCTACTTGCTCACGACAAACTACGAACGAAACGAAGCAACTACAAACGATTCTGAACCCTTCCCACTTGATCACGACAAACTACAAAAGAAACGAAGCTACTATAAACAACTACAAACGATTATGGACCATTCTCACCTGTTCTCGACGAACTACAAACAACTACAAACCATTCTGGACCCTTCCCACCTGTTCACGACAAACTACAAACTACAAACGATTCTGGACCCTTCCCACCTGTTCACGACAAACTACAAACGAAACGAAGCTACTACAAACAACTACAAACGATTCTGGACCCTTCCCACTTGATCATGACGAACTAAAAACGAAACGAAGCAACTACAAACGATTGTGGACCCTTCCTACCTGTTCACGACAAACTACAAACAAAACGAAGCTACTACAAACAACTACAAACGATTCTGGACCCTTCCCACCTGTTCACAACAATCTACGAACGAAACGAAGCTACTACAAACAACTACACACGATTGTGGACCCTTCCTACCTGTTCACGAAAAACTACGAACGAAACGAAGCTACTACAAACAACTACAAAAGATTCTGGACCCTTCCCACCTGTTCACGATTAACTACAAACGAAACGAAGCAACTACAAACAACTGCAAACGATTCTGGACCCTTCCCACCTGTTCACGACAAACTGCAAACGAATCGAGACAACTACAAACAACTACAAACGATTCTGGACCCTTCCCACCTGTTCACGACAAACTACAAACGAAACGAAGCTACTACAAACAACTACAAAAGATTCTGGACCCTTCCCACATGTTCACGACGAACTACAAACGAAACGAAGCTACTACAAACAACTACAAACGATTCTGGACCATTCCCACCTGTTCACAACAAACTACAAACGAAACGAAGCTACTACAAACAACTACAAACGATCGTGGACCCTTCCTACCTGTTCACGACAAACTACGAACGAAACGAAGCAACTACAAACGATTCTGAACCCTTCCTACTTGATCACGACAAACTACAAACGAAACGATGTTACTACAAACAACTACAAACGATTCTGGACCCTTCCCACTTGATCACGACGAACTAAAAACGAAACAAAGCAACTACAAACAACTTCAATCGATTATGGACCATTCCCATCTGTTCACGACGAACTACAAACAACTACAAACCATTCTGGACCCTTCCCATCTATTCACGACAAACTACAAACTACAAACGATTCTGGACCCTTCCCACCTGTTCACGACAAACTTCAAACGAAACGAAGCTACTACAAACAACTACAAACGATTCTGGACCCTTCCCACTTGATCACGACGAACTAAAAACGAAACGAAGCAACTACAAACGATTGTGGACCCTTCCTACCTGTTCACGACAAACTACAAACGAAACGAAGCTACTACAAACAACTACAAACGATTCTGGACCCTTCCCACCTGTTCACAACAAACTACAAACGAAACGAAGCTACTACAGACAACTACAAAAGATTCTGGACCCTTCCCACCTGTTTACGACGAACTACAAAAGAAACGAAGCTACTACAAACAACTACAAACGATTCTGGACTCTTCCCACCTGTTCACGACAAACTACAAGCGAAAGGAATCTACTACAAACAACTACAAACCATTCTGGACTCTTCCCACCTGTTCACTACAAACTACAAACGAAACGAAGCTACTACAAACAACTACAAACGATTCTGGGCCCTTCCCACTTGATCACGACGAACTAAAAACGAAACGAAGCAACTACAAACGATTGTGGCCCCTTCCTACCTGTTCACGAAAAACTACAAACGAAACAAAGCTACTACAAACAACTACAAACGATTCTGGACCCTTCCCACCTGTTCACAACAAACTACAAACGAAACGAAGCTACTACAAACAACTACAAAAGATTCTGAACCCTTCCCACCTGTTCACGACGAACTACAAATGAAATAAAGCTACTACAGACAACTACAAACGATTCAGGACTCTTCCCACCTGTTCACGACAAACTACAAACGAAACGAAGCTACTACAAACAACTACAAACGATTGTGGACCCTTCCTACCTGTTCACGAAAAACTACGAACGAAACGAAGCTACTACAAACAATTACAAAAGATTCTGGACCCTTCCCACCTGTTCACGACGAACTACAAACGAAACGAAAACACTACAAACAACTACAAACGATTCTGGACCATTCCCACCTGTTCACAACAAACTACAAACGAAACGAAGCTACTACAAACGATTCTGAACCCTTCCCTCTTGATCGCGACAAACTACAAAAGAAACGAAGCTACTATAAACAACTACAGACGATTATGGTCCATTCTCACCTGTTCACGACGAACTACAAACAACTACAAACCATTCTGGACCCATCCCACCTGTTCACGACAAACTACAAACTACAAACGATTCTGGACCCTTCCCACCTGTTCACGACAAACTACAAACGAAACGAAGCTACTACAAACAACTACAAACGATTCTGGACCCTTCCCACTTGATCATGACGAACTAAAAACGAAACGAAGCAACTACAAACGATTGTGGACCCTTCCTACCTGTTCACGACAAATTACAAACGAAACTAAGCTACTACAAACAACTACAAACGATTCTGGACCCTTCCCACCTCTTCACAACAAACTACGAACGAAACGAAGCTACTACAAACAACTACAAACGATTGTGGACCCTTCCTACCTGTTCACGAAAAACTACGAACGAAACGAAGCTACTACAAACAACTACAAGAGATTCTGGACCCTTTCCACCTGTTCACGACTAACTACAAACGAAACGAAGCAACTACAAACAACTACAAACGATTCTGGACCCTCCCCACCTGTTCACGACAAACTGCAAATGAAACGAGACAACTACAAACGATTCTGAACCCTTCCTACTTGATCACGACAAACTACAAACGAAACGAAGCTACTACAAACAACTGCAAACGATTCTGGTCCCTTCCCACTTGATCACGACGAACTAAAAACGAAACAAAGCAACTACAAACAACTTCAATCGATTATGGACCATTCCCATCTGTTCACGACGAACTACAAACAACTACAAACCATTCTGGACCCTTCCCACCTGTTCACGACAAACTGCAAACTACAAACGATTCTGGACCCTTTCCACCTGTTCACGACAAACTACAAACGAAACGAAGCTACTACAAACAACTACAAACGATTCTGGACCCTTCCCACTTGATCATGACGAACTAAAAACGAAACGAAGCAACTACAAACGATTGTGGACCCTTCCTACCTGTTCACGACAAACTGCAAACGAAACGAGACAACTACAAGCAACTACAACCGATTCTGGACCTTTCCCACCTGTTCCCGACAAACTACAAACGAAACGAAGCTACTACAAACAACTACAAAAGATTCTGGACCCTTCCCACCTGTTCACGACGAACTACAAAGGAAACGAAAACACTACAAACAACTACGAACGATTCTGGACCATTCCCACCTGTTCACAACAAACTACAAACGAAACGAAGATACTACAAACGATTCTGAACCCTTCCGTCTTGATCACGACAAACTACAAAAGAAACGAAGCTACTACAAACAACTACAGACGATTATGGACCATTCTCACCTGTTCACGACGAACTACAAACAACTACAAACCATTCTGGACCCTTCCCACCTGTTCACGACAAACTACAAACTACAAACGATTCTGGACCATTCCCACCTGTTCACGACAAACTACAAACGAAACGAAGCTACTACAAACAACTACAAACGATTCTGCACCCTTCCCACTTGATCATGACGAACTAAAAACGAAACGAAGCAACTAAAAACGATTGTGGACCCTTCCTACCTGTTCACGACAAACTACAAACGAAACTAAGCTACTACAAACAACTACAAACGATTCTGGAACCTTCCCACCTGTTCACAACAAACTACGAACGAAACGAAGCTACTACAAACAACTACAAACGATTATGGACCCTTTCTACCTGTTCACGAAAAACTACGAACGAAACGAAGCTACTACAGACAACTACAAGAGATTCTGGACCCTTTCCACCTGTTCACGACTAACTACAAACGAAACGAAGCAACTACAAACAACTACAAACGATTCTGGACTCTTCCCACCTGTTCACGACAAACTACAAACGAAACGAAAACACTACAAACAACTATAAACGATTCTGAACCCTTCCCACTTGATCACGACAAACTACAAACGAAACGAAGCTACTACAAACAACTACAAACGATCGTGGACCCTTCCCACTTGATCACGACGAACTAAAAACGAAACAAAGCAACTACAAACGATTGTGGACCCTTCCTACCTGTTCACGACAAACTACAAACGAAACGAAGCTACTTCAAACAACTACAAAAGATTCTGGACCCTTCCCACCTGTTCACAACAATCTACAAACGAAACGAAGCTACTACAAACAACTACAAAAGATTCTGGACCCTTCCCACCTGTTCACGACGAACTACAAATGAAACAAAGCTACTACAAACAACTACAAACGATTCAGTACTCTTCCCACCTGTTCACGACAAACTACAAACGAAACGAAGCTACTACAAACAACTACAAACGATTGTGGACCCTTCCTACCTGTTCACGAAAAACTACGAACGAAACGAAGCTACTACAAACAACTACAAAAGATTCTGGACCCTTCCCACCTGTTCACGACTAACTACAAACGAAACGAAGCAACTGCAAACGATTCTGGACCCTTCCCACCTGTTCATGACAAACTACAAACGAAACGAAGCTACTACAAACAACTACAAAAGATTCTGGACCCTTCCCACCTGTTCACGACGAACTACAAACGAAACGAAAACACTACAAACAACTATAAACGATTCTGGACCATTCCCACCTGTTCACAACAAACGACAAACGAAACGAAGCTACTACAAACAACTACAAACGATCGTGGACCCTTCCTACTTGCTCACGACAAACTGCGAACGAAACGAAGCAAGTACAAACGATTCTGAACACTTCCCACTTGATCACGACAAACTACAAAAGAAACGAAGCTACTATAAACAACTACAAAGATTATGGACCATTCTCACCTGTTCACGACGAACTACAAACAACTACAAACCATTCTGGACCCTTCCCACCTGTTCACGACAAACTACAAACTACAAACGATTCTGGACCCTTCCCACCTGTTCACGACAAACTACGAACGAAACGAAGCTACTACAAACAACTACAAACGAATGTGGACCCTTCCTACCTGTTCACGAAAAACTACGAACGAAACGAAGCTACTACAAACAACTACAAGAGATTCTGGACCCTTTCCACCTGTTCACGACAAACTACAAACGAAACTAAGCTACTACAAACAACTACAAACGATTCTGGACCCTTCCCACCTGTTCACAACAAACTACGAACGAAACGAAGCTACTACAAACAACTACAAACGATTATGGACCCTTTCTACCTGTTCACGAAAAACTACGAACGAAACGAAGCTACTACAGACAACTACAAGAGATTCTGGACCCTTTCCACCTGTTCACGACTAACTACAAACGAAACGAAGCAACTACAAACAACTACAAACGATTCTGGACTCTTCCCACCTGTTCACGACAAACTACAAACGAAACGAAAACACTACAAACAACTATAAACGATTCTGAACCCTTCCCACTTGATCACGACAAACTACAAACGAAACGAAGCTACTACAAACAACTACAAACGATCGTGGACCCTTCCCACTTGATCACGACGAACTAAAAACGAAACAAAGCAACTACAAACGATTGTGGACCCTTCCTACCTGTTCACGACAAACTACAAACGAAACGAAGCTACTTCAAACAACTACAAAAGATTCTGGACCCTTCCCACCTGTTCACAACAATCTACAAACGAAACGAAGCTACTACAAACAACTACAAAAGATTCTGGACCCTTCCCACCTGTTCACGACGAACTACAAATGAAACAAAGCTACTACAAACAACTACAAACGATTCAGTACTCTTCCCACCTGTTCACGACAAACTACAAACGAAACGAAGCTACTACAAACAACTACAAACGATTGTGGACCCTTCCTACCTGTTCACGAAAAACTACGAACGAAACGAAGCTACTACAAACAACTACAAAAGATTCTGGACCCTTCCCACCTGTTCACGACTAACTACAAACGAAACGAAGCAACTGCAAACGATTCTGGACCCTTCCCACCTGTTCATGACAAACTACAAACGAAACGAAGCTACTACAAACAACTACAAAAGATTCTGGACCCTTCCCACCTGTTCACGACGAACTACAAACGAAACGAAAACACTACAAACAACTATAAACGATTCTGGACCATTCCCACCTGTTCACAACAAACGACAAACGAAACGAAGCTACTACAAACAACTACAAACGATCGTGGACCCTTCCTACTTGCTCACGACAAACTGCGAACGAAACGAAGCAAGTACAAACGATTCTGAACACTTCCCACTTGATCACGACAAACTACAAAAGAAACGAAGCTACTATAAACAACTACAAAGATTATGGACCATTCTCACCTGTTCACGACGAACTACAAACAACTACAAACCATTCTGGACCCTTCCCACCTGTTCACGACAAACTACAAACTACAAACGATTCTGGACCCTTCCCACCTGTTCACGACAAACTACAAACGAAACGAAGCTACTACAAACAACTACAAACGATTCTGGACCCTTCCCACTTGATCATGACGAACTAAAAACGAAACGAAGCAACTACAAACGATTGTGGACCATTCCTACCTGTTCACGACAAACTACAAACAAAACGAAGCTACTACAAACAACTACAAACGATTCTGGACCCTTCCCACCTGTTCACAACAATCTACGAACGAAACGAAGCTACTACAAACAACTACACACGATTGTGGACCCTTCCTACCTGTTCACGAAAAACTACGAACGAAACGAAGCTACTACAAACAACTACAAAAGATTCTGGACCCTTCCCACCTGTTCACGATTAACTACAAACGAAACGAAGCAACTACAAACAACTGCAAACGATTCTGGACCCTTCCCACCTGTTCACGACAAACTGCAAACGAAACGAGACAACTACAAACAACTACAAACGATTCTGGACCCTTCCCACCTGTTCACGACAAACTACAAACGAAACGAAGCTACTACAAACAACTACAAAAGATTCTGGACCCTTCCCACATGTTCACGACGAACTACAAACGAAACGAAGCTACTACAAACAACTACAAACGATTCTGGACCATTCCCACCTGTTCACAACAAACTACAAACGAAACGAAGCTACTACAAACAACTACAAACAATCGTGGACCTTTCCTACCTGTTCACGACAAACTACGAACGAAACGAAGCAACTACAAACGATTCTGAACCCTTCCTACTTGATCACGACAAACTACAAACGAAACGAAGCTACTACAAACAACTACAAACGATTCTGGACCCTTCCCACTTGATCACGACGAACTAAAAACGAAACAAAGCAACTACAAACAACTTCAATCGATTATGGACCATTCCCATCTGTTCACGACGAACTACAAACAACTACAAACCATTCTGGACCCTTCCCATCTATTCACGACAAACTACAAACTGCAAACGATTCTGGACCCTTCCCACCTGTTCACGACAAACTACAAACGAAACGAAGCTACTACAAACAACTACAAACGATTCTGGACCCTTCCCACTTGATCACGACGAACTAAAAACGAAACGAAGCAACTACAAACGATTGTGGACCCTTCCTACCTGTTCACGACAAACTACAAACGAAACGAAGCTACTACAAACAACTACAAACGATTCTGGACCCTTCCCACCTGTTCACAACAATCTACGAACGAAACGAAGCTACTACAAACAACTACACACGATTGTGGACCCTTCCTACCTGTTCACGAAAAACTACGAACGAAACGAAGCTACTACAAACAACTACAAAAGATTCTGGACCCTTCCCACCTGTTCACGATTAACTACAAACGAAACGAAGCAACTACAAACAACTGCAAACGATTCTGGACCCTTCCCACCTGTTCACGACAAACTGCAAACGAAACGAGACAACTACAAACAACTACAAACGATTCTGGACCCTTCCCACCTGTTCACGACAAACTACAAACGAAACGAAGCTACTACAAACAACTACAAAAGATTCTGGACCCTTCCCACATGTTCACGACGAACTGCAAACGAAACGAAGCTACTACAAACAACTACAAACGATTCTGGACCATTCCTACCTGTTCACAACAAACTACAAACGAAACGAAGCTACTACAAACAACTACAAACGATCGTGGACCCTTCCTACCTGTTCACGACAAACTACGAACGAAACGAAGCAACTACAAACGATTCTGAACCCTTCCTACTTGATCACGACAAACTACAAACGAAACGAAGCTACTACAAACAACTACAAACGATTCTGGACCCTTCCCACTTGATCACGACGAACTAAAAACGAAACAAAGCAACTACAAACAAATTCAATCGATTATGGACCATTCCCATCTGTTCACGACGAACTACAAACAACTACAAACCATTCTGGACCCTTCCCATCTATTCACGACAAACTACAAACTACAAACGATTCTGGACCCTTTCCACCTGTTCACGACAAACTACAAACGAAACGAAGCTACTACAAACAACTACAAACGATTCTGGACCCTTCCCACTTGATCATGACGAACTAAAAACGAAACGAAGCAACTACAAACGATTGTGGACCCTTCCTACCTGTTCACGACAAACTGCAAACGAAACGAGACAACTACAAGCAACTACAGCCGATTCTGGACCTTTCCCACCTGTTCCCGACAAACTACAAACGAAACGAAGCTACTACAAACAACTACAAAAGATTCTGGACCCTTCCCACCTGTTCACGACGAACTACAAAGGAAACGAAAACACTACAAACAACTACGAACGATTCTGGACCATTCCCACCTGTTCACAACAAACTACAAACGAAACGAAGATACTACAAACGATTCTGAACCCTTCCGTCTTGATCACGACAAACTACAAAAGAAACGAAGCTACTACAAACAACTACAGACGATTATGGACCATTCTCACCTGTTCACGACGAACTACAAACAACTACAAACCATTCTGGACCCTTCCCACCTGTTCACGACAAACTACAAACTACAAACGATTCTGGACCATTCCCACCTGTTCACGACAAACTACAAACGAAACGAAGCTACTACAAACAACTACAAACGATTCTGCACCCTTCCCACTTGATCATGACGAACTAAAAACGAAACGAAGCAACTAAAAACGATTGTGGACCCTTCCTACCTGTTCACGACAAACTACAAACGAAACTAAGCTACTACAAACAACTACAAACGATTCTGGAACCTTCCCACCTGTTCACAACAAACTACGAACGAAACGAAGCTACTACAAACAACTACAAACGATTATGGACCCTTTCTACCTGTTCACGAAAAACTACGAACGAAACGAAGCTACTACAGACAACTACAAGAGATTCTGGACCCTTTCCACCTGTTCACGACTAACTACAAACGAAACGAAGCAACTACAAACAACTACAAACGATTCTGGACTCTTCCCACCTGTTCACGACAAACTACAAACGAAACGAAAACACTACAAACAACTATAAACGATTCTGAACCCTTCCCACTTGATCACGACAAACTACAAACGAAACGAAGCTACTACAAACAACTACAAACGATCGTGGACCCTTCCCACTTGATCACGACGAACTAAAAACGAAACAAAGCAACTACAAACGATTGTGGACCCTTCCTACCTGTTCACGACAAACTACAAACGAAACGAAGCTACTTCAAACAACTACAAAAGATTCTGGACCCTTCCCACCTGTTCACAACAATCTACAAACGAAACGAAGCTACTACAAACAACTACAAAAGATTCTGGACCCTTCCCACCTGTTCACGACGAACTACAAATGAAACAAAGCTACTACAAACAACTACAAACGATTCAGTACTCTTCCCACCTGTTCACGACAAACTACAAACGAAACGAAGCTACTACAAACAACTACAAACGATTGTGGACCCTTCCTACCTGTTCACGAAAAACTACGAACGAAACGAAGCTACTACAAACAACTACAAAAGATTCTGGACCCTTCCCACCTGTTCACGACTAACTACAAACGAAACGAAGCAACTGCAAACGATTCTGGACCCTTCCCACCTGTTCATGACAAACTACAAACGAAACGAAGCTACTACAAACAACTACAAAAGATTCTGGACCCTTCCCACCTGTTCACGACGAACTACAAACGAAACGAAAACACTACAAACAACTATAAACGATTCTGGACCATTCCCACCTGTTCACAACAAACGACAAACGAAACGAAGCTACTACAAACAACTACAAACGATCGTGGACCCTTCCTACTTGCTCACGACAAACTGCGAACGAAACGAAGCAAGTACAAACGATTCTGAACACTTCCCACTTGATCACGACAAACTACAAAAGAAACGAAGCTACTATAAACAACTACAAAGATTATGGACCATTCTCACCTGTTCACGACGAACTACAAACAACTACAAACCATTCTGGACCCTTCCCACCTGTTCACGACAAACTACAAACTACAAACGATTCTGGACCCTTCCCACCTGTTCACGACAAACTACAAACGAAACGAAGCTACTACAAACAACTACAAACGATTCTGGACCCTTCCCACTTGATCATGACGAACTAAAAACGAAACGAAGCAACTACAAACGATTGTGGACCATTCCTACCTGTTCACGACAAACTACAAACAAAACGAAGCTACTACAAACAACTACAAACGATTCTGGACCCTTCCCACCTCTTCACAACAAACTACGAACGAAACGAAGCTACTACAAACAACTACAAACGATTGTGGACCCTTCCTACCTGTTCACGAAAAACTACGAACGAAACGAAGCTACTACAAACAACTACAAGAGATTCTGGACCCTTTCCACCTGTTCACGACAAACTACAAACGAAACTAAGCTACTACAAACAACTACAAACGATTCTGGACCCTTCCCACCTGTTCACAACAAACTACGAACGAAACGAAGCTACTACAAACAACTACAAACGATTATGGACCCTTTCTACCTGTTCACGAAAAACTACGAACGAAACGAAGCTACTACAGACAACTACAAGAGATTCTGGACCCTTTCCACCTGTTCACGACTAACTACAAACGAAACGAAGCAACTACAAACAACTACAAACGATTCTGGACTCTTCCCACCTGTTCACGACAAACTACAAACGAAACGAAAACACTACAAACAACTATAAACGATTCTGAACCCTTCCCACTTGATCACGACAAACTACAAACGAAACGAAGCTACTACAAACAACTACAAACGATCGTGGACCCTTCCCACTTGATCACGACGAACTAAAAACGAAACAAAGCAACTACAAACGATTGTGGACCCTTCCTACCTGTTCACGACAAACTACAAACGAAACGAAGCTACTTCAAACAACTACAAAAGATTCTGGACCCTTCCCACCTGTTCACAACAATCTACAAACGAAACGAAGCTACTACAAACAACTACAAAAGATTCTGGACCCTTCCCACCTGTTCACGACGAACTACAAATGAAACAAAGCTACTACAAACAACTACAAACGATTCAGTACTCTTCCCACCTGTTCACGACAAACTACAAACGAAACGAAGCTACTACAAACAACTACAAACGATTGTGGACCCTTCCTACCTGTTCACGAAAAACTACGAACGAAACGAAGCTACTACAAACAACTACAAAAGATTCTGGACCCTTCCCACCTGTTCACGACTAACTACAAACGAAACGAAGCAACTGCAAACGATTCTGGACCCTTCCCACCTGTTCATGACAAACTACAAACGAAACGAAGCTACTACAAACAACTACAAAAGATTCTGGACCCTTCCCACCTGTTCACGACGAACTACAAACGAAACGAAAACACTACAAACAACTATAAACGATTCTGGACCATTCCCACCTGTTCACAACAAACGACAAACGAAACGAAGCTACTACAAACAACTACAAACGATCGTGGACCCTTCCTACTTGCTCACGACAAACTGCGAACGAAACGAAGCAAGTACAAACGATTCTGAACACTTCCCACTTGATCACGACAAACTACAAAAGAAACGAAGCTACTATAAACAACTACAAAGATTATGGACCATTCTCACCTGTTCACGACGAACTACAAACAACTACAAACCATTCTGAACCCTTCCCACCTGTTCACGACAAACTACAAACTACAAACGATTCTGGACCCTTCCCACCTGTTCACGACAAACTACAAACGAAACGAAGCTACTACAAACAACTACAAACGATTCTGGACCCTTCCCACTTGATCATGACGAACTAAAAACGAAACGAAGCAACTACAAACGATTGTGGACCATTCCTACCTGTTCACGACAAACTACAAACAAAACGAAGCTACTACAAACAACTACAAACGATTCTGGACCCTTCCCACCTGTTCACAACAATCTACGAACGAAACGAAGCTACTACAAACAACTACACACGATTGTGGACCCTTCCTACCTGTTCACGAAAAACTACGAACGAAACGAAGCTACTACAAACAACTACAAAAGATTCTGGACCCTTCCCACCTGTTCACGATTAACTACAAACGAAACGAAGCAACTACAAACAACTGCAAACGATTCTGGACCCTTCCCACCTGTTCACGACAAACTGCAAACGAAACGAGACAACTACAAACAACTACAAACGATTCTGGACCCTTCCCACCTGTTCACGACAAACTACAAACGAAACGAAGCTACTACAAACAACTACAAAAGATTCTGGACCCTTCCCACATGTTCACGACGAACTACAAACGAAACGAAGCTACTACAAACAACTACAAACGATTCTGGACCATTCCCACCTGTTCACAACAAACTACAAACGAAACGAAGCTACTACAAACAACTACAAACAATCGTGGACCTTTCCTACCTGTTCACGACAAACTACGAACGAAGCGAAGCAACTACAAACGATTCTGAACCCTTCCTACTTGATCACGACAAACTACAAACGAAACGAAGCTACTACAAACAACTACAAACGATTCTGGACCCTTCCCACTTGATCACGACGAACTAAAAACGAAACAAAGCAACTACAAACAACTTCAATCGATTATGGACCATTCCCATCTGTTCACGACGAACTACAAACAACTACAAACCATTCTGGACCCTTCCCATCTATTCACGACAAACTACAAACTGCAAACGATTCTGGACCCTTCCCACCTGTTCACGACAAACTACAAACGAAACGAAGCTACTACAAACAACTACAAACGATTCTGGACCCTTCCCACTTGATCACGACGAACTAAAAACGAAACGAAGCAACTACAAACGATTGTGGACCCTTCCTACCTGTTCACGACAAACTACAAACGAAACGAAGCTACTACAAACAACTACAAACGATTCTGGACCCTTCCCACCTGTTCACAACAATCTACGAACGAAACGAAGCTACTACAAACAACTACACACGATTGTGGACCCTTCCTACCTGTTCACGAAAAACTACGAACGAAACGAAGCTACTACAAACAACTACAAAAGATTCTGGACCCTTCCCACCTGTTCACGATTAACTACAAACGAAACGAAGCAACTACAAACAACTGCAAACGATTCTGGACCCTTCCCACCTGTTCACGACAAACTGCAAACGAAACGAGACAACTACAAACAACTACAAACGATTCTGGACCCTTCCCACCTGTTCACGACAAACTACAAACGAAACGAAGCTACTACAAACAACTACAAAAGATTCTGGACCCTTCCCACATGTTCACGACGAACTGCAAACGAAACGAAGCTACTACAAACAACTACAAACGATTCTGGACCATTCCTACCTGTTCACAACAAACTACAAACGAAACGAAGCTACTACAAACAACTACAAACGATCGTGGACCCTTCCTACCTGTTCACGACAAACTACGAACGAAACGAAGCAACTACAAACGATTCTGAACCCTTCCTACTTGATCACGACAAACTACAAACGAAACGAAGCTACTACAAACAACTACAAACGATTCTGGACCCTTCCCACTTGATCACGACGAACTAAAAACGAAACAAAGCAACTACAAACAAATTCAATCGATTATGGACCATTCCCATCTGTTCACGACGAACTACAAACAACTACAAACCATTCTGGACCCTTCCCATCTATTCACGACAAACTACAAACTACAAACGATTCTGGACCCTTTCCACCTGTTCACGACAAACTACAAACGAAACGAAGCTACTACAAACAACTACAAACGATTCTGGACCCTTCCCACTTGATCATGACGAACTAAAAACGAAACGAAGCAACTACAAACGATTGTGGACCCTTCCTACCTGTTCACGACAAACTGCAAACGAAACGAGACAACTACAAGCAACTACAGCCGATTCTGGACCTTTCCCACCTGTTCCCGACAAACTACAAACGAAACGAAGCTACTACAAACAACTACAAAAGATTCTGGACCCTTCCCACCTGTTCACGACGAACTACAAAGGAAACGAAAACACTACAAACAACTACGAACGATTCTGGACCATTCCCACCTGTTCACAACAAACTACAAACGAAACGAAGATACTACAAACGATTCTGAACCCTTCCCTCTTGATCACGACAAACTACAAAAGAAACGAAGCTACTACAAACAACTACAGACGATTATGGACCATTCTCACCTGTTCACGACGAACTACAAACAACTACAAACCATTCTGGACCCTTCCCACCTGTTCACGACAAACTACAAACTACAAACGATTCTGGACCCTTCCCACCTGTTCACGACAAACTACAAACGAAACGAAGCTACTACAAACAACTACAAACGATTCTGCACCCTTCCCACTTGATCATGACGAACTAAAAACGAAACGAAGCAACTAAAAACGATTGTGGACCCTTCCTACCTGTTCACGACAAACTACAAACGAAACTACGCTACTACAAACAACTACAAACGATTCTGGACCCTTCCCACCTGTTCACAACAAACTACGAACGAAACGAAGCTACTACAAACAACTACAAACGATTATGGACCCTTCCTACCTGTTCACGAAAAACTACGAACGAAACGAAGCTACTACAGACAACTACAAGAGATTCTGGACCCTTCCACCTGTTCACGACTAACTACAAACGAAACGAAGCAACTACAAACAACTACAAACGATTCTGGACTCTTCCCACCTGTTCACGACAAACTACAAACGAAACGAAAACACTACAAACAACTATAAACGATTCTGAACCCTTCCCACTTGATCACGACAAACTACAAACGAAACGAAGCTACTACAAACAACTACAAACGATCGTGGACCCTTCCCACTTGATCACGACGAACTAAAAACGAAACAAAGCAACTACAAACGATTGTGGACCCTTCCTACCCGTTCACGACAAACTACAAACGAAACGAAGCTACTTCAAACAACTACAAAAGATTCTGGACCCTTCCCACCTGTTCACAACAATCTACAAACGAAACGAAGCTACTACAAACAACTACAAAAGATTCTGGACCCTTCCCACCTGTTCACGACGAACTACAAATGAAACAAAGCTACTACAAACAACTACAAACGATTCAGTACTCTTCCTACCTGTTCACGACAAACTACAAACGAAACGAAGCTACTACAAACAACTACAAACGATTGTGGACCCTTCCTACCTGTTCACGAAAAACTACGAACGAAACGAAGCTACTACAAACAACTACAAAAGATTCTGGACCCTTCCCACCTGTTCACGACTAACTACAAACGAAACGAAGCAACTGCAAACGATTCTGGACCCTTCCCACCTGTTCATGACAAACTACAAACGAAACGAAGCTACTACAAACAACTACAAAAGATTCTGGACCCTTCCCACCTGTTCACGACGAACTACAAACGAAACGAAAACACTACAAACAACTATAAACGATTCTGGACCATTCCCACCTGTTCACAACAAACGACAAACGAAACGAAGCTACTACAAACAACTACAAACGATCGTGGACCCTTCCTACTTGCTCACGACAAACTGCGAACGAAACGAAGCAACTACAAACGATTCTGAACACTTCCCACTTGATCACGACAAACTACAAAAGAAACGAAGCTACTATAAACAACTACAAACGATTATGGACCATTCTCACCTGTTCACGACGAACTACAAACAACTACAAACCATTCTGGACCCTTCCCACCTGTTCACGACAAACTACAAACTACAAACGATTCTGGACCCTTCCCACCTGTTCACGACAAACTACAAACGAAACGAAGCTACTACAAACAACTACAAACGATTCTGGACCCTTCCCACTTGATCATGACGAACTAAAAACGAAACGAAGCAACTACAAACGATTGTGGACCATTCCTACCTGTTCACGACAAACTACAAACAAAACGAAGCTACTACAAACAACTACAAACAATTCTGGACCCTTCCCACCTGTTCACAACAATCTACGAACGAAACGAAGCTACTATAAACAACTACACACGATTGTGGACCCTTCCTACCTGTTCACGAAAAACTACGAACGAAACGAAGCTACTACAAACAACTACAAAAGATTCTGGACCCTTCCCACCTGTTCACGATTAACTACAAACGAAACGAAGCAACTACAAACAACTGCAAACGATTCTGGACCCTTCCCACCTGTTCACGACAAACTGCAAACGAAACGAGACAACTACAAACAACTACAAACGATTCTGGACCCTTCCCACCTGTTCACGACAAACTACAAACGAAACGAAGCTACTACAAACAACTACAAAAGATTCTGGACCCTTCCCACATGTTCACGACGAACTACAAACGAAACGAAGCTACTACAAACAACTACAAACGATTCTGGACCATTCCCACCTGTTCACAACAAACTACAAACGAAACGAAGCTACTACAAACAACTACAAACAATCGTGGACCTTTCCTACCTGTTCACGACAAACTACGAACGAAACGAAGCAACTACAAACGATTCTGAACCCTTCCTACTTGATCACGACAAACTACAAACGAAACGAAGCTACTACAAACAACTACAAACGATTCTGGACCCTTCCCACTTGATCACGACGAACTAAAAACGAAACAAAGCAACTACAAACAAATTCAATCGATTATGGACCATTCCCATCTGTTCACGACGAACTACAAACAACTACAAACCATTCTGGACCCTTCCCATCTATTCACGACAAACTACAAACTACAAACGATTCTGGACCCTTCCCACCTGTTCACGACAAACTACAAACGAAACGAAGCTACTACAAACAACTACAAACGATTCTGGACCCTTCCCACTTGATCACGACGAACTAAAAACGAAACGAAGCAACTACAAACGATTGTGGACCCTTCCTACCTGTTCACGACAAACTACAAACGAAACGAAGCTACTACAAACAACTACAAACGATTCTGGACCCTTCCCACCTGTTCACAACAATCTACGAACGAAACGAAGCTACTACAAACAACTACACACGATTGTGGACCCTTCCTACCTGTTCACGAAAAACTACGAACGAAACGAAGCTACTACAAACAACTACAAAAGATTCTGGACCCTTCCCACCTGTTCACGATTAACTACAAACGAAACGAAGCAACTACAAACAACTGCAAACGATTCTGGACCCTTCCCACCTGTTCACGACAAACTGCAAACGAAACGAGACAACTACAAACAACTACAAACGATTCTGGACCCTTCCCACCTGTTCACGACAAACTACAAACGAAACGAAGCTACTACAAACAACTACAAAAGATTCTGGACCCTTCCCACATGTTCACGACGAACTGCAAACGAAACGAAGCTACTACAAACAACTACAAACGATTCTGGACCATTCCTACCTGTTCACAACAAACTACAAACGAAACGAAGCTACTACAAACAACTACAAACGATCGTGGACCCTTCCTACCTGTTCACGACAAACTACGAACGAAACGAAGCAACTACAAACGATTCTGAACCCTTCCTACTTGATCACGACAAACTACAAACGAAACGAAGCTACTACAAACAACTACAAACGATTCTGGACCCTTCCCACTTGATCACGACGAACTAAAAACGAAACAAAGCAACTACAAACAAATTCAATCGATTATGGACCATTCCCATCTGTTCACGACGAACTACAAACAACTACAAACCATTCTGGACCCTTCCCATCTATTCACGACAAACTACAAACTACAAACGATTCTGGACCCTTTCCACCTGTTCACGACAAACTACAAACGAAACGAAGCTACTACAAACAACTACAAACGATTCTGGACCCTTCCCACTTGATCATGACGAACTAAAAACGAAACGAAGCAACTACAAACGATTGTGGACCCTTCCTACCTGTTCACGACAAACTGCAAACGAAACGAGACAACTACAAGCAACTACAGCCGATTCTGGACCTTTCCCACCTGTTCCCGACAAACTACAAACGAAACGAAGCTACTACAAACAACTACAAAAGATTCTGGACCCTTCCCACCTGTTCACGACGAACTACAAAGGAAACGAAAACACTACAAACAACTACGAACGATTCTGGACCATTCCCACCTGTTCACAACAAACTACAAACGACACGAAGATACTACAAACGATTCTGAACCCTTCCCTCTTGATCACGACAAACTACAAAAGAAACGAAGCTACTACAAACAACTACAGACGATTATGGACCATTCTCACCTGTTCACGACGAACTACAAACAACTACAAACCATTCTGGACCCTTCCCACCTGTTCACGACAAACTACAAACTACAAACGATTCTGGACCCTTCCCACCTGTTCACGACAAACTACAAACGAAACGAAGCTACTACAAACAACTACAAACGATTCTGCACCCTTCCCACTTGATCATGACGAACTAAAAACGAAACGAAGCAACTAAAAACGATTGTGGACCCTTCCTACCTGTTCACGACAAACTACAAACGAAACTACGCTACTACAAACAACCACAAACGATTCTGGACCCTTCCCACCTGTTCACAACAAACTACGAACGAAACGAAGCTACTACAAACAACTACAAACGATTATGGACCCTTCCTACCTGTTCACGAAAAACTACGAACGAAACGAAGCTACTACAGACAACTACAAGAGATTCTGGACCCTTCCACCTGTTCACGACTAACTACAAACGAAACGAAGCAACTACAAACAACTACAAACGATTCTGGACTCTTCCCACCTGTTCACGACAAACTACAAACGAAACGAAAACACTACAAACAACTATAAACGATTCTGAACCCTTCCCACTTGATCACGACAAACTACAAACGAAACGAAGCTACTACAAACAACTACAAACGATCGTGGACCCTTCCCACTTGATCACGACGAACTAAAAACGAAACAAAGCAACTACAAACGATTGTGGACCCTTCCTACCCGTTCACGACAAACTACAAACGAAACGAAGCTACTTCAAACAACTACAAAAGATTCTGGACCCTTCCCACCTGTTCACAACAATCTACAAACGAAACGAAGCTACTACAAACAACTACAAAAGATTCTGGACCCTTCCCACCTGTTCACGACGAACTACAAATGAAACAAAGCTACTACAAACAACTACAAACGATTCAGTACTCTTCCTACCTGTTCACGACAAACTACAAACGAAACGAAGCTACTACAAACAACTACAAACGATTGTGGACCCTTCCTACCTGTTCACGAAAAACTACGAACGAAACGAAGCTACTACAAACAACTACAAAAGATTCTGGACCCTTCCCACCTGTTCACGACTAACTACAAACGAAACGAAGCAACTGCAAACGATTCTGGACCCTTCCCACCTGTTCATGACAAACTACAAACGAAACGAAGCTACTACAAACAACTACAAAAGATTCTGGACCCTTCCCACCTGTTCACGACGAACTACAAACGAAACGAAAACACTACAAACAACTATAAACGATTCTGGACCATTCCCACCTGTTCACAACAAACGACAAACGAAACGAAGCTACTACAAACAACTACAAACGATCGTGGACCCTTCCTACTTGCTCACGACAAACTGCGAACGAAACGAAGCAACTACAAACGATTCTGAACACTTCCCACTTGATCACGACAAACTACAAAAGAAACGAAGCTACTATAAACAACTACAAACGATTATGGACCATTCTCACCTGTTCACGACGAACTACAAACAACTACAAACCATTCTGGACCCTTCCCACCTGTTCACGACAAACTACAAACTACAAACGATTCTGGACCCTTCCCACCTGTTCACGACAAACTACAAACGAAACGAAGCTACTACAAACAACTACAAACGATTCTGGACCCTTCCCACTTGATCATGACGAACTAAAAACGAAACGAAGCAACTACAAACGATTGTGGACCATTCCTACCTGTTCACGACAAACTACAAACAAAACGAAGCTACTACAAACAACTACAAACAATTCTGGACCCTTCCCACCTGTTCACAACAATCTACGAACGAAACGAAGCTACTATAAACAACTACACACGATTGTGGACCCTTCCTACCTGTTCACGAAAAACTACGAACGAAACGAAGCTACTACAAACAACTACAAAAGATTCTGGACCCTTCCCACCTGTTCACGATTAACTACAAACGAAACGAAGCAACTACAAACAACTGCAAACGATTCTGGACCCTTCCCACCTGTTCACGACAAACTGCAAACGAAACGAGACAACTACAAACAACTACAAACGATTCTGGACCCTTCCCACCTGTTCACGACAAACTACAAACGAAACGAAGCTACTACAAACAACTACAAAAGATTCTGGACCCTTCCCACATGTTCACGACGAACTACAAACGAAACGAAGCTACTACAAACAACTACAAACGATTCTGGACCATTCCCACCTGTTCACAACAAACTACAAACGAAACGAAGCTACTACAAACAACTACAAACAATCGTGGACCTTTCCTACCTGTTCACGACAAACTACGAACGAAACGAAGCAACTACAAACGATTCTGAACCCTTCCTACTTGATCACGACAAACTACAAACGAAACGAAGCTACTACAAACAACTACAAACGATTCTGGACCCTTCCCACTTGATCACGACGAACTAAAAACGAAACAAAGCAACTACAAACAAATTCAATCGATTATGGACCATTCCCATCTGTTCACGACGAACTACAAACAACTACAAACCATTCTGGACCCTTCCCATCTATTCACGACAAACTACAAACTACAAACGATTCTGGACCCTTCCCACCTGTTCACGACAAACTACAAACGAAACGAAGCTACTACAAACAACTACAAACGATTCTGGACCCTTCCCACTTGATCACGACGAACTAAAAACGAAACGAAGCAACTACAAACGATTGTGGACCCTTCCTACCTGTTCACGACAAACTACAAACGAAACGAAGCTACTACAAACAACTACAAACGATTCTGGACCCTTCCCACCTGTTCACAAGAAACTACAAACGAAACGAAGCTACTACAAACAACTACAAAAGATTCTGGACCCTTCCCACCTGTTTACGACGAACTACAAACGAAACGAAGCTACTACAAACAACTACAAACGATTCTGGACTCTTCCCACCTGTTCACGACAAACTACAAACGAAACGAAAACACTACAAACAACTATAAACGATTCTGGACCATTCCCACCTGTTCACGACAAACTACAAACGAAACGAAGCTACTACAAACAACTACAAACGATTCTGGACCCTTCCCACTTGATCACGACGAACTAAAAACGAAACGAAGCAACTACAAACGATTGTGGACCCTTCCTACCTGTTCACGACAAACTACAAACGAAACGAAGCTACTACAAACAACTACAAACGATTCTGGACCCTTCCCACCTGTTCACAACAATCTACGAACGAAACGAAGCTACTACAAACAACTACACACGATTGTGGACCCTTCCTACCTGTTCACGAACAACTACGAACGAAACGAAGCTACTACAAACAACTACAAAAGATTCTGGACCCTTCCCACCTGTTCACGATTAACTACAAACGAAACGAAGCAACTACAAACAACTGCAAACGATTCTGGACCCTTCCCACCTGTTCACGACAAACTGCAAACGAAACGAGACAACTACAAACAACTACAAACGATTCTGGACCCTTCCCACCTGTTCACGACAAACTACAAATGAAACGAAGCTACTACAAACAACTACAAAAGATTCTGGACCCTTCCCACATGTTCACGACGAACTACAAACGAAACGAAGCTACTACAAACAACTACAAACGATTCTGGACCATTCCCACCTGTTCACGACAAACTACGAACGAAACGAAGCAACTACAAACGATTCTGAACCATTCCTACTTGATCACGACAAACTACAAACGAAACGAAGCTACTACAAACAACTACAAACGATTCTGGACCCTCCCCACTTGATCACGACGAACTAAAAACGAAACAAAGCAACTACAAACAACTTCAATCGATTATGGACCATTCCCATCTGTTCACGACGAACTACAAACAACTACAAACCATTCTGGACCCTTCCCATCTATTCACGACAAACTACAAACTGCAAACGATTCTGGACCCTTCCCACCTGTTCACGACAAACTACAAACGAAACGAAGCTACTACAAACAACTACAAACGATTCTGGACCCTTCCCACTTGATCACGACGAACTAAAAACGAAACGAAGCAACTACAAACGATTGTGGACCCTTCCTACCTGTTCACGACAAACTACAAACGAAACGAAGCTACTACAAACAACTACAAACGATTCTGGACCCTTCCCACCTGTTCACAACAAACTACAAACGAAACGAAGCTACTACTAACAACTACAAAAGATTCTGGACCCTTCCCACCTGTTTATGACGAACTACAAACGAAACGAAGCTACTACAAACAACTACAAACGATTCTGGACTCTTCCCACCTGTTCACGACAAACTACAAACGAAACGAAAACACTACAAACAACTATAAACGATTCTGGACCATTCCCACCTGTTCACAACAAACGACAAACGAAACGAAGCTACTACAAACAACTACAAACGATCGTGGACCCTTCCTACCTGTTCACGACAAACTACGAACGAAACGAAGCAACTACAAACGATTCTGAACCCTTCCCACTTGATCACGACAAACTACAAAAGAAACGAAGCTACTATAAACAACTACAAACGATTATGGACCATTCTCACCTGTTCACGACGAACTACAAACAACTACAAACCATTCTGGACCCTTCCCACCTGTTCACGACAAACTACAAACTACAAACGATTCTGGACCCTTCCCACCTGTTCACGACAAACTACAAACAAAACGAAGCTACTACAAACAACTACAAACGATTCTGGACCCTTCCCACTTGATCATGACGAACTAAAAACGAAACGAAGCAACTACAAACGATTGTGGACCCTTCCTACCTGTTCACGACAAACTACAAACAATCGAAGCTACTACAAACAACTACAAACGATTCTGGACCCTTCCCACCTGTTCACAACAATCTACGAACGAAACGAAGCTACTACAAACAATTACACACGATTGTGGACCCTTCCGACCTGTTCACGAAAAACTACGAACGAAACGAAGCTACTACAAACAACTACAAAAGATTCTGGACCCTTCCCACCTGTTCACGATTAACTACAAACGAAACGAAGCAACAACAAACAACTGCAAACGATTCTGGACCCTTCCCACCTGTTCACGACAAACTGCAAACGAAACAAGACAACTACAAACAACTACTAACGATTCTGGACCCTTCCCACCTGTTCACGACAAACTACAAACGAAACGAAGCTACTACAAACAACTACAAAAGATTCTGGACCCTTCCCACATGTTCACGACGAACTGCAAACGAAACGAAGCTACTACAAACAACTACAAACGATTCTGGACCATTCCTACCTGTTCACAACAAACTACAAACCAAGCGAAGCTACTACAAACAACTACAAACGATCGTGGACCCTTCCTACCTGTTCACGACAAACTACGAACGAAACGAAGCAACTACAAACGATTCTGAACCCTTCCTACTTGATCACGACAAACTACAAACGAAACGAAGCTACTACAAACAACTACAAACGATTCTGGACCCTTCCCACTTCATCACGACGAAATAAAAACGAAACAAAGCAACTACAAACAACTTCAATCGATTATGGACCATTCCCATCTGTTCACGACGAACTACAAACAACTACAAACCATTCTGGACCCTTCCCATCTATTCACGACAAACTACAAACTACAAACGATTCTGGACCCTTCCCACCTGTTCACGACAAACTACAAACGAAACGAAGCTACTACAAACAACTACAAACGATTCTGGACCCTTCCCACTTGATCACGACGAACTAAAAACGAAACGAAGCAACTACAAACGATTGTGGACCCTTCCTACCTGTTCACGACAAACTACAAACGAAACGAAGCTACTACAAACAACTACAAACGATTCTGGACCCTTCCCACCTGTTCACAACAAACTACAAACGAAACGATGCTACTACAAACAACTACAAAAGATTCTGGACCCTTCCCACCTGTTTACGGCGAACTACAAACGAAACGAAGCTACTACAAACAACTACAAACGATTCTGGACTCTTCCCACCTGTTCACGACAAACTACAAACGAAACGAAAACACTACAAACAACTATAAACGATTCTGGACCATTCCCACCTGTTCACAACAAACGACAAACGAAACGAAGCTACTACAAACAACTACAAAAGATTCTGAACCCTTCCCACCTGTTCACGACGAACTACAAATGAAATAAAGCTACTACAGACAACTACAAACGATTCAGGACTCTTCCCACCTGTTCACGACAAACTACAAACGAAACGAAGCTACTACAAACAACTACAAACGATTGTGGACCCTTCCTACCTGTTCACGAAAAACTACGAACGAAACGAAGCTACTACAAACAATTACAAAAGATTCTGGACCCTTCCCACCTGTTCACGACGAACTACAAACGAAACGAAAACACTACAAACAACTACAAACGATTCTGGACCATTCCCACCTGTTCACAACAAACTACAAACGAAACGAAGCTACTACAAACGATTCTGAACCCTTCCCTCTTGATCGCGACAAACTACAAAAGAAACGAAGCTACTATAAACAACTACAGACGATTATGGTCCATTCTCACCTGTTCACGACGAACTACAAACAACTACAAACCATTCTGGACCCATCCCACCTGTTCACGACAAACTACAAACTACAAACGATTCTGGACCCTTCCCACCTGTTCACGACAAACTACAAACGAAACGAAGCTACTACAAACAACTACAAACGATTCTGGACCCTTCCCACTTGATCATGACGAACTAAAAACGAAACGAAGCAACTACAAACGATTGTGGACCCTTCCTACCTGTTCACGACAAACTACAAACGAAACTAAGCTACTACAAACAACTACAAACGATTCTGGACCCTTCCCACCTCTTCACAACAAACTACGAACGAAACGAAGCTACTACAAACAACTACAAACGATTGTGGACCCTTCCTACCTGTTCACGAAAAACTACGAACGAAACGAAGCTACTACAAACAACTACAAGAGATTCTGGACCCTTTCCACCTGTTCACGACTAACTACAAACGAAACGAAGCAACTACAAACAACTACAAACGATTCTGGACCCTCCCCACCTGTTCACGACAAACTGCAAATGAAACGAGACAACTACAAACGATTCTGAACCCTTCCTACTTGATCACGACAAACTACAAACGAAACGAAGCTACTACAAACAACTGCAAACGATTCTGGTCCCTTCCCACTTGATCACGACGAACTAAAAACGAAACAAAGCAACTACAAACAACTTCAATCGATTATGGACCATTCCCATCTGTTCACGACGAACTACAAACAACTACAAACCATTCTGGACCCTTCCCACCTGTTCACGACAAACTGCAAACTACAAACGATTCTGGACCCTTTACCCTTTCACCTGTTCACGACAAACTACAAACGAAACGAAGCTACTACAAACAACTACAAACGATTCTGGACCCTTCCACTTGAATCATGACGAACTAAAAACGAAACGAAGCAACTACAAACGATTGTGTGGACCCTTCCTACCTGTTCACGACAAACTGCAAACGAACGAGACAACTACAAGCAACTACAACGATTCTGGACCTTTCCCACCTGTTCCCGACAAACTACAAACGAAACGAAGCTACTACAAACAACTACAAAAGATTCTGGACCCTTCCCACCTGTTCACGACGAACTACAAAAGGAAACGAAAACACTACAAACAACTACGAACGATTCTGGACCATTCCCACCTGTTCACAACAAACTACAAACGAACGAAGATACTACAAACGATTCTGAACCCTTCCGTCTTGATCACGCCAAACTACAAAGAAACGAAGGCTACTACAAACAACTACAGACGATTATGGACCATTCTCACCTGTTCACGACGAACTACAAACAACTACAAACCATTCTGGACCCTTCCCACTGTTCACGACAAACTACAAACTACAAACGATTCTGGACCATTCCCACCTGTTCACGACAACTACAAACGAAACGAAGCTACTACAAACAACTACAAACGATTCTGCACCCTTCCCACTTGATCATGACGAACTAAAACGAAACGAAGCAACTAAAAACGATTGTGGACCCTTCCTACCTGTTCACGACAAACTACAAACGAAACTAAGCTACTACAAACAACTACAACGATTCTGGACCCTTCCCACTGTTCACAACAAACTACGAACGAAACGAAGCTACTACAAACAACTACAAACGATTATGGACCCTTTCTACCTGTTCACGAAAAACTACGAACGAAACGAAGCTACTACAGACAACTACAAGAGATTCTGGACCCTTTCCACCTGTTCACGACTAACTACAAACGAAACGAAGCAACTACAACAACTACAAACGATTCTGGACTCTTCCCACCTGTCAGCGACAAACTACAAACGAAAACGAAAACACTACAAACAACTATAAACGATTCTGAACCCTTCCCACTTGATCACGACGAACTACAAACGAAACGAAGCTACTACAAACAACTACAACGATCGTGGACCCTTCCCACTTGATCACGACGAACTAAAACGAAACAAAGCAACTACAAACGATTGTGGACCCTTCCTACCTGTTCACGACAAACTACAAACGAAACGAAGCTATCTCAAACAACTACAAAAGATTCTGGACCCTTCCCACCTGTTCACAAACAATCTACAAACGAAACGAAGCTACTACAAACAACTACAAAAGATTCTGGACCCTTCCCACCTGTTCACGACGAACTACAAATGAACAAAGCTACTACAAACAACTACAAACGATCAGTACTCTTCCCACCTGTTCACGACAAACTACAAACGAAACGAGCTACTACAAACAACTACAAACGATTGTGGACCCTTCCTACCTGTTCACGAAAAACTACGAACGAAACGAAGCTACTACAAACAACTACAAAAGATTCTGGACCCTTCCCACCTGTTCACGACTAACTACAAACGAAACGAAGCAACTGCAAACGATTTTGGACCCTTCCACCTGTTCATGGACAACTACAAACGAAACGAAGCTACTACAAACAACTACAAAAGATTCTGGACCCTTCCACCATGTTCACGACGAACTACAAACGAAACGAAAACACTACAAACAACTATAAACGATTCTGGACCATTCCCACCTGTTCACAACAAACGACAAACGAAACGAAGCTACTACAAACAACTACAAACGATCGTGGACCCTCCTACTTGCTCACGACAAACTGCGAACGAAACGAAGCAACTACAAACGATTCTGAACACTTCCCACTTGATCACGACAAGACTACAAAAGAAACGAAGCTACTATAAACAACTACAAAGATCTATGACCATTCTCACGTGTTCACGACGAACTACAAACAACTACAAACCATTCTGGACCCTTCCCACCTGTTCACGACAAACTACAAACTACAAACGATTCTGGACCCTTTCCCACCTGTTCACGACAAACTACAAACGAAACGAGAGCTACTACAAACAACTACAAACGATTCTGGACCCTTCCCACTTGATCATGACGAACTAAAAACGAAACGAAGCAACTACAAACGATTGTGGACCATTCCTACCTGTTCACGAGCAAACTACAAACAAAACGAAGCTACTACAAAACAACTACAAACGATTCTGGACCCTTCCCACCTGTTCACAACAATCTACGAACGAAACGAAGCTACTACAAACAACTACACACGATTGTGGACCCTTCCTACCTGTTCACGAAAAACTACGAACGAAACGAAGGCTACTACAAACAACTACAAAAGATTCTGACCCTTCCCACCTGTTCACGATAACTACAAACGAAACGAGAGCAACTACAAACAACTGCAAACGATTCTGGACCCTTCCCACCTGTTCACGACAAACTGCAAACGAAACGAGACAACTACAAACAACTACAAACGATTCTGGACCCTTCCACCTGTTCACGACAAACTACAAAACGAAACGAAGCTACTACAAACAACTACAAAAGATTCTGGACCCTTCCCACATGTTCACGACGAACTACAAACGAAACGAAGCTACTACAAACAACTACAAACGATTCTGGACCATTCCCACCTAGTTCACAACAAACTACAAACGAAACGAAGATAACTACAAACAACTACAAACAATCGTGGACCTTTCCTACCTGTTCACGACAAACTACGAACGAAACGAAGCAACTACAAACGATTCTGAACCCTTCCTACTTGATCACGACAAACTACAAACGAAACGAAGCTACTACAAACAACTACAAACGATTCTGGACCCTTCCCACTTGATCACGACGAACTAAAAACGAAACAAAGCAACTACAAACAACTTCAATCGATTATGGACCATTCCCATCTGTTCACGACGAACTACAAACAACTACAAACCATTCTGGACCCTTCCCATCTATTCACGACAAACTACAAACTGCAAACGATTCTGGACCCTTCCCACCTGTTCACGACAAACTACAAACGAAACGAAGCTACTACAAACAACTACAAACGATTCTGGACCCTTCCCACTTGATCACGACGAACTAAAAACGAAACGAAGCAACTACAAACGATTGTGGACCCTTCCTACCTGTTCACGACAAACTACAAACGAAACGAAGCTACTACAAACAACTACAAACGATTCTGGACCCTTCCCACCTGTTCACAACAATCTACGAACGAAACGAAGCTACTACAAACAACTACACACGATTGTGGACCCTTCCTACCTGTTCACGAACAACTACGAACGAAACGAAGCTACTACAAACAACTACAAAAGATTCTGGACCCTTCCCACCTGTTCACGATTAACTACAAACGAAACGAAGCAACTACAAACAACTGCAAACGATTCTGGACCCTTCCCACCTGTTCACGACAAACTGCAAACGAAACGAGACAACTACAAACAACTACAAACGATTCTGGACCCTTCCCACCTGTTCACGACAAACTACAAATGAAACGAAGCTACTACAAACAACTACAAAAGATTCTGGACCCTTCCCACATGTTCACGACGAACTACAAACGAAACGAAGCTACTACAAACAACTACAAACGATTCTGGACCATTCCCACCTGTTCACGACAAACTACGAACGAAACGAAGCAACTACAAACGATTCTGAACCATTCCTACTTGATCACGACAAACTACAAACGAAACGAAGCTACTACAAACAACTACAAACGATTCTGGACCCTCCCCACTTGATCACGACGAACTAAAAACGAAACAAAGCAACTACAAACAACTTCAATCGATTATGGACCATTCCCATCTGTTCACGACGAACTACAAACAACTACAAACCATTCTGGACCCTTCCCATCTATTCACGACAAACTACAAACTGCAAACGATTCTGGACCCTTCCCACCTGTTCACGACAAACTACAAACGAAACGAAGCTACTACAAACAACTACAAACGATTCTGGACCCTTCCCACTTGATCACGACGAACTAAAAACGAAACGAAGCAACTACAAACGATTGTGGACCCTTCCTACCTGTTCACGACAAACTACAAACGAAACGAAGCTACTACAAACAACTACAAACGATTCTGGACCCTTCCCACCTGTTCACAACAAACTACAAACGAAACGAAGCTACTACTAACAACTACAAAAGATTCTGGACCCTTCCCACCTGTTTATGACGAACTACAAACGAAACGAAGCTACTACAAACAACTACAAACGATTCTGGACTCTTCCCACCTGTTCACGACAAACTACAAACGAAACGAAAACACTACAAACAACTATAAACGATTCTGGACCATTCCCACCTGTTCACAACAAACGACAAACGAAACGAAGCTACTACAAACAACTACAAACGATCGTGGACCCTTCCTACCTGTTCACGACAAACTACGAACGAAACGAAGCAACTACAAACGATTCTGAACCCTTCCCACTTGATCACGACAAACTACAAAAGAAACGAAGCTACTATAAACAACTACAAACGATTATGGACCATTCTCACCTGTTCACGACGAACTACAAACAACTACAAACCATTCTGGACCCTTCCCACCTGTTCACGACAAACTACAAACTACAAACGATTCTGGACCCTTCCCACCTGTTCACGACAAACTACAAACAAAACGAAGCTACTACAAACAACTACAAACGATTCTGGACCCTTCCCACTTGATCATGACGAACTAAAAACGAAACGAAGCAACTACAAACGATTGTGGACCCTTCCTACCTGTTCACGACAAACTACAAACAATCGAAGCTACTACAAACAACTACAAACGATTCTGGACCCTTCCCACCTGTTCACAACAATCTACGAACGAAACGAAGCTACTACAAACAATTACACACGATTGTGGACCCTTCCGACCTGTTCACGAAAAACTACGAACGAAACGAAGCTACTACAAACAACTACAAAAGATTCTGGACCCTTCCCACCTGTTCACGATTAACTACAAACGAAACGAAGCAACAACAAACAACTGCAAACGATTCTGGACCCTTCCCACCTGTTCACGACAAACTGCAAACGAAACAAGACAACTACAAACAACTACTAACGATTCTGGACCCTTCCCACCTGTTCACGACAAACTACAAACGAAACGAAGCTACTACAAACAACTACAAAAGATTCTGGACCCTTCCCACATGTTCACGACGAACTGCAAACGAAACGAAGCTACTACAAACAACTACAAACGATTCTGGACCATTCCTACCTGTTCACAACAAACTACAAACGAAACGAAGCTACTACAAACAACTACAAACGATCGTGGACCCTTCCTACCTGTTCACGACAAACTACGAACGAAACGAAGCAACTACAAACGATTCTGAACCCTTCCTACTTGATCACGACAAACTACAAACGAAACGAAGCTACTACAAACAACTACAAAGGATTCTGGACCCTTCCCACTTCATCACGACGAAATAAAAACGAAACAAAGCAACTACAAACAACTTCAATCGATTATGGACCATTCCCATCTGTTCACGACGAACTACAAACAACTACAAACCATTCTGGACCCTTCCCATCTATTCACGACAAACTACAAACTACAAACGATTCTGGACCCTTCCCACCTGTTCACGACAAACTACAAACGAAACGAAGCTACTACAAACAACTACAAACGATTCTGGACCCTTCCCACTTGATCACGACGAACTAAAAACGAAACGAAGCAACTACAAACGATTGTGGACCCTTCCTACCTGTTCACGACAAACTACAAACGAAACGAAGCTACTACAAACAACTACAAACGATTCTGGACCCTTCCCACCTGTTCACAACAAACTACAAACGAAACGATGCTACTACAAACAACTACAAAAGATTCTGGACCCTTCCCACCTGTTTACGGCGAACTACAAACGAAACGAAGCTACTACAAACAACTACAAACGATTCTGGACTCTTCCCACCTGTTCACGACAAACTACAAACGAAACGAAAACACTACAAACAACTATAAACGATTCTGGACCATTCCCACCTGTTCACAACAAACGACAAACGAAACGAAGCTACTACAAACAACTACAAACGATCGTTGACCCTTCCTACTTGCTCACGACAAACTACGAACGAAACGAAGCAACTACAAACGATTCTGAACCCTTCCCACTTGATCACGACAAACTACAAAAGAAACGAAGCTACTATAAACAACTACAAACGATTATGGACCATTCTCACCTGTTCTCGACGAACTACAAACAACTACAAACCATTCTGGACCCTTCCCACCTGTTCACGACAAACTACAAACTACAAACGATTCTGGACCCTTCCCACCTGTTCACGACAAACTACAAACGAAACGAAGCTACTACAAACAACTACAAACGATTCTGGACCCTTCCCACTTGATCATGACGAACTAAAAACGAAACGAAGCAACTACAAACGATTGTGGACCCTTCCTACCTGTTCACGACAAACTACAAACAAAACGAAGCTACTACAAACAACTACAAACGATTCTGGACCCTTCCCACCTGTTCACAACAATCTACGAACGAAACGAAGCTACTACAAACAACTACACACGATTGTGGACCCTTCCTACCTGTTCACGAAAAACTACGAACGAAACGAAGCTACTACAAACAACTACAAAAGATTCTGGACCCTTCCCACCTGTTCACGATTAACTACAAACGAAACGAAGCAACTACAAACAACTGCAAACGATTCTGGACCCTTCCCACCTGTTCACGACAAACTGCAAACGAATCGAGACAACTACAAACAACTACAAACGATTCTGGACCCTTCCCACCTGTTCACGACAAACTACAAACGAAACGAAGCTACTACAAACAACTACAAAAGATTCTGGACCCTTCCCACATGTTCACGACGAACTACAAACGAAACGAAGCTACTACAAACAACTACAAACGATTCTGGACCATTCCCACCTGTTCACAACAAACTACAAACGAAACGAAGCTACTACAAACAACTACAAACGATCGTGGACCCTTCCTACCTGTTCACGACAAACTACGAACGAAACGAAGCAACTACAAACGATTCTGAACCCTTCCTACTTGATCACGACAAACTACAAACGAAACGATGTTACTACAAACAACTACAAACGATTCTGGACCCTTCCCACTTGATCACGACGAACTAAAAACGAAACAAAGCAACTACAAACAACTTCAATCGATTATGGACCATTCCCATCTGTTCACGACGAACTACAAACAACTACAAACCATTCTGGACCCTTCCCATCTATTCACGACAAACTACAAACTACAAACGATTCTGGACCCTTCCCACCTGTTCACGACAAACTTCAAACGAAACGAAGCTACTACAAACAACTACAAACGATTCTGGACCCTTCCCACTTGATCACGACGAACTAAAAACGAAACGAAGCAACTACAAACGATTGTGGACCCTTCCTACCTGTTCACGACAAACTACAAACGAAACGAAGCTACTACAAACAACTACAAACGATTCTGGACCCTTCCCACCTGTTCACAACAAACTACAAACGAAACGAAGCTACTACAGACAACTACAAAAGATTCTGGACCCTTCCCACCTGTTTACGACGAACTACAAAAGAAACGAAGCTACTACAAACAACTACAAACGATTCTGGACTCTTCCCACCTGTTCACGACAAACTACAAGCGAAAGGAATCTACTACAAACAACTACAAACCATTCTGGACTCTTCCCACCTGTTCACTACAAACTACAAACGAAACGAAGCTACTACAAACAACTACAAACGATTCTGGGCCCTTCCCACTTGATCACGACGAACTAAAAACGAAACGAAGCAACTACAAACGATTGTGGCCCCTTCCTACCTGTTCACGAAAAACTACAAACGAAACAAAGCTACTACAAACAACTACAAACGATTCTGGACCCTTCCCACCTGTTCACAACAAACTACAAACGAAACGAAGCTACTACAAACAACTACAAAAGATTCTGAACCCTTCCCACCTGTTCACGACGAACTACAAATGAAATAAAGCTACTACAGACAACTACAAACGATTCAGGACTCTTCCCACCTGTTCACGACAAACTACAAACGAAACGAAGCTACTACAAACAACTACAAACGATTGTGGACCCTTCCTACCTGTTCACGAAAAACTACGAACGAAACGAAGCTACTACAAACAATTACAAAAGATTCTGGACCCTTCCCACCTGTTCACGACGAACTACAAACGAAACGAAAACACTACAAACAACTACAAACGATTCTGGACCATTCCCACCTGTTCACAACAAACTACAAACGAAACGAAGCTACTACAAACGATTCTGAACCCTTCCCTCTTGATCGCGACAAACTACAAAAGAAACGAAGCTACTATAAACAACTACAGACGATTATGGTCCATTCTCACCTGTTCACGACGAACTACAAACAACTACAAACCATTCTGGACCCATCCCACCTGTTCACGACAAACTACAAACTACAAACGATTCTGGACCCTTCCCACCTGTTCACGACAAACTACAAACGAAACGAAGCTACTACAAACAACTACAAACGATTCTGGACCCTTCCCACTTGATCATGACGAACTAAAAACGAAACGAAGCAACTACAAACGATTGTGGACCCTTCCTACCTGTTCACGACAAACTACAAACGAAACTAAGCTACTACAAACAACTACAAACGATTCTGGACCCTTCCCACCTCTTCACAACAAACTACGAACGAAACGAAGCTACTACAAACAACTACAAACGATTGTGGACCCTTCCTACCTGTTCACGAAAAACTACGAACGAAACGAAGCTACTACAAACAACTACAAGAGATTCTGGACCCTTTCCACCTGTTCACGACTAACTACAAACGAAACGAAGCAACTACAAACAACTACAAACGATTCTGGACCCTCCCCACCTGTTCACGACAAACTGCAAATGAAACGAGACAACTACAAACGATTCTGAACCCTTCCTACTTGATCACGACAAACTACAAACGAAACGAAGCTACTACAAACAACTGCAAACGATTCTGGTCCCTTCCCACTTGATCACGACGAACTAAAAACGAAACAAAGCAACTACAAACAACTTCAATCGATTATGGACCATTCCCATCTGTTCACGACGAACTACAAACAACTACAAACCATTCTGGACCCTTCCCACCTGTTCACGACAAACTGCAAACTACAAACGATTCTGGACCCTTTCCACCTGTTCACGACAAACTACAAACGAAACGAAGCTACTACAAACAACTACAAACGATTCTGGACCCTTCCCACTTGATCATGACGAACTAAAAACGAAACGAAGCAACTACAAACGATTGTGGACCCTTCCTACCTGTTCACGACAAACTGCAAACGAAACGAGACAACTACAAGCAACTACAACCGATTCTGGACCTTTCCCACCTGTTCCCGACAAACTACAAACGAAACGAAGCTACTACAAACAACTACAAAAGATTCTGGACCCTTCCCACCTGTTCACGACGAACTACAAAGGAAACGAAAACACTACAAACAACTACGAACGATTCTGGACCATTCCCACCTGTTCACAACAAACTACAAACGAAACGAAGATACTACAAACGATTCTGAACCCTTCCGTCTTGATCACGACAAACTACAAAAGAAACGAAGCTACTACAAACAACTACAGACGATTATGGACCATTCTCACCTGTTCACGACGAACTACAAACAACTACAAACCATTCTGGACCCTTCCCACCTGTTCACGACAAACTACAAACTACAAACGATTCTGGACCATTCCCACCTGTTCACGACAAACTACAAACGAAACGAAGCTACTACAAACAACTACAAACGATTCTGCACCCTTCCCACTTGATCATGACGAACTAAAAACGAAACGAAGCAACTAAAAACGATTGTGGACCCTTCCTACCTGTTCACGACAAACTACAAACGAAACTAAGCTACTACAAACAACTACAAACGATTCTGGACCCTTCCCACCTGTTCACAACAAACTACGAACGAAACGAAGCTACTACAAACAACTACAAACGATTATGGACCCTTTCTACCTGTTCACGAAAAACTACGAACGAAACGAAGCTACTACAGACAACTACAAGAGATTCTGGACCCTTTCCACCTGTTCACGACTAACTACAAACGAAACGAAGCAACTACAAACAACTACAAACGATTCTGGACTCTTCCCACCTGTTCACGACAAACTACAAACGAAACGAAAACACTACAAACAACTATAAACGATTCTGAACCCTTCCCACTTGATCACGACGAACTACAAACGAAACGAAGCTACTACAAACAACTACAAACGATCGTGGACCCTTCCCACTTGATCACGACGAACTAAAAACGAAACAAAGCAACTACAAACGATTGTGGACCCTTCCTACCTGTTCACGACAAACTACAAACGAAACGAAGCTACTTCAAACAACTACAAAAGATTCTGGACCCTTCCCACCTGTTCACAACAATCTACAAACGAAACGAAGCTACTACAAACAACTACAAAAGATTCTGGACCCTTCCCACCTGTTCACGACGAACTACAAATGAAACAAAGCTACTACAAACAACTACAAACGATTCAGTACTCTTCCCACCTGTTCACGACAAACTACAAACGAAACGAAGCTACTACAAACAACTACAAACGATTGTGGACCCTTCCTACCTGTTCACGAAAAACTACGAACGAAACGAAGCTACTACAAACAACTACAAAAGATTCTGGACCCTTCCCACCTGTTCACGACTAACTACAAACGAAACGAAGCAACTGCAAACGATTTTGGACCCTTCCCACCTGTTCATGACAAACTACAAACGAAACGAAGCTACTACAAACAACTACAAAAGATTCTGGACCCTTCCCACCTGTTCACGACGAACTACAAACGAAACGAAAACACTACAAACAACTATAAACGATTCTGGACCATTCCCACCTGTTCACAACAAACGACAAACGAAACGAAGCTACTACAAACAACTACAAACGATCGTGGACCCTTCCTACTTGCTCACGACAAACTGCGAACGAAACGAAGCAACTACAAACGATTCTGAACACTTCCCACTTGATCACGACAAACTACAAAAGAAACGAAGCTACTATAAACAACTACAAAGATTATGGACCATTCTCACGTGTTCACGACGAACTACAAACAACTACAAACCATTCTGGACCCTTCCCACCTGTTCACGACAAACTACAAACTACAAACGATTCTGGACCCTTCCCACCTGTTCACGACAAACTACAAACGAAACGAAGCTACTACAAACAACTACAAACGATTCTGGACCCTTCCCACTTGATCATGACGAACTAAAAACGAAACGAAGCAACTACAAACGATTGTGGACCATTCCTACCTGTTCACGACAAACTACAAACAAAACGAAGCTACTACAAACAACTACAAACGATTCTGGACCCTTCCCACCTGTTCACAACAATCTACGAACGAAACGAAGCTACTACAAACAACTACACACGATTGTGGACCCTTCCTACCTGTTCACGAAAAACTACGAACGAAACGAAGCTACTACAAACAACTACAAAAGATTCTGGACCCTTCCCACCTGTTCACGATTAACTACAAACGAAACGAAGCAACTACAAACAACTGCAAACGATTCTGGACCCTTCCCACCTGTTCACGACAAACTGCAAACGAAACGAGACAACTACAAACAACTACAAACGATTCTGGACCCTTCCCACCTGTTCACGACAAACTACAAACGAAACGAAGCTACTACAAACAACTACAAAAGATTCTGGACCCTTCCCACATGTTCACGACGAACTACAAACGAAACGAAGCTACTACAAACAACTACAAACGATTCTGGACCATTCCCACCTGTTCACAACAAACTACAAACGAAACGAAGCTACTACAAACAACTACAAACAATCGTGGACCTTTCCTACCTGTTCACGACAAACTACGAACGAAACGAAGCAACTACAAACGATTCTGAACCCTTCCTACTTGATCACGACAAACTACAAACGAAACGAAGCTACTACAAACAACTACAAACGATTCTGGACCCTTCCCACTTGATCACGACGAACTAAAAACGAAACAAAGCAACTACAAACAACTTCAATCGATTATGGACCATTCCCATCTGTTCACGACGAACTACAAACAACTACAAACCATTCTGGACCCTTCCCATCTATTCACGACAAACTACAAACTGCAAACGATTCTGGACCCTTCCCACCTGTTCACGACAAACTACAAACGAAACGAAGCTACTACAAACAACTACAAACGATTCTGGACCCTTCCCACTTGATCACGACGAACTAAAAACGAAACGAAGCAACTACAAACGATTGTGGACCCTTCCTACCTGTTCACGACAAACTACAAACGAAACGAAGCTACTACAAACAACTACAAACGATTCTGGACCCTTCCCACCTGTTCACAACAATCTACGAACGAAACGAAGCTACTACAAACAACTACACACGATTGTGGACCCTTCCTACCTGTTCACGAACAACTACGAACGAAACGAAGCTACTACAAACAACTACAAAAGATTCTGGACCCTTCCCACCTGTTCACGATTAACTACAAACGAAACGAAGCAACTACAAACAACTGCAAACGATTCTGGACCCTTCCCACCTGTTCACGACAAACTGCAAACGAAACGAGACAACTACAAACAACTACAAACGATTCTGGACCCTTCCCACCTGTTCACGACAAACTACAAATGAAACGAAGCTACTACAAACAACTACAAAAGATTCTGGACCCTTCCCACATGTTCACGACGAACTACAAACGAAACGAAGCTACTACAAACAACTACAAACGATTCTGGACCATTCCCACCTGTTCACGACAAACTACGAACGAAACGAAGCAACTACAAACGATTCTGAACCATTCCTACTTGATCACGACAAACTACAAACGAAACGAAGCTACTACAAACAACTACAAACGATTCTGGACCCTCCCCACTTGATCACGACGAACTAAAAACGAAACAAAGCAACTACAAACAACTTCAATCGATTATGGACCATTCCCATCTGTTCACGACGAACTACAAACAACTACAAACCATTCTGGACCCTTCCCATCTATTCACGACAAACTACAAACTGCAAACGATTCTGGACCCTTCCCACCTGTTCACGACAAACTACAAACGAAACGAAGCTACTACAAACAACTACAAACGATTCTGGACCCTTCCCACTTGATCACGACGAACTAAAAACGAAACGAAGCAACTACAAACGATTGTGGACCCTTCCTACCTGTTCACGACAAACTACAAACGAAACGAAGCTACTACAAACAACTACAAACGATTCTGGACCCTTCCCACCTGTTCACAACAAACTACAAACGAAACGAAGCTACTACTAACAACTACAAAAGATTCTGGACCCTTCCCACCTGTTTATGACGAACTACAAACGAAACGAAGCTACTACAAACAACTACAAACGATTCTGGACTCTTCCCACCTGTTCACGACAAACTACAAACGAAACGAAAACACTACAAACAACTATAAACGATTCTGGACCATTCCCACCTGTTCACAACAAACGACAAACGAAACGAAGCTACTACAAACAACTACAAACGATCGTGGACCCTTCCTACCTGTTCACGACAAACTACGAACGAAACGAAGCAACTACAAACGATTCTGAACCCTTCCCACTTGATCACGACAAACTACAAAAGAAACGAAGCTACTATAAACAACTACAAACGATTATGGACCATTCTCACCTGTTCACGACGAACTACAAACAACTACAAACCATTCTGGACCCTTCCCACCTGTTCACGACAAACTACAAACTACAAACGATTCTGGACCCTTCCCACCTGTTCACGACAAACTACAAACAAAACGAAGCTACTACAAACAACTACAAACGATTCTGGACCCTTCCCACTTGATCATGACGAACTAAAAACGAAACGAAGCAACTACAAACGATTGTGGACCCTTCCTACCTGTTCACGACAAACTACAAACAATCGAAGCTACTACAAACAACTACAAACGATTCTGGACCCTTCCCACCTGTTCACAACAATCTACGAACGAAACGAAGCTACTACAAACAATTACACACGATTGTGGACCCTTCCGACCTGTTCACGAAAAACTACGAACGAAACGAAGCTACTACAAACAACTACAAAAGATTCTGGACCCTTCCCACCTGTTCACGATTAACTACAAACGAAACGAAGCAACAACAAACAACTGCAAACGATTCTGGACCCTTCCCACCTGTTCACGACAAACTGCAAACGAAACAAGACAACTACAAACAACTACTAACGATTCTGGACCCTTCCCACCTGTTCACGACAAACTACAAACGAAACGAAGCTACTACAAACAACTACAAAAGATTCTGGACCCTTCCCACATGTTCACGACGAACTGCAAACGAAACGAAGCTACTACAAACAACTACAAACGATTCTGGACCATTCCTACCTGTTCACAACAAACTACAAACGAAACGAAGCTACTACAAACAACTACAAACGATCGTGGACCCTTCCTACCTGTTCACGACAAACTACGAACGAAACGAAGCAACTACAAACGATTCTGAACCCTTCCTACTTGATCACGACAAACTACAAACGAAACGAAGCTACTACAAACAACTACAAAGGATTCTGGACCCTTCCCACTTCATCACGACGAAATAAAAACGAAACAAAGCAACTACAAACAACTTCAATCGATTATGGACCATTCCCATCTGTTCACGACGAACTACAAACAACTACAAACCATTCTGGACCCTTCCCATCTATTCACGACAAACTACAAACTACAAACGATTCTGGACCCTTCCCACCTGTTCACGACAAACTACAAACGAAACGAAGCTACTACAAACAACTACAAACGATTCTGGACCCTTCCCACTTGATCACGACGAACTAAAAACGAAACGAAGCAACTACAAACGATTGTGGACCCTTCCTACCTGTTCACGACAAACTACAAACGAAACGAAGCTACTACAAACAACTACAAACGATTCTGGACCCTTCCCACCTGTTCACAACAAACTACAAACGAAACGATGCTACTACAAACAACTACAAAAGATTCTGGACCCTTCCCACCTGTTTACGGCGAACTACAAACGAAACGAAGCTACTACAAACAACTACAAACGATTCTGGACTCTTCCCACCTGTTCACGACAAACTACAAACGAAACGAAAACACTACAAACAACTATAAACGATTCTGGACCATTCCCACCTGTTCACAACAAACGACAAACGAAACGAAGCTACTACAAACAACTACAAACGATCGTTGACCCTTCCTACTTGCTCACGACAAACTACGAACGAAACGAAGCAACTACAAACGATTCTGAACCCTTCCCACTTGATCACGACAAACTACAAAAGAAACGAAGCTACTATAAACAACTACAAACGATTATGGACCATTCTCACCTGTTCTCGACGAACTACAAACAACTACAAACCATTCTGGACCCTTCCCACCTGTTCACGACAAACTACAAACTACAAACGATTCTGGACCCTTCCCACCTGTTCACGACAAACTACAAACGAAACGAAGCTACTACAAACAACTACAAACGATTCTGGACCCTTCCCACTTGATCATGACGAACTAAAAACGAAACGAAGCAACTACAAACGATTGTGGACCCTTCCTACCTGTTCACGACAAACTACAAACAAAACGAAGCTACTACAAACAACTACAAACGATTCTGGACCCTTCCCACCTGTTCACAACAATCTACGAACGAAACGAAGCTACTACAAACAACTACACACGATTGTGGACCCTTCCTACCTGTTCACGAAAAACTACGAACGAAACGAAGCTACTACAAACAACTACAAAAGATTCTGGACCCTTCCCACCTGTTCACGATTAACTACAAACGAAACGAAGCAACTACAAACAACTGCAAACGATTCTGGACCCTTCCCACCTGTTCACGACAAACTGCAAACGAATCGAGACAACTACAAACAACTACAAACGATTCTGGACCCTTCCCACCTGTTCACGACAAACTACAAACGAAACGAAGCTACTACAAACAACTACAAAAGATTCTGGACCCTTCCCACATGTTCACGACGAACTACAAACGAAACGAAGCTACTACAAACAACTACAAACGATTCTGGACCATTCCCACCTGTTCACAACAAACTACAAACGAAACGAAGCTACTACAAACAACTACAAACGATCGTGGACCCTTCCTACCTGTTCACGACAAACTACGAACGAAACGAAGCAACTACAAACGATTCTGAACCCTTCCTACTTGATCACGACAAACTACAAACGAAACGATGTTACTACAAACAACTACAAACGATTCTGGACCCTTCCCACTTGATCACGACGAACTAAAAACGAAACAAAGCAACTACAAACAACTTCAATCGATTATGGACCATTCCCATCTGTTCACGACGAACTACAAACAACTACAAACCATTCTGGACCCTTCCCATCTATTCACGACAAACTACAAACTACAAACGATTCTGGACCCTTCCCACCTGTTCACGACAAACTTCAAACGAAACGAAGCTACTACAAACAACTACAAACGATTCTGGACCCTTCCCACTTGATCACGACGAACTAAAAACGAAACGAAGCAACTACAAACGATTGTGGACCCTTCCTACCTGTTCACGACAAACTACAAACGAAACGAAGCTACTACAAACAACTACAAACGATTCTGGACCCTTCCCACCTGTTCACAACAAACTACAAACGAAACGAAGCTACTACAGACAACTACAAAAGATTCTGGACCCTTCCCACCTGTTTACGACGAACTACAAAAGAAACGAAGCTACTACAAACAACTACAAACGATTCTGGACTCTTCCCACCTGTTCACGACAAACTACAAGCGAAAGGAATCTACTACAAACAACTACAAACCATTCTGGACTCTTCCCACCTGTTCACTACAAACTACAAACGAAACGAAGCTACTACAAACAACTACAAACGATTCTGGGCCCTTCCCACTTGATCACGACGAACTAAAAACGAAACGAAGCAACTACAAACGATTGTGGCCCCTTCCTACCTGTTCACGAAAAACTACAAACGAAACAAAGCTACTACAAACAACTACAAACGATTCTGGACCCTTCCCACCTGTTCACAACAAACTACAAACGAAACGAAGCTACTACAAACAACTACAAAAGATTCTGAACCCTTCCCACCTGTTCACGACGAACTACAAATGAAATAAAGCTACTACAGACAACTACAAACGATTCAGGACTCTTCCCACCTGTTCACGACAAACTACAAACGAAACGAAGCTACTACAAACAACTACAAACGATTGTGGACCCTTCCTACCTGTTCACGAAAAACTACGAACGAAACGAAGCTACTACAAACAATTACAAAAGATTCTGGACCCTTCCCACCTGTTCACGACGAACTACAAACGAAACGAAAACACTACAAACAACTACAAACGATTCTGGACCATTCCCACCTGTTCACAACAAACTACAAACGAAACGAAGCTACTACAAACGATTCTGAACCCTTCCCTCTTGATCGCGACAAACTACAAAAGAAACGAAGCTACTATAAACAACTACAGACGATTATGGTCCATTCTCACCTGTTCACGACGAACTACAAACAACTACAAACCATTCTGGACCCATCCCACCTGTTCACGACAAACTACAAACTACAAACGATTCTGGACCCTTCCCACCTGTTCACGACAAACTACAAACGAAACGAAGCTACTACAAACAACTACAAACGATTCTGGACCCTTCCCACTTGATCATGACGAACTAAAAACGAAACGAAGCAACTACAAACGATTGTGGACCCTTCCTACCTGTTCACGACAAATTACAAACGAAACTAAGCTACTACAAACAACTACAAACGATTCTGGACCCTTCCCACCTCTTCACAACAAACTACGAACGAAACGAAGCTACTACAAACAACTACAAACGATTGTGGACCCTTCCTACCTGTTCACGAAAAACTACGAACGAAACGAAGCTACTACAAACAACTACAAGAGATTCTGGACCCTTTCCACCTGTTCACGACTAACTACAAACGAAACGAAGCAACTACAAACAACTACAAACGATTCTGGACCCTCCCCACCTGTTCACGACAAACTGCAAATGAAACGAGACAACTACAAACGATTCTGAACCCTTCCCACTTGATCACGACAAACTACAAACGAAACGAAGCTACTACAAACAACTGCAAACGATTCTGGTCCCTTCCCACTTGATCACGACGAACTAAAAACGAAACAAAGCAACTACAAACAACTTCAATCGATTATGGACCATTCCCATCTGTTCACGACGAACTACAAACAACTACAAACCATTCTGGACCCTTCCCACCTGTTCACGACAAACTGCAAACTACAAACGATTCTGGACCCTTTCCACCTGTTCACGACAAACTACAAACGAAACGAAGCTACTACAAACAACTACAAACGATTCTGGACCCTTCCCACTTGATCATGACGAACTAAAAACGAAACGAAGCAACTACAAACGATTGTGGACCCTTCCTACCTGTTCACGACAAACTGCAAACGAAACGAGACAACTACAAGCAACTACAACCGATTCTGGACCTTTCCCACCTGTTCCCGACAAACTACAAACGAAACGAAGCTACTACAAACAACTACAAAAGATTCTGGACCCTTCCCACCTGTTCACGACGAACTACAAAGGAAACGAAAACACTACAAACAACTACGAACGATTCTGGACCATTCCCACCTGTTCACAACAAACTACAAACGAAACGAAGATACTACAAACGATTCTGAACCCTTCCGTCTTGATCACGACAAACTACAAAAGAAACGAAGCTACTACAAACAACTACAGACGATTATGGACCATTCTCACCTGTTCACGACGAACTACAAACAACTACAAACCATTCTGGACCCTTCCCACCTGTTCACGACAAACTACAAACTACAAACGATTCTGGACCATTCCCACCTGTTCACGACAAACTACAAACGAAACGAAGCTACTACAAACAACTACAAACGATTCTGCACCCTTCCCACTTGATCATGACGAACTAAAAACGAAACGAAGCAACTAAAAACGATTGTGGACCCTTCCTACCTGTTCACGACAAACTACAAACGAAACTAAGCTACTACAAACAACTACAAACGATTCTGGAACCTTCCCACCTGTTCACAACAAACTACGAACGAAACGAAGCTACTACAAACAACTACAAACGATTATGGACCCTTCCTACCTGTTCACGAAAAACTACGAACGAAACGAAGCTACTACAGACAACTACAAGAGATTCTGGACCCTTTCCACCTGTTCACGACTAACTACAAACGAAACGAAGCAACTACAAACAACTACAAACGATTCTGGACTCTTCCCACCTGTTCACGACAAACTACAAACGAAACGAAAACACTACAAACAACTATAAACGATTCTGAACCCTTCCCACTTGATCACGACAAACTACAAACGAAACGAAGCTACTACAAACAACTACAAACGATCGTGGACCCTTCCCACTTGATCACGACGAACTAAAAACGAAACAAAGCAACTACAAACGATTGTGGACCCTTCCTACCTGTTCACGACAAACTACAAACGAAACGAAGCTACTTCAAACAACTACAAAAGATTCTGGACCCTTCCCACCTGTTCATAACAATCTACAAACGAAACGAAGCTACTACAAACAACTACAAAAGATTCTGGACCCTTCCCACCTGTTCACGACGAACTACAAAGGAAACGAAGCTACTACATACAACTACAAACGATTCTGGACTCTTCCCATCTGTTCACGACAAATTACAAACGTAACGAAGCTACTACAAACAACTACAAACGATTCTGGACTCTTCCCACCTGTTCACGACAAACTACAAACGAAACGAAGCTACTACAAACAACTACAAACGATTGGACCCTTCCTACCTGTTCACGACAAACTACGAACGAAACGAAGCTACTACAAACAACTACAAACGATTGTGGACCCTTCCTATCTGTTCAAGAAATACTACGAACGAAACGAGACAACTACAAACAACTACAAACGATTCTGGATCTTCCACACCCATTTTCGACCTACAAAAGATTTCGGAGCCAAATCTTGCAATAATCGACGCTGTGTTAGTTTCTGATATATTGCTAGTATTGTCTCCAAAATCGTTTGAAGTTGTTCGTTTCATTCGTAGTTCGTCGAAGTCTCACGTGGAATTAATATACAGCAATCATGGGCTATTCAACCGTTTGCAGTTTGTAGTAGCGACTCTTTTGTTTATCGTTTGTTGAATACTAACGTGGCGTCGAAATATTGCAAGGGTGGGATCCAAGCACGTTTATAGTTTGTTGTAGCGTCTGCTATATTCTCTTTAAAAAAAAAAAAATTACGTATAACTTTTTTTCTTTTCGACTACAAATGGAAATTTTTGTACTACAATCAACTACAAACGATTCTCTACCGACGTGTCATGCCAAATTTCAGTTTCCTTAAATTCGGCGGATGGTCATTTTTTTGACAACGTGTAACTTTTTTTTAGCTTAACTACAAACGAAATAATTGTTTCTACAATCAACTACGTACCTAAATCTATAAGATGGTTAAAAAAAAAAAATAAGATTCCTTGAAATCGGGTGCTAGGTTCACATAGCTTGGTCTGCCATTTTGAAATTCTGCATTTCGATACACCATCATGGACCCGTGACTTAATTCATGAATTTCGTATTCAGATTCGTTATCAGGGACTGCGAAAAACTTTGGGTGTTGAGTTTCATTTAAATCGAGACGGTTTTTAATATCTGGTCCGCCATATTGGATTCGCCATTTTGAATTTCCTAATGTGCAGTTAAGTTTCGTAGTTAACGACATAAATAGCTTTCGGGTACGGAGTCTTATTCACACCACGTTAATTTTAGTATTTTCGGTCCGCCATATTGGCTCCGCCATTTTGAATCTCTGAATTTTGAGATCAGATTCGTAATCAGCGACCTCCAAAATACCGGGTGGCATATTTTTACTCAAATCCGTCTATATTTCTGTGATTGTTATACTCGAAGCAACCTTTATGAAAGTCTAGTATCAGAAATCCATATAGTGGGTTTGGTCTAGTGGTTAGCGTGTACGTCCTTAGGTAGATAGGTAGTTAGGTAGTTAGGTAGGTCGATAGGTCTTAGGTTCAAATCCCCACACATCACTTGTCACGGAGCATCACGGAAAAATTGTAATTGTGAAGGAATCACTTTTTTTCTTTTTTAATATTAATAAAATAATATTACCAATATAATTAATATCATAACATATTTTTATTATGTAATATACAAATTTAATAATAATATGAATATTAATATTGGTAATGTTCACATCAATTGTCCCGCCACTGGCTCGCTTCTGAAACTGGACCTCGGCTCCGTCTAATCAATGAACTCTGGCCCAAGCCTAGCTAAAAGCACTACACCAGTACTGTCAGTTAGTATTATGCCAATATTAAAAAACAAACTTTGGACCAGTGTTATCATTCCAGCGTTGCCCCAGCATTAAGTCAGTAATGATTCCGTACCTCCCCAGAACTAGTACCGACAACATTGGCAACTGTACTGCGCCAAGACATAGCCGGTTTGAAATTCGTACATGGGTGGGGTATCGGATGATTTACAGGCATAATACTGGGACAGCTCTGAAATGATAACACTGGTCCAACGCTTGACCCGCAGTATCGGCGCGGTACTGGCTGGTGGTTCTGGCGAAGTGTTGTACCAGCATTGTACCAACATTGTACCAGCATTGGTCCAGTACCAGTACCAGTATTGGTCCAGAATTAATTAACAGTACGGAATGGGTACTATGAATTAACACTGGTCCAACATTCGCAATCATAGACTTAACCAGTACTGTCAATCAGTACCGTGTCGACAGTATGGAACAAGCGTAGGACCGGTGTTATCATTTCCGAGTTGCCCCAGCATTGAGACAGATATAGATCCGTATGTCCCCAGAACTGGGCGCCATTACCGGCAATTTTGGCAATGGTACTGTGCCAAGACACCGCCCGTTTGAGATTCGCACATGGGATGGCGAAATAAATATTTATGTAATTTTAATTGAGTTAAGTAAGATTTAATAGCTCAAAATGAAGCTCGGTAAAGTCTCATCATAGTTACACAACTTATTTGGCTCAACTGAAATTAACTGATAATAACTAAATGTTTATTCTGCTATATTATCAATAGCTTTGTTGACTCCGTCGGCGAACGTTTATCAGCGATCATTAGCCACTATTGTACCAGGAATAAGAAAAATAGGGACCAGTATTGGCCCATGGATGGCGAGGATTAATGGGCGGCCATTTTCCGCCGTTACTGGATCAGCAGTATCCACCGCTGCTGGCCAGTATTGGTCGCCAACAATGGACCAGCACATGGAATGCAGCACTGGGCCGAAGTTATCATCCAGCAGTCAATTCAGTGCTGCACTAGTGCTGGTTACCATTGCCGCGTCGTTGCTGGAAGGCTGGCCGCCAGCACCGGCCCGATGCTCGGCCAATTGTGAGCCCCTATACGGGTTATTCCAGTTTTGGATCCTTTTCTACTGTCAAGTTTATTTACAATTTTGCCTAAGCCTTCAGTCGTTATGTCGTCAAATTTTCCAAATTTATCATTACTATCTAGTGCTATCTCGTTACCGATCCTATACCTATTCTCTTCTATTTGTGTCTCAATTTCATTTACAATTTCTTCTATACTTTCCATAAAAAACCTATTAAATTTATTCGCTATCATATTTGGTTCTGTGTATATTGTACTATTAAATTCTATGTCTCTTGATGAATTACTGCTTTTTTTGTCACCAATTATTTCTTTTAACGCCTTCCACATTTTTTTTGAGTTGTGTTTTTGTTCTTTGATATTTTCTTCATAGTATTTTCTTTTGTTTTCACGTATTGCTTTTACTACCCCGTTTCTCAATTTCCTGTACTTATCCCATTCCTTTGTGTCTCTAGCGCGTTTGGCGACTTTGTAAGTATTATCTCTGTTTTCACTCTTTTTTCTAATATTATTATCAATCCAAGGCTTATTTAACCATTTTACAGGTATTACTTTTTTAACTTGCGGGGTTAACTCAGCTATTGTCTCCAATATACACGTGACCATATTATCTGCCAGTTCACTTATGTTATTTATTGTATTTTCGTTCGTTAACTGAATTTTATTCATTAATATGATATTAAACCGATCCTCGTCAAAATTTCTATAGTCCCTTTTATAAAATTCTACTGTCTTATTTTCATTTGTATCGTTATTATCTTTTTCTATTCTTATTATACTATGATCTGTAATTTTCGGAGTTTCAATAACCTCCGTTTTTACAAAAAAAATTGAAAATACTAAATCTATTATTGTTTCCGAGTTTTTTGTTATTCATGTCGGCTTTTGTATATATTGTTTTAATCCCAGTATCGCTAGGTTGGTTAATAATCTTCTTGCATAATGATTTTCTTTGCTTACGTCTACATTAAAATCTCCTATCATTATAAATTTTCCGGCGTCTATATTTTCTTTGCATTTGTTACGTCACGACGTAACTTCGCAAAATATTTCGAAAACACTTAGAAAATTTACTTCGGAAACTTTATCACAAAGATTCGCGCTACGCGAAAAGAGAATTTAAATGAGAATCGCTGCGCCAGCACTGGACTGTTCAATCACTAGCCAAGTGGCCGGGGATTAAGAAGATATAACAGTCGAGGAGTTCTCTCGTTGTCAACGACAAAGGTAGAGAGCCTAAAATCTAACCCGAGGCTTCTGCCCGGTTCACCCGACCTTTTCGTCGGAAAGAAATGAGTTCTGTTGGAAAATACTCCAACCATCTAAGAACTATTATTAGCAACCCTCATACGGGACTAATAAAATGACTGATATCTCTCCCGAAAAACTGATAAATTAAATAAAGATTCAACTTTATTTCTCAGAATTTCGGCTTGAGATTGAAACTCTCCAAAAAAATTGTTTGGCACAAAAATGTCGGTGATCTCATTTATTATATTACTAAAATTAATTATTGTTCAGTTTTCTCCAGTGATAATTTTTCCGACGTAAGCAATCAAAAAGAAAGAAGAATTAACTACGATTAATTAAGCAATACCTTTTTAATCAGTTAACTTGGAATTTATAAAAATAATTAAAGAAATTATATTAATTAACAATTATATTTTAACCACAAACATGCCATTTTATGAAATACGTAGCAAACAGTTATTAAATTTATTTGCGTTATTCGATCTTCCAGTTCACTATACAATAGCCCTCGCGAAAGACAAACGGGCATAATTTATTCTGCAATCAAAATAGAACTGGAACGTCCGATACGAAACTCGCCTACCAGATATGAGACTCGATCTCGGCCGACCCCAAGACACGAGGAACAATGGGAAGCGTGTAGCATCTTGCTAAGGGACATGTGTAGGTGAAGCGGTTACTAGGCTAGCCGCAATGCGTTCGCGGTATATCGATATCGAAGACTCATATGTCACCCTCCCAAATTTCCGAACGACCTGCGGGGACGCGTCTGGTAGCCTAATTAAAAGTAGACTCTAGAAATAAGTTAAGAGAAGGGGTACACAGTTGTATAAAAGCACCGGACAATGGGGTCTCGTCCTCATCTCCTGCCCGTCAGTCGATCTTTATTACGGTCAGAGGTATTGTCACTCTTTGACCCATTGTCATACAAGCAACCTCATGCTTTGAACAATTCTTTTGAGAAAACTTGCGTGAATATTCCGATTGTAACGCGACTAGTGGATTTAGAAGTCAGACTATTGTTTTTACCACACCATTGTATTAGAAATCAACGCCAATTTATCGAACCATTGTTTAACATTTTAAGTACGCCCCCGACTTGTTTTCGGTGGATATCGGTAAAATATTGATTTACGTTCCGCTATATTTTTGTTGGAATAAACAACCATTAAGTTGAAAAATTAAATATCTCTCATATTTGATTCCGTCATCCCGCGATTTTCCAATACTCAAGACTTCTACGGAATTATCATTCGAATAACCGACCAGAAGAAGAAGCCATTTCCACGTCGTACAACAAGATCTATTACACGGTAAATATCACGTAAGTTCAAAGTATAACAACGTAAGTAAGGAACATATATATCAACATCATCATAAATACACAAGTTATCCTCGTTTTCACCTCTACAAAAGTAGAATCTTTAGCCTAATCCTGGGTTATTTTTCGAAAGATTAGACCCGAAAACAGGCTTGCGTTAACGATACTATCGTCAGTTGTAGTCAAGGGAATATTTTATATTCCTTAACTAGCGCACGGTAAATTCTTTCGTTAACGTGCAAAACGTGTAAGATTGTCGAAATTATTTAATTTTTGCAAACTTGACGTAACAAAAATTGGGGGCTCGTCCGGGATCTAAAAAGAATACTTTTGTATGCGAAGACAGGAAAAATTGTGTATAGAATAGTAAAAGAGTAAATAATAATTTTCAAAGAGCAATAAAATAAATAAACGGTAATTAACGAATGAAAAGTTTAAATGAAAAGGTTGAAAAAAAAATTGTGATAAAAATTTAGAACTCAGAATAAAAGCCATAGAAACTCTTGATCAAATTAATAAGTATCGATTTTTATTAAAATTACAATTACAAAGAAAAATACAAAAAGAAAATTCTGAAATAAAATTAAGAAGATCCACACGGAAACCAGTGCCTCGAAAAATCGAATAACTCAATTTTATTATATTATTTGAAAAAAAAAAATTTTAGAATTTATTTAAAAAAAAAAAAAAAAAAAAAAGTCACACATTGAGAACTCCTTGTCTTCTGATACCCTCATACCTACACCTTTTGAGAGACTTGCGCGGACATCCGCGATACTCTCATCTCATCCTTGGAGACTTGCGCGGCCCACCGCGATACTCCACTCCCCAACAATTTACCAAATAAATGGGCAAAAGAAGATCTGGAGGACGCAAAAATTTTTTGAGACAACTTAAGAATTTGTACAGAGGCATAATTGTTGGCAAAAACCAAGTAAAATCAAATAATAATTCAATAAAATCGAGTTATCACCCGACTGTAACCGCGTGTGAGTGGAAGAAATTACCAGTAATTACCAAAATAAAGTGAGTCGATACAAAAATAATTTTATCAAGACCAATAATAACAGACCTTACGGAAACCTAAAAATTACCGTTTTTTTTTTGTGTTCACCAAATAAAAAAAATATATAGATATATATACTTGGATAGATATATATATATATATGGGTATATGCGTATAGACACACACGACATACACGAATTAAATTTCAGCCATCAAAAAAAAAAGTTTCTTCTTTGCCTCCTTTAGGATTATCATTTCTTCAAATGATTGAAAAGTACTTGTTTCAAATCATAGACATTTTTATCTGTTGGTGCAATCAATTTCAATTGAAAACAATTAAGCAAAAAAAAATCAAAAACCGCGAAGAAATTTAGATACAACTACATACAGCGTCATAATCGTACAAAATAAACGGGTAACATAATTATTATAAATGCACGGAACTCGGTCAAAAACGAGTGTTGAAGATTCAGTAGTACATATCTACCCTAACGACAGAAGAAATAACTCGCGAGAAATAAATTCTTCCACGACCACTGGTACAGCCACCGCGCATCAACTCGGTAACGTAATCGCGAATCCGACAGCTGTGCCTGTCGAGCCTATCGAACCCCCTCAAGAAACAGACACCGAGAGCTCCGACTTAGAATCAGACGAATTGAACAAGACTCTTACGGAAAACGTAGAAAAATCATTAACGAAAGCGGGAAAAAGAGAGAGCGTTACATTGGAGGGAGACAGTAAAATCAATTTGTTGGAAATAACTAGTGGTGGCATTACTAAGACAAAACAAAAAGAATATAATAACGACAAAGTGAACGACGACAGTGACGACACGAAATCAATAAGCGACGCCGATTTTGAAACGAATGAATTAGAAAACACACAGAATCAATTTAAGAGTCCAACAAAACTTAACGCTATTCCACAATTTGAAGAAAGTTTCGAACAATTTTCCGAAAGAGTTCTTAAAGTAGTGGAAACAGGAGAACCGGATAAAGAATTGTCGTTGGTAGGGTTTATTACGGGATCGGATAATAACGACGCATCTTCATATTTACCGGTAGTAATATACCAAGGGTCGGGTCGCGCGATACCAACACCTGAGTCAACACAGGTCAGAATAGAGGATTTGAAGAGTTCGACTGAAACACCTAAATCCCCAGGTGTGGACCAGACGCCTTTTGTTCCAACAACGTCTGCCAGTTCTTTGCCACCTAAAACTTCTCTTTCCTCTAACGATACCTACTACACTCCGTTGGGTGGCTCTACACCATTTAATACTTTGCCTTCTGAGAATCGCGAAACAATTGTTAGTAAAATAAAATCTACTCCCAAAAGAGGAGATAACATTTCACAGCCAAACAAATTAAGATCTATATTAAAATCATCAACAATCAAGCCTACAAACTTGCTAAAGAAATTAATTATTAAAGACGATTACGCTATTGCGGGCGGGTCTAAAGACACACCTGAACGATTTGAAATTTTGAGTAAAGATAAAGAAATAAAAGTACAGTCGGAAATCAACTCTAGAAAAAAATTAGTAGACGATACTGAAAAAGACAAACAATCCTCAGTTACAATGGCCAACAACAATCAAACACTTTCCCTTCGGGACGCGCTAGCCGTAATCCCCAACTACGATGGTCGTACGATGTCCTTAACTATGTTTATTCAAGGATGTTACGAGGCCCTTGCTATGATGGGACCGGGAGCCGAGGGTAATTTGGTACGAGCTGTACGCGTAAAAATTATAGGTGAACCTCGTCGAACGATACAGGACATGCAATTTGAGTCAATAAAAGGGTTGGGAAAATTTCTTAAAGAAAGGTACGGTCCAACCTATAACGTCTATCAATTACAGGGACAGCTGGGAACGGTATATCAACGTGAAAATGAATCGGTAATTGCTTATGCGAATCGCGTGAAAGATATTGGCAATCTAATTATGGAAAGTTACGATAGGGAGGGAGATGACGCGAGATCGGAAGCTTCTATTGAAAACACTAGAAAAAGTTTGCCCGTCTGTTTTTTGCACGGATTGAAACCGGAGATAGAGCAACGGCTTACGCTTAGAGACGATATCGATGAATTAATTCTCCACGCCGTACAGATTGAAAAAGAATTAGTGTCGCGCGCCGCGTTGAGAAGCCGAGATCGGGAAACCTCAGGTGTTCGGGATGTAAAACCCGAGGTCCGACGCAACGTGCGTACAATAGGTAGCGAGGCAACGGTATGCCAGCTGTGCGACGGGAAGGGGCATGTAGCGAAGGAGTGCCCGAAAAAGAATGTTTCATACGCGCAAGGTACCGGTGCTATTAGAAAACCAAGTGAACAACGAACCGAAAATACATGTCAAATTTGTAAAAAAATCGGACATACTGCCGATAGATGTTTTTTCTCACCACTGCATGACAATAAAAATAGCATCGAGGCGCCGCAACTAACAATATGCCAAGTCTGCAATAAACGCGGACATACGGGTGATCGATGTTATCAATTATATCCTCCAAGAAGGAACGATGTCGTAAATTCACGTGTAATTTGCCAACTTTGTAAAAATGTCGGACACTATGCAAACCAATGTTCGCAACGATCGAGACCGACGGAAATGACAAGAATGCAAGTCCCGCAGAATCTTCGATACCAGGGGAATAACGCGATACATTGTCAAATCTGCAAAAAGGAGGGTCACGGGGCACACATTTGTCCATTTCGTAATAATTACTCGCAACCTTTGACGAACAATCGATTCAGTGATCGCCGCGAATCGGAGAAACCTGGTGATAATGGTGGTAACGTAGAGTCTCAATGTTTTTATTGCAAGCAGTCGGGTCATTTCATCCGCGATTGCCCCGTACGACCACAAAATAACGAAAGATATAGGAATTCGGGAAACGTCCGGGGGCTCCCGAGCTCGGGTGCGCCCAGGGAGACCCCACCGAGTACGTACCCGGTTCATCCAGGCGGTTCAACAAGTCTGCCGGCCAGAAGCGAGTAAGTCGTATTTTTAATATTCATCTGAATACGGAAAGTAGTGTGCCGAGCGTAAAATTGACAGCTCCCGAATTAATATCACCTATTACCTTGATGATCGATACTGGTGCCGGGCCAAATATTTTGAAGAAAAAATTCATAAAAGAAACAAGTTTGATAAAACGCGACGAAATCTTACAACTTAACGGCATTACTAGAGATTCAATTATTACTTTGGGCTACGTAAACATACAGGCGTTCGGTCGGTTTGCTACTTTTCATATTGTCGATAACGACTTTCCCATTAATGACGGTGGAATTTTGGGAGCGGAATATCTTGACGGAAATCGCGTGAAAATTGATTACGAAAACAGACAATTAGAAATGCAGAATACGATAATTCCATTTGCCACTCAAGAACTTATTATTCTTCCTGCAGAGACAACGAAATTATGTTTCGTGCGAATTAAAAACCTAGATGCGAGGGCGGGATATCTACCCCCTCTCAACGGAGGAAAAGGAGTCAATATAAGTAATGGATTTGTTAAAAATAATAACGGCAAAGCATATGTCTACATTACGAATACCAACAGCTATACGATTGCTATGCAGGTACCGGTAATAGAGTTAATATCATCGGAGGAATTAACTGACAACACCGAGGTAAGGAGAGACGATGAGGAGATGGGAACGGGAGAGCAGAAACAGGTAACAGGTAGCGCAGCGGTAGAAGAACCTTTGAGATCTGACTTTGTAATTTCTCAAAGAGAATTTGGGTCCACCGCTGGACAAAGCACCTTTGTCGAGGAAAATTATTTACAAGAAGATGTTTTGAAAGATTCGGTTTGCAAGGAGGAAAACGAAATTTTGGATAAAGTAGAGATTTGTGAAAATAAAGTCCAGCCTACTAAAGCCATATTTGAAAATGTTGAGGAAGTTGAAAATCAAGTAAAGAACGTCGCGTCAGTAATGGAGAAATTGTTAATATTGTCGTTAACAGTGTTTGATATCATTGGTAAGAAGGACTATTGTGCCAAAAATGAAGAAGTAAAGAGTGAGAATCAAATAAATAATAGAGAAACTGTTTTACTAAATGATGTAGAAAAAAGTCCAGTGAAGTCAAATAAAAGTAATACTCGTGTGGGTAAATTGAAGAATTGTGAAGATAACATAAGAGGGTGTCCGGGCGTAAAAACGGCGGAACCGAAATTAAAATTTTTACAGATATCCGAACCCAGAAAAGAGGCGGATTATGGTAAGAAAAATAATGAAATTAACCACGAGGTATATACGAGTACTTCGAGTTTTGAGAATGCATCTACAGTGAGTGAACAGGTATCTTTTTGTAATGAGAAAAATAATTCTAATTTTTCGAGGAAAGTCAAGTCACCAAAAGTAATTGGATATTCTAGTAATTTGGACTCAGGAAAATTTGAGGAAAACGCGATAAAAATTATTGACGATAGAAATGATGAGAAAGATATTGATTTTGATTTGAACAAAGCGACGATAATAAATAATGATGGAGACAATACTAATGAGTTAATTAAAGACGAAATTGAAAACTGCGAAGAATTAATTGAATTAAATAGCCAACAAGGTTGGGAAGAATTTACGGAAAATAATGTTTATCCTCATTGCAAAGAATCTTTCTTAGAATCACAAATTAATCAACCTGTTAATGCCAAAGACAGCAACTTGATCATAACAAATCCAGTAAATTCAATCCAAACTGCAAAATCATATAGAATTTTAGATGCGGCACTCGTGAGTAGACTCAATACTGTGTCAATCACTAATAAAATACCGCCATTCGCTCGCGAGAGTTCGTGTTATGTAATATCGGAAACAAATATGCTTGGCCGTTGTAATCAAATACAAAATTTATTAAGACTTTCAGATCTCGAGGAAAAAGAGGGTGCAAGTATTAGGACACTTTTAAAGGAGAGCGCACATCTGTATCAGATCCCAGGCGATGCGTTAACTTGCACTACCGTGTTACAACATCGAATACCGACAACAGACGATTTTCCGATCAACACCCGTGGGTATCGTTGGCCAGAATGTACGAAAGGAGAAATTGGTAAGCAGGTGGAGGATATGCTGGAAAAGGGCATAATAATTCCTTCTACTTCACCATACAACTGTCCTGTGTGGGTTGTGCCTAAAAAAGATGATTCACAAGGTAACAAAAAATGGCGAGTAGTATTTGATTATCGTGCTTTGAATGAAAAGACAATTGCCGATGCATATCCGATACCGAATATCAATGATATCCTTGATCAATTGGGAGGGGCGAAATATTTCTCTGTTTTTGATTTAGCTTCGGGTTTCCATCAAATAGAGGTAGCATCGGAAGATCGTCATAAAACCGCGTTCACTACACCGCGCGGTCACTTCGAGTTCGTGAGAATGCCTTTCGGGTTACGGAACGCTCCGCCCACCTTTCAACGAGCCATGGATCTCACGTTGAGTGGACTCCTCGGTAAAGGGGTATTTGTGTATTTAGATGACATCGTTATTTACGCGAAAAACCTTGAGGAACACGACGAGATTTATCGAGAATTGATGAAACGTTTAGAGGCCGCGAATTTGAAACTGCAACCGGACAAATGTGAATTTTTGAAAAAAGAGGTCGCGTATTTGGGTCACGTAATTGGAAATAATGGAGTTCGACCGGATCCAAAGAAAATAGAAGCAGTGCGAAATTATCCGTCACTCAAAAATATTAAAAATATTCGTCAATTCTTGGGTTTAACGGGTTATTATAGACGTTTTATTGAGGGATACGCAAAAATAACGAAACCTCTTACTGCACTTTTACGTAAAGAAAATTCTTTTATTTGGGGACCGGAACAACAGAAATCATTTGAAATTTTGAAAGAAAAACTTTGCACTGCTCCTGTTTTGCAATATCCGGATTTTACCAAACCTTTTATTTTGACAACTGATGCATCGGGATATGCAATAGGTAGCATTTTGTCCCAAGGGCAAATAAATAATGACCATCCTTGCGCTTACGCCTCTAGAGCCCTCAGCCAAATCGAAGAGAGATACGATACTTACGAGAAAGAAGCTTTGGCAATAGTATATTCAATATTACATTTCAGACCGTACTTATATGGCCGTAAATTTACTGTAGTAACCGATCATAAACCATTGACGTGGTTTCGGCGGGCAACGGATGGGAATCCGAAAATTCTACGTTGGAGACTAAAACTTGCTGAATATGAATACGATGTAGTCTATAAAGCGGGAAAGACCAATGTTAATGCTGATGCTTTATCGCGAAATCCCGTGCAGAACCCAATTGAATCGGACGGCATTTATATAATTCAAATAAATCCCGTAACTGGTACTAGAAGTAAATTCAAGAATAATTTAACTGAACAAGAAATTGAACTATTGTTAGAGGCAGATTCGGAAGACGACGAAAATATTGAAGAATATATTCCTGAAAGACGGTATCACTATTATGATATGGATGAATGCGATTGGGATCTTGAACCTATAGAAGAACTCGAAGTGAGCGACCAAAATTTAGAATCACGCGAATTAACATCATTGACACTTGCGCCGGAGACACGCGATAGACACGACGAGAGGGATCCACGCGACTTGGAGGCGGTAGAAGGAGACGCGACGCGAGGTCTGGCCGACACAGCTGGAACGGTAGGGATTAACGATGAACTACGGCAACGCGAGTCTTCTTTCGTAGACGAAGTGACGCTGCCACACATGTTCGACCATACCGAAAGTATCAGAACTGTAGACTCCGCGGACGAAATTGAGTCGCGAATTAACGAACATATTACAAACACCCACACACAGATAAGGAGAAAACGGGCTCCACGCCGCCTAGAAACCGACTCCTCCGCGTCTTCGAGCGACGACGAACCAGAAAACGATACACCTAGCGTTTCCTTGCCCCCTGATACTTCGTCCAAAACTACGAGGGGACGATTGTTAACAACGAACATTGTACAGTCTCGCGATTTATTTTTTACTCGCAAAGATAATTTAATCTATTTTGTGTCTACAAAAAATGAACCAATAGACTCTGGGGCGCTAGCATTACAAGATAACGATGACTTGTCACACCTGAAAAATTTGAAATTATGTAAAGCACAATCAGTCTCAAAAAGAAATAATAAATTCTATTTAGCATTGCCAATTACAGACAACTCTGGCGAAGGTCCTACTTTGATACTAGAAAATATCGTTAAAGTATTAAAAGACGCGCGATATTTGATAGAAAAATTGGGACTCTCGGTAGTAAGTATTGCTAAGTCTGAGTTTGTATTGAACGTACCGTGGGAAAACATTGCGAAACAAATTCATTTGATATTTGCTCAGGCTGAAGTTAAAATAATTATTTGTCTCGGAATCGTGAAACAGCCATTAGAGGAGGAGCGAGAGAAAATCATCGAAGAAAAGCACGGCTCTGCAATAGGGGGTCACAAAGGTGTAAGTAAGACGTACAATCGAATACGTCATGATTATTATTGGAAAAACTTGAAATTAGACGTACAAAATTACATACAAAGATGTCTTCAATGTCAATTAAAAAAATTGGTACGTGTAAAAACCAAACAACCGATGATAATAACTGACACTCCCGCAATCGCCTTCGATAAAATCGCTATGGACATAGTTGGCCCTCTGCCAAAAACCAGAAAAGAAAATGAGTATATTTTAACTATTCAAGATCAACTAACAAAATACTCAGTAGCTACCCCATTGCCGAATGCTAGAGCCGTAACAATAGCCGAAGCATTTGTCAAACGTTTTATTTGTTACTTTGGGTCTCCAAAAGCTGTGCTTACAGACCAAGGAAGCAATTTCCTGAGCAACTTTATAAAACAGATAGCTAAATTATTTAAAATCCGAAAAGTAAGGACTACAGCTTTTCATCCTCAGTCTAATGGTTCGTTAGAAAGATCACATCACGCTCTTGGGGAATATTTAAAACAATTCACTACAAAACAAAATGATTGGGATGAATGGGTTGAAATGGCAATTTATAATTACAACACTAATGTCCATGAAGGCACAAAACATACACCATACGAATTAGTATTCGGAAAAATTGCTCGTACTCCATCCGCGATTTCGCCAAACGAGCAAGAAAAATTAAGTACATATGACGACTATTTGACTCAACTAGTAACACAAATTAACGAAATCCAGGGGATGGGACGGCGAAATTTGATTCAAGCTAAGCAACGCTCCAAGGAGTACCAGGATAAAAGAAGTAATCCTGTAACGTTCAAAATTGGTGAACCAGTATTTTTGCTTAAAGGTCCGAAACCTGGAAAACTCGGCGACCACTACACCGGACCTCATCAGATTACTGCCATATTACCGAAGGGTAATATACGGATTAAACTTCCCAGAAGGGAAATAACGGTACATCCAAACCGTTTGAAGAAGTCCAGAATTCCAATTGCATTAGAAAAAGAGTAACGCTTGTTAAGAAAAGTCTCGTAAGTAATACACAAAAGTCATTAATTAAAAAAAAAAAAAAAAAAAAAAAAAAAAAAAAAAAAAAAAAAAAAAAAAAAAAAAAAAAAATAGATATATACATAGTTCTTTTGTTGTTTTGTATGCCATTAAGTTCTAAAGTAAAATCTCCAACAACCAATAGACATTCAAATAAATATATATATATACATATATATATATAAACTTTTTAGAAAAACTTTGCATAAGAAAATGTCAATACGAGAAATACACAGTAAATATCGATTCGAGGAAAACCGTTTGGGGAGTTTCACTAATTGGGCAACAAAGATTGTTTTACCTAGAGACCTTGCATCTGCCGGCTTCTTTTATACTGGATGGCAGACGACCGTTGCTTGTTTTGAATGCATGACCATTATAGTAGAATGGAATGAGGGAGATAATCCTTGGACGCAACACATGATCGCTAGTGTTCAATGTAGGTTCCTCATCGGAATTCCTTGCGGTAATGTCCCTATTGGGACTGACCCACACCAAACACCACCATTTTGTATTAACCGAAAAATAATTACTACCCCTTCGCGACTTTACCCGACCGTTAATCCAGCAACTTTGCGAAATCTAGCAGAACCCGCGTTCGCAAATTATTTTACTCGGTACGATAGCTTTGAGAAATGGACCAGGAGCCGAGACGGAGACATAAATCCCGAAAATTTAGCAGCCGCGGGATTTTTCTATACCGGAATAGAGAATCGCGTAATGTGTTATCACTGCGGGGGAGAACTGTGGGAATGGAACTCTTCTTCCAACCCTTGGGAACAACATGCTTATTGGTACCCTCGGTGTGGTTACATCTTTATGACCGGAGGAACCGCGAAAGTAGTTAAACAAACAAATAATTCAAACGAATCGCTTCAGGCACCGAGCCACAGCAGTTTACCCAACACTACTTCCACTACTACATTCACCACTCTTCAGCCGGCCGTACGTGTTGATCGAACTCTTCCTTCAAGTTCAAATGTCGAAATAATTAGTCAAACTCGCTCTTGTGATATGGAACAGGTCACTAACGTATCAAATTCAAATCTAACAACAGCGGAAAACCAAAAATTTGAGATCTGTCGTGCTTGTGAGTCTCGCCCGGTTAACGTAATTTATTTACCTTGTATGCATGCTATGTTTTGCTCTAACTGCGCAAATTCTAGTAAGACATGTAACTATTGTGGTACCGCTTTAGAATATGTCATACATCGTATACAACAATAACCGAAACAACTTATGACAGTCAAGCAATTAATTTTTATGGCAGCTACCTCATTATCACGTCAATTCTTTGTTGGTTTATCATTTAAGAATAAAATCTACCAATTGAAGTTAAATAACAGCACGCATGATCGACTGTAAAGGAAAATAGAAATTCCGAATTCTTGGCGTAAATTTAATAAATTCGAATCATTGATTGAGTTTAATTCTATTATGACACTAAATCGCACAGAAAGACTCAAGGAAAAATAGTGAAAGAAAGGAGAATGGTGAATACGTAAAAATTGGTGCTTTTATTTAAAAATTATTGACAAATTCGTCGATACATGGGTTTTTTTTGTGTTGTTGTTTTCCCCTTTCTTGTCTGAGCGAGAATCTGAAAAAAAAAGTAAATTATTAATGATTGTCTTAATTGTTCTAATCATAAAAGAGAGGAAAAAGGAGAAAGTACAACTTACGTCAATAAAGGGACTCCAGTCCTTCTGCTAGATTCCGTAAAATACCAGACTGGCTGCCCATCGCGCCAATAGTTCGCGAAAGCGTCGGGAGTGCTGAAAAAAATTTTTATTAGTAACTAAAACCTATAGAGTCAAACTGATATTTTTTTTTGTTTGTAAGGAAACTTTTATACATACTCTGAGTCCGTACTCCGAAACGGACAAGGCTGGCACCAGCCGCCCGAACAACAATTGAAGGCCATAGGGATCCTCGGGGTAACCAGGCCTGGAAAAAGATAAATATATATATATATATACGTACAGACGAATACTGCTTCACACAAACAATCTAGACGAGACTTAAGGGGGGAGGTGGATATAGCTTACTCTGGCTCCGCTGCCCTACGTTGCCGTCGGCCCAGACGAATTGCATTCTCTAACGCCCAATGATAACAGGTACCCCTGTCCAGCTCATCCAGCAAATAAATCATCATTGGGACCGTCCACTGTTCCCGGGAAATCGACGCAATCCAGTCTCCGTCTAGGCCATATGATTCTGGTACCCAGAACCCGATATCATCAATCCATACCCACAGGGACATGGGTTCCATTTCGAATAAATTCCGCAAATTAACGGAATATTTCCCCCTACTAGACAATCTAGCTTGTCTGAAAAAATATACCTATCTTGAATTATTTTAGAGAATGAATTTATTCTTATTATTTTTTTTTATCATCATTATCACTACATGTCTTTTGTTGTTATTGTGCTCTGAGGGAAATACAATGAGAGAAAAATTTGGTAAATAAAATAGAGAAATATATATATATATATAGACGTTAGAATCAGACTAACGATAATCTAACTATAAACTCTATTTCACAGGAAGAACGTCTATATGTTATGATTTTAGTAAGAATAATTATAATTAAAAAAAAAAAAAAAAAAAAAAAAAAAAAATAATTTTACCAAAATGTCAATAATTTCAGAAACCATTCTAAACGGTTTCAACCTGGCCGTGTCACGTTATTTGTTTCTGACAGCTTGGCAAATATTATTAATTGAACCGTGTTATCATCACACCAATCATGAGACATTGCAAGTCTTCAATAATCATTTATGTGGTGAAATTGTTAAATCAACAATACAGTTTCTCTCGGTGCATGCAAGAAAATAAAGATAAATAAAGGACACTTAGTTGACTTACCTTAAGTTGTTCAATGCCCTCGTACAAACGCGCACAACATTGAGGTACAAGGCCCTCTGCCGAAGATAACGTGCCCGTTCGATAGGGCCCCCCGTAAGGTTGGATGTCGCAAAATGCTCCAACCCCGCCAGAACACAATCCATTTTCTCGACGAGTCCTTCCACCAGATGATTCATTTTGTGAAAAAGTTTTTTTTGTAACTTCACTAACAAGCACGAAAACACTCTCCCGAATGATCGAAAGACTTGGAGACAATGATACTATCGTGAAAAATTCGAGGGGTTTTTAAGGGTTTCACCCCTCCCCAAAAAGAATTAAAAAAGTCTTTATCTTCGTAAGACCTATATCCAATAGGAAAAGATATTTAAAAAAAGAGAGAGAGAGAGAATAGGAATGAGACTTTCCGGCCTCATTCCAGATGGGAAGCTGCACGTTTAGAATTAATAAATTAAGCCGCTACGGGAGTAAAGGAGAACGACAAGAAGGCGGGATACGTTTTATACTGTCTAGATATAAAAAGGAGAAATTTTGTTTCAGATAGAGGTTGATCTATATAGTATTATCGTTTGTTTTTTATTAATATAATTTGCTACAAATAAATGTTTATGATTCAAGGAACAACAACGATACAATATGTATTGCTTCTTCATCATACTTTTCCTCGGAGGAATCAGTGGTTCACCACCATTCGACGTACAGCATGTAAAGAACGAAGCCGGCCTTTACTACGAACCACAGCGGAACGTGTATTTAACACAAACTGAATGGAGGATCGTCACGTTTATCGATTTACAACCCTTAGAAAGTCACCAACCAAGTTTCTCACGAATACCATTGGATGCGGTAGAGGAAACCTGTTACCATATTTTATCCGATCGTTGCACAACTTTGATCAATCGACTGGATATCGCAGATAAGACCGCACAAATCAATACCTATCTCACGCTTATCTCGGAATTGAATGATCAAAACCGTCTTAACGAGGGAAAAGTACCTCTCCAAATACTTCGAAATCTCGGTGGTACGAAAAAAAGACCTATCTCTTATAGGGAAATTAAATTCTATAATGAGCAAATCAACATACTTAGCAATAGTCATGCTAAAATAATCACGCTGCCAAATAACAAAACTCAAATCGTTAGAGCCGAATATCAAGCGTTGGGAAAACAACTCGTGAATGCCGAAACTCATCACGACAAGATATGGGAATCATTAAAATCGGACTTTACAAATAATTCTACATTGTTGAAAAATCAGTATCTTGCTCGTATTCTCGAATGGAAAAATAGTTTGGAACTCGTGTACGAAGGCTACCTTAAGTCATTGCAAACCATTATGGACATTGTTTATTTTACAAAAATGGGCTTTCTGCACCCTCAATTAATGAATTACACCACTATTGAGGGGATACTTGAGGAGTTTAGAAAAACGTCACCGGAATTTGAATTCCCTGTACCTTTAACTGACATACATTCGGGGGGATTAACTAAAGTATGTCAATTCTCAGCTACTTTCCACAATAATAAAATCATCATCATTATGCACGTTCCTCTTGTACAATCTGACGGTTACTCTCTCTACAAGTTGCATTCTCTTCCCACCACTCAACTCATTGGTCATAATGCCGTGGGCGCAGCTTATATCAAACCAAGGAAACCGTTTCTGCTAATTTCTCTGCGAATACAAAAGTATGCTCTACTTACTAAAGAAGAATTAAAGTCATGCCAAGAATTGAAATATCAACAAGTTTGTGTGCCAAGTTATCCATTGTATAATATTTCTAATACTACATCTTGCGAAGTCCTATTATTAACTAACACTGAGATTTCAGCTCAAACGGAATGTGATATTAAAATAATAAAAGTACAAAAGCCATTCTGGAAATTCTTGGATAACAGTAAAGCCTGGCTATTTTCAATTCCGATTTATGAAAATATTACAACTATTTGTGGCAATTCAAGCCAACCTTTGCAACTGTGGGGAAAGGGAATCATGAGGATACAGGAGGAGTGTACAGCGACCAACGGTCAGGCTACTTTCGGCGGCTATAAACATCCCGAAACAGGCTACGCTGACCGCTACCTACCCGTTGCCACATTAAATATTACTAAAATACTACCCAGGATCTCTACCTACGAACCACTACAGAATTACCTTTCCCTAACACCTACTCCTTCAGTACCCGACCATAAGGAACAAATAAAAGCTTTAGATTACGATTTTTCATTGTATGAAATAGAGTTAGAGATTGGAAAAGAGGAAAAAATGTCAACTAAAGATACTCTTTGGAAATATCATTTTCAGAACATATGCATTGCTATAACTGCGGTTTTAATATTAATTTTGTGTTTCGGCGCAATAATCACCACAGCTACCGGCCTACTTGTAAATCATTTGAATCAATGTGATCAGGAGGAACCAGTAGAGAATCGAATAGTTAATAATCTTGAGATCGAGACCAGTCCACAAGTAAATACATCAAGTTCCTCCACAATGTACGATGTTCTACCACCTCCTCTCCCTGTAACGCCTGTTCCTGAATCCCCCGTGGAAACGACAAGACGTACTTATAAGAGGCTACCTACAACGACACCACGACCGACGAAATCACAGACGACGGAATCGATATATGAGGAAATGAAGCCTATAGTAACATTCAAAATGGACCTACTAGAACCCCTCCTCAAGGACACCAAACCTAGCTTGCAAAGTACAGTGTAAAAAGAAAAAAATGTTGTAATTTTTGATATTGGAAAATAAATAACGAGAGGAAAAAAATATATATATATATATCGTAGATATAGACTTTGAATGGAATCAAGAATTATAAAACAATATAAAAATAGATATATGAATAAACGTAATTAAGTGAAAAAAAAAGAGAGAGGAAAATTTGTTACAATATATGTATCTTTATACGCGTTATGCCTTTCTTTAAATGAAACATAATTATAGAAACTATATAGACATATGATAAGATGGAAAAAATTATACTAATAAAAAGAAAAAAAAAAAAGAAGAAAAACAAAAAAAAAATATATAAATAATATTTTTTTTTCTATATATATATATATTTACTAGCCCTCTAGCGTTACGCGAGGACTCGAACCTTCTTATATCCCTCTAGCATACCTGAAGGGTGATGCGAGGGACCAAAAAAAAAAAAAAAAAGAAGAAAAACTTAATGGAGGGAATTTGGAAATATAAAGGAGGAAAGGACACCTAGAGGAAAAAACATCCATAATACCATAAAAATTTTTTTTTCCTCTGTAAAGAACGAAGACCTGTAAACATAAAATATCATCCTCCTGGCAAAGTTTTGTAATTTTACAAAGGATGTGCCGTGTTTCGCAACAGGTCCGCGGTTTAATTCACCGACGGTAGTATTTCTTTTCATATAATTAAATTGAAAGCTGGACGAATTTACCTCTATCCGGACTAATTATTATTTTAGAAAAAAAGAGTATCTAAAAATAAATAATATTAATAATGATAAGTATGCTATGGGGAAATCGCAAAATTTGGGGTATTTTGGGGATTGGGAAGGTCAAGAAATAAGTAGTCATTGTTTCATGTAGAAAAAAAAAAAAAAAAAAAAAAAAAAAAAAAAACCCAGCAATATTTATTAAAAAATGTGTGGGGAAATATTTAATCGAAATATTTAATTTCGGAGTGGTCGCGCACCACTCCCATGGTAATAAAATAATGGGCATTGCGCCATTCCACTGGAAACCCCAATGCGCATTTTATGCAGGGGGTACCCGGCCTGGGAGTGAGGGGGGTTTGGAGATCTCCCCACCACTCGGGGAACGTCCGGTGTCCACTACGAGTAGACACCACCACTCGAATATCTGGTAGGGGCAAATAACTATGCCCCTCACAAAACCCTGGCTCCGACAAGCATCGCTCTGAAAGAAAAAGAAAAAAAGACAGCATTGATTATTACTGACGAAACAAAGAGGGCGAGGAGACAGGAAAACATATATGCAAGCCAATACTTACGGAAATCAGCTCTCGAACGTTCACGCGCGGCCCTGGTTTCCTCTTCGCTTCGACGAGCTCTAAGATTGAACCAGGACAAGCTGGTATGGGGCACCCTCCGACGGAGGACTGGCCGCGACGCCCGGAAAAACTCGTCGTTCTCCAGCCTGCTGGCTGCACCCGAACACCCCGCTTCAGGAAGACCACACGGTCCCGCTGATGAACTAGCTGGAAAACCAAACAACAACCACATTTATTAAGGAAATAGATGGAAAAAGAAGACCCCGGAAAATTTCTTGCAACACTCACCTTCACCGTGTTCCTGAGCTACAGCTCCCGATGAGAAGTTGGCTGCCATACTTTGCTTGAGGTTGTGAATTGTTGAGGAAAGGAAGGTTGAAGTGAGAATGAAGACACTACACGGATCGCCCTCCCACGTAAACGATTGCCAACCCCTTCTACTGGACATTTCCACCACTTTTCCAAGGTTCTTTTTTTTTTTCGACTCGAATCCCCGTGAAAAACCGCACCATACTCACCCCCCCTGAATATTTTTCACCGATAGAAGACTACAACACAAACGAACGGTAAGATGATGGAAGAAGAATTCTCTTAAACGGAAAATTTTTTCTTCCTTGCCTCACGAAGAATAATAAATTCGTTATTACTAGTTTGCTTAGGGGCTCACGGCTCGAGACCAAGCCTCCCCGGACGGCAATAATACACTGTAAAAGAAAAAAAACACACGACGAAGCTACAGCAACTATGTCTTATACGTGTATACATACATATATATATATATACATATACATTCGTGTTCTGTTAACAATTAGGAAATCGGCAGATGGGGCAAGCGCGCAACAAAATTATTTTCTTTCCACAGGACCAGAGCGAAACGTGATGAAAATAATATTATGGACATCATTCCTATTGCTCCATTTTCTCCACCCATCACGGGGTTTAATCGGATATGATTGTGGTGGAGCTGCAACCAACATCACCACTCTTTCGTTGCTAGAAGTTGGCGAATGCGATATTCCACAACAAGAAGTGAATATTACTAAGAAATATATTCAGTTATTACAAATTAATCAGTATCGATCTATTCACGTGATACAATGTAAAGTAGAAATATATCGCGAAATTCATAAATGCGGAATGTTCTCTCACACATCCGACGTACTCAACGGCGAGTACTCTTACATAGACAACATTTCTCACGAAACATGCAAACAATTACATCGATTCGGCAACATCAAGATAGGGAGAACAGAACTCGACGGAATCGTCTCCAACCAAACGATGAGTAGACCGGTATTCATAAGCGGCAGTCTGGACGCCAGCGGTGCTTGCGAAGGAGCTTACTACTCGGACCCTTATGGTAATTGGGATGATGTAATAGTGAAAGGTACGGTAAAAGTTACACTACGGGACTACACCGCGGAAGTTAACGTAGACACTAATAAAATACATCTCTTGTCGGGTACGAGATGTGAATTAAATGAGGGGCAATGTATGGATTTGGAAGGAGGAAATACGTATTGGGAACCTTTTTCAGAGGATACATGCAAAACCAAAAGGTACGGACTCTTGTACGAAGGTATCGCGGACCAAACTTCAGACCTTCAAACACAATTTAAACAAACTATTTATTCCATGACGGAAGGGGATGTTATATTTGCACTTACCGTAAAAGGAAAATTTAATATATGCGGATTCACATTAATGCGCACCGAACACCCAAAATTAATCATTGTAGAAATCGAGAAAGGAAATCCGTTCGTTAGTAAAGAATTAATTACCGTAAATAATCTAGACCTTTTTACATACGTAAATTCTAAATTCGTCTATGTCGAAAAACATTTACAAACTCAAATGAAACAAATGTACCATGACATTCTTGTTCAAAGATGCAACTTAGAAAGACGCGTACTTCAGAATGCTTTAACAATTGCTCGTCGAGCCCCAGACGAATTCGCGTTTGATATAATGAAATCCCCTGGGTACATGGCCTTCATAGCAGGAGAAGTTGCGCATATTGTAAAGTGCATAGCCGTCGATGTAAAATTTTTACACACTGAGGAGTGTTACGATCAATTACCTGTTTCTTTTGGGAATAACACTTATTATTTTTCTCCACGAACACACATACTAACGAAATTGGGAACACAAATAACATGTAATAGACTAGTATCGCCAATGTATATGCTAGACGGTGCCTGGTATAGCGTTGGGCCTGCCGCTGTACAAGCCATGCCACCTGCGGTCATAAAACCGCTTAGCAAGCCTACCTGGCAATACAGAAATCCTCATAATCTTGCTACCAGCGGGATCTACACACAACAGGATCTCGAAGAACTACGTGACCACATCATGTTCCCCGCGGAACGACCAGCTATTCTCAATTCCGTAGCCCGTGGAATATCTGGTCAACCCACCATTGCACAAGGGGGACCAATTTCCAATTTGTTGGACGAAGGATCTATTAAAAAGATCATTCAGTCCACTTGGGATAAAACCTGGAAATATCTATCCGTGTTTGGGAACGTAAGCGCGGGTCTTATTGGAGTGTTGTTAATTTGTCGAATCATTAAATTAATATTTGATACTATCATACACGGTTACACATTACACACTGTCTACGGATGGTCTATTCATTTAATCGGAGCTGTTTGGGACTCCGTGACCACACTACTCTTACATTTGAGTCAACAACCCAGAAAGCCAAACAATAACGGAGGATCCGATAATGACATAGCGCCACAAAATCAAATGCAAACAATACCGACTTTCAGAAGCTATTTACATAGAAGCCGAGACGTCGCATGCGGCACCTCATCGGATGACGTAGAGGAAACACGTCTGGTCGAACCTACCTCCGAACCCACTCCTAGGACAACCATTTCAGTTCCCGGAGAGCAAACCCTTCCCCAAAACCATCCTCAGCCAAATAATAATCGGATCAGACAGCCTTTGACATTTGTTTGGACCGATGGAACTACTACTCTGTCACGGAGTAATAATCCTCCGACATCAACAAAAGAAAAACGTAAGACAAGAATTGCTAGAACTATTAATCAAGAAACAATGACTTTTGATGAAACCAACAAATTATATCCGGAGTTACAAACGGAGGAAAATGGTACATGTACTAATCGTTATGAGAATTAAGAAAAGAAGTTTGGTAAGAAAAGACCTATGTACACATTTACGATGAACCTTGCATTTAATATGAACACGACAACGTCCAGAACAAACTTTCTCGTTGAGAACAAATAATCACTAATATGAAAAAAATTAATGGGGAAATTTACGTTTATATTTTAATTAACTAAGAAATTATAAAAAAAAAAAAAAAAGGATGTATGTGGAATCTATTATAACAACGAGTTAACTAACTAACAAATTAAAATTTTAGTTTTGTGTTATGGGAAAAAAATATATATATATACCTGGGTGAAATTATATTAAAAATGCATGTACTAATGCCTTATGTTTTGTATGATAACAGTTATCAGATAGTCATTATTGTGCATGAAGGCATCGTCACACGCAGCAATCATTCTTTTCCATTAACTCACGAGATCAATCCGGAGGACCGGATGACAACCTCACCTGTCCATCGTGAGATCAGAGTCACCAGCGACCTAACCTTAGAGGGACTGTCATTCAAGAGGGAATTATTTACCTTCGAACCAAACACATCATGCTGCCAGAAAAGCTGAAAGAAGTCAACCTACTAAGACAAAGAAAAGGAAGAATGTCTAATTTAAAAGAAATTGTACAAGTATGCTATAATGTTTAAGTAAACCGATATCCACTGCTTAGACTAAGCGAAAATGAAACAAGTATACTAAAATTTAATTATTAAGAGAATAATGAAAAAAAAAAGAAAAAAAAAAAAAAATATATAATAATAATAATATATATATATAGAGACACATATATTATCGGAACTTTGAAAAAAAAAAAAAGAAAAGAAAACACACAAATAATGAACCTAATGGAGAAACATATATAGATACATAATTAGAAAAAGGGAAAGAGGAAAAAAATATGATATCATTGTACAACTGCTTTGCTATGCATTTCGACAAAAATACATAACAATAACTTCATTTATGAATTCCAAAGTTACGAAAAATTGTATAACAACCAATGAAAAATATATTTCACCAACATTCGATTATTAGGCTTCCCCTAATAATCGTTTTAAGGGGGGAGGTGTTACGTCACGACGTAACTTCGCAAAATATTTCGAAAACACTTAGAAAATTTACTTCGGAAACTTTATCACAAAGATTCGCGCTACGCGAAAAGAGAATTTAAATGAGAATCGCTGCGCCAGCACTGGACTGTTCAATCACTAGCCAAGTGGCCGGGGATTAAGAAGATATAACAGTCGAGGAGTTCTCTCGTTGTCAACGACAAAGGTAGAGAGCCTAAAATCTAACCCGAGGCTTCTGCCCGGTTCACCCGACCTTTTCGTCGGAAAGAAATGAGTTCTGTTGGAAAATACTCCAACCATCTAAGAACTATTATTAGCAACCCTCATACGGGACTAATAAAATGACTGATATCTCTCCCGAAAAACTGATAAATTAAATAAAGATTCAACTTTATTTCTCAGAATTTCGGCTTGAGATTGAAACTCTCCAAAAAAATTGTTTGGCACAAAAATGTCGGTGATCTCATTTATTATATTACTAAAATTAATTATTGTTCAGTTTTCTCCAGTGATAATTTTTCCGACGTAAGCAATCAAAAAGAAAGAAGAATTAACTACGATTAATTAAGCAATACCTTTTTAATCAGTTAACTTGGAATTTATAAAAATAATTAAAGAAATTATATTAATTAACAATTATATTTTAACCACAAACATGCCATTTTATGAAATACGTAGCAAACAGTTATTAAATTTATTTGCGTTATTCGATCTTCCAGTTCACTATACAATAGCCCTCGCGAAAGACAAACGGGCATAATTTATTCTGCAATCAAAATAGAACTGGAACGTCCGATACGAAACTCGCCTACCAGATATGAGACTCGATCTCGGCCGACCCCAAGACACGAGGAACAATGGGAAGCGTGTAGCATCTTGCTAAGGGACATGTGTAGGTGAAGCGGTTACTAGGCTAGCCGCAATGCGTTCGCGGTATATCGATATCGAAGACTCATATGTCACCCTCCCAAATTTCCGAACGACCTGCGGGGACGCGTCTGGTAGCCTAATTAAAAGTAGACTCTAGAAATAAGTTAAGAGAAGGGGTACACAGTTGTATAAAAGCACCGGACAATGGGGTCTCGTCCTCATCTCCTGCCCGTCAGTCGATCTTTATTACGGTCAGAGGTATTGTCACTCTTTGACCCATTGTCATACAAGCAACCTCATGCTTTGAACAATTCTTTTGAGAAAACTTGCGTGAATATTCCGATTGTAACGCGACTAGTGGATTTAGAAGTCAGACTATTGTTTTTACCACACCATTGTATTAGAAATCAACGCCAATTTATCGAACCATTGTTTAACATTTTAAGTACGCCCCCGACTTGTTTTCGGTGGATATCGGTAAAATATTGATTTACGTTCCGCTATATTTTTGTTGGAATAAACAACCATTAAGTTGAAAAATTAAATATCTCTCATATTTGATTCCGTCATCCCGCGATTTTCCAATACTCAAGACTTCTACGGAATTATCATTCGAATAACCGACCAGAAGAAGAAGCCATTTCCACGTCGTACAACAAGATCTATTACACGGTAAATATCACGTAAGTTCAAAGTATAACAACGTAAGTAAGGAACATATATATCAACATCATCATAAATACACAAGTTATCCTCGTTTTCACCTCTACAAAAGTAGAATCTTTAGCCTAATCCTGGGTTATTTTTCGAAAGATTAGACCCGAAAACAGGCTTGCGTTAACGATACTATCGTCAGTTGTAGTCAAGGGAATATTTTATATTCCTTAACTAGCGCACGGTAAATTCTTTCGTTAACGTGCAAAACGTGTAAGATTGTCGAAATTATTTAATTTTTGCAAACTTGACGTAACACATTCTCTTATTACTAATTCAACGAATCTTCCATCACTTGCGCTGGGGGAGTGATGCACGAGTAGAGATCGTGTGTCGGTGCAGCGATCTTATTTGAAACATATAATATATATAATCGGAATTCCCATAAATTAAGAGATCTAACAAATTTTTCCAATAATTCCAAATCTTATCGAATCGGAAACTCTTTATAGATTTGACTCAAATTGATTACCAATTGTCCTTTAACATTCTTTCAATTATAAATTAGTATTTACCTTGATAACTTCAAATTTGCGAGGTCTGGAGCTTTTTCAGACTTTAGAAAAAAATGTAAAGTCCCATCATTGTATGGGGCTTTATTTCCAATTCTGGAAACCTGGCATGGATTTTGCTAAAAGTAACAGAGAACAAAGAGGTCTGATTTATTTGACTGCAGAATTTCAATTCTCCCCGATCTCATCGCTTATCATCTTATTCACGATTGTTCGATCTACGATCCGCATGTAGTGACTCCGCGTACGCCTGGTTTTGTTGCTGCCATAGAGACTACGTCGCACTTTGTCGTTCAATATCTTAAGCCTAGTTTAATATTCACAATTAACACATAATCCGGAAACCTCGAAATATTGTAAAGTGGGAATTCAAAGCTCGTGCGCCGATATTCTTGACAAAACTATCAGAATCGCAACTGTCAAACGTGTTAAACACGAACTCGGTCTCGGTCTCGATCTGATCTCACGCCAATTTGGACCGATCACAGCGCGAATAACGTGACAACAATGGACCAACTCGCAATTCGATAAAATCTCGCAACATACTTTTTAGAGAAGGACTACTGCAATGTTTTATAAACGCACTACCGGCGGACCAATCACAGAGCTTTGCCAAAGTTGCAATCGTCCAAGTACTTGGAAACGGAAGCATCGTCTGACTAACAGCAATTGCGCGAGGTCCCGATGTTTTCAGGGAAAACGCTCGGCCCTGAGATGCCGCGGTAAAATCGCTACTATGGGCGGTCGCCGCGAGAGGCGTTGCCCGGAAAAAAATAGTTGACCACGTGCGCTTGATGGCTCTTAAAAGTAAATAAAAATGTTATAAAAAGGTTTATACGGTTCTGTTGTATAAGCAACCATGATACTTAGCTCTTACTGGTTTCTTAAATGGTCGTTTGTTCGGTTGATTTTTTAATAGCGACCATGACAGTAGCGCTTCGTCTGGTTATTTAAGCGTCGCTTCTTCGGTTCCTTCCAACCAAAAAACTGCACTGTAACGAGTGGTTGCTTCTCCAGTCGTTTGGATGGTTGCATTTTTGCACAAAACGACTGGTTGCTTTCCTGGTTGTTAGTGAGGTTGCTGCGTTTGCTAGGGAGCATATGCTGGAAGTCGTAGCCAGAAATACTGTTTTCTTTTCGTGGACGTTTCTATCTGGGTTTCCTTAAAAAATGTTCAAGTTTCTGCATTTTATTGTTCCGAAAATGATTCTCTATCCCTTTCGCACTCCTACCCTGAAAAAAAAAAGTATTTGAAAGAATTGACCAATCGGTTGTGACAATCAACCGGATCCGTTTGGTATAGCGTCAACTACAATTCAGTAGTTGGCTTTATGGAAATATAACCTAACCTAATATAAAAAATATAATACAACCTCAACCTACCGGTTTGATGGGGCAACCAATCATTTGGGTTGAACAGCACCGCGATATGCGCATAATTTAGGTAGTTGGTCTTACGTTCTATTTTTCGCTGCCAATCGAAAATAGTTGAGACTACGATTCCGATCTAATTTCAGTAACTAATACGCGGCACAGTATATGATGGATATTTTTGCTTCCTCATAGAGGAAGCTTTGTTTTCGTGCGAACATTTTTTTCGAGTTTTTTATGTCAGTACATTCAAAATGGTCTAAAGCGTCGAGAAAGTGGTTTCGAAAAAATGTATGACTGGATGTGTGTGTGGCCAACACTCAAAATTCAAACTTACATATTTCATATGTTTGCTAAATTTCATCACAATCGGGATGAAATTTAGCAAACATATGAAGCAGGTCGGCGGCTTTGTTTGTTGTAATTTTCAATTTTTTTTGTCAAATTTGCTTGTCTGCAATTTTTGGAAAAATGTCTGTATGCTCTATCATCCGCCAATTTTTAGGTATTGAGCTAAATAATTTTTTATGGATAAAGTTATGTTGAAGAAGAATCGGTTTTGAATTGGGAAGGAAACTGTAAAAAAGATCGGCTTTTATGGGATTTCGATTTTTTTTTTAATATTCATTTTGATCTAACTCACGTCAAATCTCATCACATCAACTAAAATTTTCTACAGATGAAAAATAATATTCAGCGCTGCTGCCTACCAAATTTAGTCGTGATCGGTAAAGCAGTTTAGATTGCACGTTATTTTGATTATTCCAAGAACCATACATATGGATGATTCTCCTGAAATAGTCCGTTTGCATGTCCCTACTCGTCCTTTTTATAATAACCAACATTTAATTGATTTCTTTGCATAATGTATCAGTACATAAAATTCGGAAACGAGACTGAAACACAGATATTATTTTAAAAATCGCATTGTCTGTTTTTTCGAGTGATGCCCACTTGCCCACAAATATGATTGGGCACATCATATTGGACACACAAGTTATTGGACACATCAAGATTGGACACAGAAATTATTGGACACATCGAGATTGGACACACAAATTATTGAACACATGATTATTGGGTACACGAAGATTGGACACAAATTATTGGAGACATCAAGATTGGACACATACTTTATTGGACACATCGAGATTGGACACAAATTATTGGAGATATCAAGATTGGACACATACTTTATTGGACACACAAGATATTGGACACACAAGTTATTGGACACATCGAGATTGGACAAACAAATTATTGGACACACGAAGATAGGACACAAATTATTAGACACACGAAGATTGGACACAAAGAGAGGGTTCCATCTGGCCACATACCAATTGTGCACGTTTCGATAGTGCACTACTAAGTTGTGCACAACGACATCATGCACATTTTTTTTTGTTTTTGTGCATGACTACATTGTGCACAATTCTGTTTGTGCACAATTACATTGTCCATAATTCTTTTTGTGCAGAATCTTTTATGTGCATATTTATATTGTGCGCAATTTTTTTGTGTACAATTATATTTTATAAAAAAAATTAAAAAGAAGAAAAGTCATATAGCTTTTTTAATTTTCCGAAACGAAACGTGAATGCTTTTTCGTGTGGGTGCAAAGTTAGATTTTATTCGAAATTGGGATGTATAAAGTCGGTCTTCTTATTTAGGCACCTGGGCGGTATGGGTGCAAAGTCGGATTTTATCCGAAAATGCGATATATAAAGTCGGTCTTCGTGTTTTAACATCTGGTTGGTGTGGGTGCAAAGTCGGATTTTATCCAAAATTGGTATGTATAAAGTTGGTCTTCGTATGTTAGGATCTGGTCGGCGTGGGTGTAAAGTTGGATTTGAGTTATAGCTCGCGCTGAAACGTCCGCGCCGAAACGTCTCGAGCTCAACTGGCTCAGTGCCGAAACGGCCTGGAACCGAAAAACTTGGCTTCGAAACGACAGCGCCTAACCGTACAGGGTTGGAATAATTTGTATCCAATCTTCGTGTGTCCAATAATTCGTGTCCAATCTTCGTGTCCAATCTTCGTGTGTCCAATAATTCGTGTCCAATCTTCGTGTGTCCAATAATTTGGGTCCAATCTTCATGTGACCAATAATTTGTGTCCAATGTTCGTTTGTCCAATAATTTGCGTCCAATCTTCGTGTGTCTAATAATTTGTGTCCTATCTTCATGTGACCAATAACTTGTGTGTCCAATAATTTGTGTCCAATCCTCATGTGTCCAATACTATTTGTGGGCAAGTGGGTCCCTCCCGTTTTTTCTCTGTGTTTGACCCTTAAAAGTCATTCCCGAGCAGAAATTAATTTTAATTGCCTGAAGTATCAGGACTAGTAGAGGCATCGGTCAGGCATGCCTGTTCAGGCTAGCCAAATAAGCCCCTGCCCGAATCGTATAATATTTCAAAACTGGCTAACCTGAAATATTCCTCATCAGGCCGGGATCAGGCACCGAATGGGCATTCCTGATCCGGTTAGCTAAGTGGGGAGCCGACCCCGCCCGGATCATGCATAGGTACAACATTTGCAATGTGGTTAGACTACAGATTTCCATAGCATGCGGGGATCAGGCATCGGTCAGGCGCTCTTGGTCGGGCTAGCCAGATGCGGCCCCGATTTTTGCCAGAATATTGAAATTGACTTAAAATATACACTATTTCAGACGAAATTATTAGAGTAATAGAAGAGCATATCTGGCATTACCGGTGTACAATAAATAAATGACAGATGTTTTCTGAATAATATCGCTTATTATTGTAATACTGTCGATTAGAAATAGTTGTATTTTTATGTATTGAGACGATATCAAAGTGCCACGACCCCCATAAGTGAAAAGGGCAACGAGAAACCGCTACACGCGGCCTCCAGGAACTTCCAGCGACGAGAAACTGCCACACGCGGCCTCCAGGAACTTCCAGCGACGAGAAACCGCCACACGCGGCCTCCAGGAACTTCCAGCGACGAGAAACTGCCACACGCGGCCTCCAGAAACTTCCAGCGACGAGAAACCGCCACACGCGGCCTCTAGGAACTTCCAGCGACGAGAAACCGCTACACGCGGCCTCCAGGAACTTCCAGCGACGAGAAACCGCCACACGCGGCCTCCAGGGACTTCCAGCGACGAGAAACCGCTACACGCGGCCTCCAGGAACTTCCAGCGACGAGAAACCGCCACACGCGGCCTCCAGGAACTTCCAGCGACGAGAAACTGCCACACGCGGCCTCCAGAAACTTCCAGCGACGAGAAACCGCCACACGCGGCCTCTAGGAACTTCCAGCGACGAGAAACCGCTACACGCGGCCTCCAGGAACTTCCAGCGACGAGAAACCGCCATACGCGGCCTCCAGGGACTTCCAGCGACGAGAAACCGCCACACGCGGCCTCCAGGAACTTCAAATCTACCGCCGCAACGACGCCGACATCTACCAGGAACAAAATGGACAAATAAAGCGACCGACATTACCGGCCGTCTTAGGAGGGAGTCCAGGGAGATGCCGTCCAGCACCAGCGCTACACGACAACAAGAGTGGGGAGAGATGACCCCACCAGCGACCAAGATTGCATCAGCCCGGATTTCGGGTATAAAAGGGGCTGCGGAGCAGCCAAAATCACCATTCGTCGGCTCCCTTACGGAGCACACAGCCCTAGCGAAAGCTCTGATGGTCTGCTGCCTTAAAATAGATTTCTATTAGTCTCTGACTACGAAACTCTGCTGAAATTCCTAAAGATTTCCTTACTCCAGCATCGGGCAACTGCTAGTGGAGACGCTAGCGACCGCTCCTGTCTGGTCACCAATACCTCACCATAAATTAGTTTTCTCCTTATTAAAAATAGAATCATTTTCCTTTTCCGAACGCCAGCATCGGGCAACTGCTAGTGGAGACGCTAGCGACCGCTCCTGTCTGGGTTACCTTTTCCTTTAAAAATACTGATTAACAAACCATTTGGTCCATACCATATTTGATATTTAACTATTGTAATAAACAAAAGCAGCAGATCTTCAATGAGCTCTTAGCATTAAAATCTTCCTTTGCTCATGTCCAGCGGGACAAATAAGAATAAAATAAAAGATAAGACGGTTGTATTTTGCAAATAATTTTGGTTTATTGAATAAAGTAAGAATTTTCTATTTTTATAATAATTTTCTTCTGATCCACCTGTCCCAAGAACTCACGACGTTTCACACACACGGCGTATCCGACCGATTTGGCGGGGCGCAAAAAGTGTGAACGTTACAACTGGCGCCCAACGTGGGGCAGGTGCGCTTTACAGTGGAATATTTCAGTAAATTTAGTAAATTCAAGATTGTTAAAAAATGTCGAGCCAAGAGGAGGTTAATAATCCTCAAAACGAAGGTGGTGGTATCGAGAATCCATCTGCAGTCAACGATGAGTATCATCTTGGGGAGGTCGAAACAGTCGATTTGACCACTACCATTCCATCAGCCGCTGCGGTTGGACTTTTCGCAGAAGCTCGAGGAAACTTCGGTCTTCCTCCACCACCTGCAAAAGACAAACAAAACAAGTTATCGTCAATTATAAAGAAAAAGGATATAATTCCACCACAAGCCAAGGACGACATCGCTGAAATTTTAGCTACTGTTCCGCGTACCGAACAAAAGGTCGAAAAAATCTCACAAGATGTCAACACACTGAGGGACGAATTCCAACAGGAACTCGAGGCGCACAAAGAAGAATCTCGTCAACAGTTGCGGTTGACAGAACAAAAACTGAAAAAATATGTTGACAACGAACTCGCAATGATAAATACGAGATTTACTGACCAAATAGTCACTCTTCAGGCTCACTTGGCTGATGTTTTCAATCAAGGCCTGGAGCGCACACATGATCAAATTAAGAAAGCTCGTCAGGGAATTGTCCAAACCTCCTCCATAATTGGAGCACATGAAGACACGAGTGCGCAATTCCGCCTTAATCAAGGTGACCTGGAAGAACGCGTTAAAAGGTTGGAAACCGGAAACTTTCCAGCGGTCAATGACACCGCACGCGAACGCCCAGTTCCAACTACTCGACAAGATATAGAGACAACGACGTTTCCAACACGGAACAATGGATTCGGGATTACCATGAATCATAATAATCAAACAATGGCGACTAGAACAACCAAGTTAAAATTAATCCCTCCAACGTTTGATGCTACTGGAAGAACGAGGCCTATGAAATTCCTACGAGAGTTCAAACACTATTGTCAGGTAACTCAACCTCAGCCACATGAACTGAGGTATCTTCTTGGACAGTGTCTTGAAAAAACAGCCAAAGACTGGTGGCCACTCGTGGAGGATGAAATCTCCACTTTTGAGGAGCTGGAGGCCAGATTTATCAAAAAATACTGGAGTAAAGGAACCCAGAGGAGAGTGAGGAGAAATTTGGAATTTGGGTTCTATGGGAAGGAGAACAAAGCCACCAAAGCGGAATATGCAACCCGCATATTTGGGAGCGCCAGAGATCTAATTCCTGCTTCGAGTGACAAAGAGATCGTTGAAGCTCTAGCTCAACATTTCTCTGAAGAAATTCAAGCAGCAATCGTGGGTCGAGGATTCGAGACTCTCGATGAAATTATACAATTTCTCGAGAAACTCGAACAAGGAGGACCGGTCAATTCAAAAAGGGGAGGAACAGCTCCAAAACCTGATACCAACCAGCAAAACCAAGAGAATAAGCCGTATAAGGTTCCGGAACAACGGCAAGGAAATCCGCAAGGAAATAATCCGAGGGGACCCGGAAGCTATCCTCCGGGTAACGACAACTATAACCAAGGCCCCAGATTCCAGGGAACCTGGAATCAAAATGGAACAAATCCTAATGCGGGAGATCAACCACAGGCACGGTCAACCCCCACCAGACAAGATCCAAGCGTGATGACTATAACCACACAGAAGGATCCTGTACAATCTACTTCAAAGGCGGGAAACGAATAACCGTTGTACCCGCAACCGAAGAAGAACCCAAGACGAATTGGCGAGGTACAACGGCACGAAAAAACAAAATGAAAAAGGAACCAATTCCCATAAACACCATGTTTACGGACATGAGGGAATACTTAACTGAGGAGGAAATAGACAAACAGGAGATGCCATTGGTTGAATGTCCGGAGATTTACGCTAAAATCGAAGGCATTCCCGTTACAGCACTAATCGATTGTGGAGCGAAGGTAACCGTAATATCAGAGGAGTTCTTCTTAGAAAATCAAGAAGCATTGAAGGACTGTCCGATACTTCCTGTGACAGGATGCAAAGTGAGAGGAGCAATTCGTGGAAGACCCTGTAAAATTCAGCGCCAAATAATGGCAACTAAACAAATTGGTAAAATAACTACCTACGTGAGGTATCTCATAGTCCCGGGTTTAGTACGAGATGTATTGTTGGGAGTAGATACTCTGTACCCTTTGAGGAGTCTGATCGACGTTTATAATTACACACTCCGTGTAAAGTACAACGAACAAACGGATACAATCCCTACCCACCTCGGATCTAAAGCAGAGGCCGAGAAGATGGGGGGGCAATCCGGTTCTAAAAGTACTGGAGACGTGGAAACAGACGCTATGACGGACCCATTAGGGCAGGGACAATCTCCCAAAGTCATCATTGACAAAGTACCCACGTATGAGGGAGAAATTGAGATAAACACGGAGGAGAAACAAAAACTACTCTCATGCCAGGGTAACACGAAGTTACATGGCAGAGCAAATTGCGACAAAGAAAATGATGAGGAGGAAGGGTTCAGCCTAGAGCAGCTCTACGACTTTGCAGAAAATGAAGAAATTACAGAGGAAGAAGTTGAAGAAAAACTGTCACAGAGTGATAACCTCACCTTAGAAGAAAAAGAAATCCTGAGAAGAATAATATGGAAGCATAAAGGGGCATTTATAAAAAAACCAGGAAAAATCACGGCATACTACCACAAACTCGAAGTCACTACGGATAAACCCATAGTGGCACACTCCTATCCGATACCATTCCTACAACAGGAAAAAGTTGAAGCAGAAATTGAGAAGTTATTGGACTATGGAATAATCCGGAGATCCACTAGTCCATGGATAAATCCACTAATGGTAGTCACAAAAGACGATAAATCCGTCAGATTATGCCTAGACGCCCGAAAACTAAATGAGGTCTTAGTCGATGATCATGAATGCACAATCACAATGGAAGAAATCTTTCAAAGTTGTCACTCAGTGAAAATCATGACAAGCCTCGATTTAACGAGTAGTTTCTGGCAAATACCACTCCATCCCGATTCCATGAAATATACGGCATTTCGGTATCGAGGAAAAATTTATGAATTCACCGTCACCCCGTTTGGGTTGAAAACCAGCACAGCCAGTTTACTAAGGGCATTGGAGATAGTTCTTCAAAATATGGGAGACCATTTGTTGAACTTTGTGGATGACCTGCTGTGCATCTCGAAAGATTTTAAGTAACACATGACACAATTAGACGAGCTTCTAAATAGACTCGCAGAGTACGGCATGACCGTGAAGTTAAAAAAGGCAAAATTTTTTCGGAGAGAAATCGAATTTCTCGGGCATGTCCTCACAACAGAGGGCATAAAGCCCCAAACTAAGAAGATTGAAGCAATCCAACAATTTCCAGCACCTAGAAATATAAAACAATTGAAAGGGTTTCTGGGCCTGGTAAATTATTACACAAAATTTACAAACAAACACGCAGAAGAGACAATTCCACTATTGGAACTAACTAGAAAAGGAGTAAAATGGAGATGGGAAGAGAAAGAAGTAAGCGCGTTCAACAGAGTCAAAAAACTATTCATAGAGGACGTGCTGCTCAAATATCCAAATCCCAATTGGGGATACATTCTCCAGACTGACGCAAGCCACTTTGCACTGGGAGTCACTTTGGCTCAAGAAGACCAACACCACGAACTTGGAGTTGTCGTATTCGGTAGTCGGACTCTCAAGGGAGCGGAACTCAATTACACTACTACCGAAAAAGAGCTTTTGGCTATTGTGTGGACTCTAAAAAAGTTCCGCACATACTTATTCGGAGCTAAAATTTTCATTAAAACCGATCATAAGGCTTTGATTTTTCTCAAAAGTTGTAGGCTCCTAAACGAACGGATGCAACGATGGATTCTTGCCATTCAAGACTACAAACTCACACTAGAACATTGCATCGGAGAACGAAATATAGTTGCAGATGTCCTGAGCAGAATCGAACCACAAGATTATGGAGGAAGACGAGAAAAGGAAATCGTCATCTCAACTTTGTTGGCGAAAAAACCATCAAGAGAAATCTCCGAAAGAATCAGAAATGTTGCCAAATGGCAAAGATTGGATGATAAAGTAAACAAGAAAATTTTGGAAATAACCGAGGGGAATAACATCGACACGAGATACAAATTAGAAGACGAAATCCTATTTAAAACTGCGGGAAAGGAAAGATGGAAGATCCTCCTACCCACGGAATTAATGAAGTTCCTCGTAGTTGAAACCCACGAGATGTATGGCCATATTGGAGCTAAAAAAGTATGGAAAACTCTTGACGAAGACTTTACGCACCCTCATTTCTACCAAAAAGTAAGAAATATACTAGCTGCTTGTGATTCATGCCAGAGGAATAAAGTTGGGAACCAACATTCCTACTCGGCACAAGAAAACATAAACCCAGAGGGACCGGGTGATCTAGTGTCAATCGACTACTATGGACCTCTACCAACAGCACAAGGAGGAAACAAATACATCCTCGTCACAATAGACGCTTTTAGCAAATTTGTAAGGTTATACCCATTGAAAGCCGCAACAGCCACGACTACGATAAATCGGATCTTCCACGACTACATTCCAAATTACGGAAAACCAAGAAGACTGCAATTCGATCATGGGACACAATTTACATCCAAAAAATGGTTAGAAAAACTAGCTTCGGAAGGAATCCAACCTGTTTTTTCGTCGATTAGACATCCACAAGGAAACATAGTTGAAAGAGTTAACAGAGAACTGGGGAGGTTCTTCCGAACTCTACTAGGAGACAAGCACACCGCATGGCTTTCCTGGATAAAGGTGATTGAAACGTGCATCAATGAAGTCCACCATGAAACGACAGAATTAACACCAGTAGAGCTTCAAACAAATAAAAAACCGACAAGAATATGGAAAAATTGGATCAAGATCCCTACATATGAGAGCAAAAACCAAGACCATGAAATGAAGCTGGTCCTAGCAAAGGCTAGAATTCGGAAAAAAGGTTTAAAAAGGGCGGAGAGATTTAATCAACAACATCGTTTGATTGAATTTAAAGTGGGTGACAAAGTATTAGTGAAGGCCTGCAACGTCAGTGATCCGGTACAGAAGAAAGTAGCGAAGTTTCTTTCCATCTACGAAGGACCATACACAATTAAAAAGAAAATCGCATCCGCAACATACATCCTCGAAAATCCAAGAAACGGACAAGAACGAGGAATGTTCCATACCGCGAATCTCATCAAATATAGACAGGTTGAGGAGCCGGCAACACCGCATGAAGAGGAGGGGAGAGTCATAGAGGACTAAAAACACAGAAGCATCATCAGTCGTGAAGAACGTGCGAAAGTGATAAGATGGCCGAAAGGAAAGAGATATCAACCCAAACAGAATTTTATATCTACAAGAGGCACTTCAAGTCCCAAACCGGGGAATCCGGAAGTTGGGAAACCCTCAAAACGGAAAGAGGAAAAATTAGAACGATTTCAACCCAATGGCAAACCGGGAACAACAAATTAATCGTCTCAATAGGAAGAGGCACACAAACACCAAAACGACAGACATGCTCAAGATCATCACAAACAGATCCCAAAGATACTGCGGCAGAATGGAAATTAATTCCCATTCAGTTGCCAAACAAGACCCTCTCTGAAAACGATATCAGAAGGAGGAAAGGAAAAAGGAAATGGTGGGCAAAAATCCGTGGAGAATTTACGTTTCCAAAACTTCTCTCACCGATCAGAAGTCCACCAGGAAGTCCCACAAAAAATGAAGATGACCTCTCCATCAACATAGAACCTATAGATTGGGACAGAAAAGACATAAAAACATGGATGCCAGGTGAATTTCACTGGCCTATCGAATAAATTGCAAAATTATTATAGACTTACCTTATTTACCACTTCTGGAACATTTGTCATCGAAAAACGCAATGATTCCTGAAAAAAATACAAAAAACACGAAAAACATGAAAAAACGAAAAGAAAGTTTTGATTTTTTTAATTATACTTACCTTATTTTCCACTTCTGGAACATTTGTCGTCGAAAAACGCGATGATTCCTGAAAAAATAAAAAAATAAAAAAATTTAAAAAAAACACGAAAAACATGAAAAAACGAAAAGAAAGTTTTGATTTTTTCAATTATACTTACCTTATTTACCACTTCTGGAACATTTGTCGTCGAAAAACGCGATGATTCCTGAAAAAATACAAAAAACACGAAAAACATGAAAAAACGAAAAGAAAGTTTTGATTTTTTCAATTATACTTACCTTATTTTCCACTTCTGGAACATTTGTCGTCGAAAAACGCGATGATTCCTGAAAAAATAAAAAAAAAAAAAAAAAAAAACACGAAAAACATGAAAAAACGAAAAGAAAGTTTTGATTTTTTCAATTATACTTACCTTATTTACCACTTCTGGAACATTTGTCGTCGAAAAACGCGATGATTCCTGAAAAAATACAAAAAACACGAAAAACATGAAAAAACGAAAAGAAAGTTTTGATTTTTTCAATTATACTCACCTTATTTACCACTTCTGGAACATTTGTCGTCGAAAAACGCGATGATTCCTGAAAAAATACAAAAAACACGAAAAACATGAAAAAACGAAAAGAAAGTTTTGATTTTTTCAATTATACTTACCTTATTTACCACTTCTGGAACATTTGTCGTCGAAAAACGCGATGATTCCTGAAAAGATACAAAAAACACGAAAAACATGAAAAAACGAAAAGAAAGTTTTGATTTTTTCAATTATACTTACCTTATTTACCACTTCTGGAACATTTGTCGTCGAAAAACGCGATGATTCCTGAAAAAATACAAAAAACACAAAAAACATGAAAAAACGAAAAGAAAGTTTTGATTTTTTCAATTATATTTACCTTATTTTTCACCTCCGAAACATTTGTCGTCGAAAAACGCGATGTTTCCTGAAAAAGTACAAAAAATTAAACAAAAAAAAACAACAAAAACTCACAAATGTAACTTCAAGACACGTTTAAATACTTCCCGCTTCAATTTTTAATCACAAACACTCGGTGATTGGTCCAGCCGACGAAAAACTGAAAAAAACCTAAAAAAAAAAAAAAACAATTTTGTAGAAAAGATCCATTATTGATTTTCACTCGATTGGCGAACCTAGTCGAAAAAATCAATATCGACCAAAATTCGAAGTACCGCGCATGCGCGAAACATAAAAATTGGGAGAGGTAGCTCCACCGACGCCACGAACAATGCTTTGTTTCAATCATTATTGAAACACGTGTTTAAGTGAAAGGACGCCACTCCAGACACCACAATCACTAAAAGAAGAAGAAAATCAAGAAAGAAGTAAAAAGGATAAGAAGAGAAAAGTAAAAGGGATCAACGACAGGAATAGAAAGCAAGTAAGAATAGTGAGGGATAAGAAAAACGGGCATTAAGATAGGGAAAACGGAAGACAATGAAAAAAAAAAAAAAAAAAAAAAAAAAAAAGAGGAAGTTTTTTTTTTATTTTTAATTCTTTTATAGAAAATTATTGAATTTCTTGTTATTTATTATTAAGGATGGCCGGAATCCAAAATAAAGCGATCGATGAGTGGGAAGCGGAGTTTAGAGGGATAATTCTCTCAGTAGAGAATCACACCCATTTTTTTTTAACAACGATCGAAGGAGAGAGGCGACTTAGGAGGATAGAGAGAAAATTGGTGGCGTGCTCTCACACCCTTTCTCGAATAGAGATCCCTATCGTAGGACTGAGCTATGCCGTGAAAATCGAAAATGTTTTTAAGAGGGCAGTCATCTTGCACATGAACCAGGAAACGACGGAAGCCAAGATTCGATGTGGGGATTACGGCACCGAAATCGTGGTACCTACAACCGCGATTCACCGGCTTCCCCGTTCACTCACTACAGAGAATTGGCTGGCTGTCCGAGGATATGTAGACGCCATTAAACCCGCACAGCAGCCACTTTGGGCGAGGAGGGCTGTAAATTTTTTTGAGGATTGTGTCGCCGAAAAAGAAATGAAATTTTTCATTCTACGGCGAAAGAATCACCCCCGAGCTCTCGGATGCAGAATCATCCTCGACCCGGCATCACAAGAGGAGGATCCCGCTCTCCTCGACATAAAAAAAAGATTAATCAACCGCGGATGGGGCGAAGAAGGCGAAAACCCCTTGAATTTTGTTCAAGGCCTTCCGGCTTGGGACCCCAGAGATAACGACGAACAGGACGAGAGTTTTTCAGACTGGAGTGAATATGGGACATACTCCAGTCCGGAAGAAGAAGAGGAAGAAAGCTCAGAAGAAGAAGAGGAAGAAAATTCAGAGGAAGGAGAAAGAGAAGAAAGCTCAGGAGAAGAAGGAGAGGAAGAAAATTCAGAAGAAGGAGAAAGAGAAGAAAGTTCAGGAGGAGAAGGAGAGGAAGAAAATTCAGAAGAAAGAGAAAGAGAAGAAAGTTCAGGAGGAGAAGGAGAGGAAGAAAATTCAGAAAAAGGAGAAGAAGAAGAGAGCTCGGAGGGAGAAAGAGAAAGTTCGGGAGAAAGCTCGGTGGAGGAGGGAGAAGGGAAGCTAAAAAAAATAGAAAGAAGAGAAGAGAAAGTAGAAGAAAGCGAAGAAATAGGCTGGGAAAGTTACGAAGAAGAAGGCGAGGAGGAGAAAAACCAAAAGAGCTCGGAGGAAAGACAAGGAAAAAGACAGAGAGAGGAAGATGAGGAAGAAAACCAGCGCCAAAGGCGCCAAAAATGAATTTAGTTTTTTTTTATTATTTTTTTTTTTTTTTTGTTGATATTTCATTTTTTTTATTAAACCTACCTCCATAACACTAACGAGCCTTTTTATTCCAGATCCCCTCCCAGAAAACAGCATGCACTTTGATTTCTCTGTTTCAGGACAAAAGACGATGCTGAAGACACGCTTTGGTCCGAGGGGGCTTTGAGACGATATCAAAGTGCCACGACCCCCATAAGTGAAAAGGGCAACGAGAAACCGCTACACGCGGCCTCCAGGAACTTCCAGCGACGAGAAACCGCCACACGCGGCCTCCAGGAACTTCCAGCGACGAGAAACTGCCACACGCGGCCTCCAGGAACTTCCAGCGACGAGAAACCGCCACACGCGGCCTCCAGGAACTTTCAGCGACGAGAAACTGCCACACGCGGCCTCCAGAAACTTCCAGCGACGAGAAACCGCCACACGCGGCCTCCAGGAACTTCCAGCGACGAGAAACCGCTACACGCGGCCTCCAGGAACTTCCAGCGACGAGAAACCGCCACACGCGGCCTCCAGGAACTTCCAGCGACGAGAAACTGCCACACGCGGCCTCCAGGAACTTCCAGCGACGAGAAACCGCCTCGCGCGGCCTCCAGGAACTTCCAGCGACGAGAAACTGCCACACGCGGCCTCCAGGAACTTCCAGCGACGAGAAACCGCTACACGCGGCCTCCAGGAACTTCCAGCGACGAGAAACCGCCACACGCGGCCTCCAGGAACTTCCAGCGACGAGAAACTGCCACACGCGGCCTCCAGGAACTTCCAGCGACGAGAAACCGCCTCGCGCGGCCTCCAGGAACTTCCAGCGACGAGAAACTGCCACACGCGGCCTCCAGAAACTTCCAGCGACGAGAAACCGCCACACGCGGCCTCCAGGAACTTTCAGCGACGAGAAACCGCTACACGCGGCCTCCAGGAACTTCCAGCGACGAGAAACCGCCACACGCGGCCTCCAGTAACTTCCAGCGACGAGAAACTGCCACACGCGGCCTTCAGGAACCACCAGCGACGAGAAATCGCCACACGCGGCCTCCAGGAACTTCCAGCGATGAGAAACCGCCACACGCGGCCTCCAGGGACTTCCAGCGACGAGAAACCGCCACACGCGGCCTCCAGGAACTTCAAATCTACCGCCGCAACGACGCCGACATCTACCAGGAACAAAATGGACAAATAAAGCGACCGACATTACCGGCCGTCTTAGGAGGGAGTCCAGGGAGATGCCGTCCAGCACCGGCGCTACACGACAACAAGAGTGGGGAGAGATGACCCCACCATCGACCAAGATTGCATCAGCCCGGATTTCGGGTATAAAAGGGGCTGCGGAGCAGCCAAAATCACCATTCGTCGGCTCCCTTACGGAGCACACAGCCCTAGCGAAAGCTCTGATGCTGCCTTAAAATAGACTTCTATTAGTCTCTGACTACGAAACTCTGCTGAAATTCCTAAAGATTTCCTTACTCCAGCATCGGGCAACTGCTAGTGGAGACGCTAGCGACCGCTCCTGTCTGGTCACCAATACCTCACCATAAATTAGTTTTCTCCTTATTAAAAATAGAATCATTTTCCTTTTCCGAACGCCAGCATCGGGCAACTGCTAGTGGAGACGCTAGCGACCGCTCCTGTCTGGGTTACCTTTTCCTTTAAAAATACTGGTTAACAAACCATTTGGTCCATACCATATTTGATATTTAACTATTGTAATAAACAAAAGCAGCAGATCTTCAATGAGCTCTTAGCATTAAAATCTTCCTTTGCTCATGTCCAGCGGGACAAATAAGAATAAAATAAAAGATAAGACGGTTGTATTTTGCAAATAATTTTGGTTTATTGAATAAAGTAAGAATTTTCTATTTTTATAATAATTTTCTTCTGATCCACCTGTCCCAAGAACTCACGACGTTTCACACACACGGCGTATCCGACCGATTTGGCGGGGCGCAAAAAGTGTGAACGTTACAGTATGTGTCTTACACAATTATTCATGTATAAGGGAAACAGTATATATTTTCTCGGCGACTAGGCCTCTTATATACGAAATCATCATTTTGCGATCGATTGATTCTATCGTAAACATTTTTGCGACGTGGCGCTTTTTTTAGGCGCCACATTTAAAAAATTGATGACTCGCATAGATATATGTACATAAATCTTTTAACACTCCACACTGTTCTTTTTATTTTTATTCTGTTTTTATCTTGAGTTTTGTATTGTAACGAAAATTTTATCCAACGCAGAAAAACCCAAGCTACAACCTTGAATTGTCCATTGTTACTTTTCTCTTCCTTATTTTTTGTTCCGAAGAACTGGGCGCCAGGCACTTTCGCGCCGGAAGAGAAGCAACGTTAACAAATGACAATTGCCAGCCCAGGCTTGGCGTCAGCTGCAATACGTAGAGTGGGGGGGGGGGGGGGAGATCTACTGAGAGTTCGTGTTACTAATAAATAAATAATTTCAACACAATTAATTACGGGACTCACAACAATTTAATTTATTTGAAAGATCAAAGAATTTAAAGAAACCAATAATTAATAAAAATGTCCACGTAAAATATATCAAGTAGTGCCACACTCTGGTCACTAAATAACTTATAATTCTTTAAATAATTTCCCCACAAACAATAACGAACATTTATACACACACATACTCACACACTCTCAAATAAATAATAAACAAAATTACAAAACCCTTGAACGCGATAAACGACTCGGAAAATGAAATTATTTAACAAAAATATTCAACACGTAATATGGCCTTAAAGTTAAGTCCCTCACGAAAAACAACAGAACGTTATGACCGGAACAACCAAGGGCACACATACGGACCACACACACACATAACACTATGGCTTTTCACGCCTGATTATACTCGAAATAATTATTCGAGGAGACTCTAAGTTTCACACAACAATTTTACATTAAAAATGTTTCGAAGCCGCCAGCGAAGCACACACCCGATGAGAGAAAATTCGTTATAAAACAACCGTACACTACAATATCTTCAACGAAATTATTCTCCACGCGGAGGGAAACTCTATTTTACGATGATAACACTCGCGATTAAATAAAAGAAACTAATACAATTGAGAGACCAGAAAAATAATTAAATATATATATATGGAGCTCACCGGGACGAGAGACGACGAATGAGTTACTCCTCGGACACTTTTCCTCAACGGAGATTCAACGCAGTATCCGCGAAAAAGCCTCCCCACCATCAGATATTCAAAATAGCCCTAATCGGAGAAAGCACTGAAGCGCTCTCACGCAGAGGCGAGACCTGGCGCCTCGCTAGGCGAATTGACAAATTAGCGTAGCTGTTATCGGTGCGCATCAAGGTTTGGTAGTATCATACAGAAGTAGTGTCATGCATAAAAAAAATAACATTCAAAAACTAATTAATTAATATTCTAATTTTCCTGTTATGACCCTGCGAGATCGCCCTTGTGTCAAAAAGCGAGGAGGACGATATCCATTATTGTAACGCGGAATTTTGCGGCGTTACAGTATATATTTTGGACCTGCAAGATAGTTCCACTATTAAAAATAACCCCATTATTTGGTCATTTGTTTGAGATTATCATTCCTTTATATGTCAATTTGGATAGCTAAAAAATAAAACAGTAATACTTCATTTTTCTTTAAAAATGAAGTATTACTGTTTTATTTTTTACGACCATGTATGGTACCAGAATAAACTTAAAATAATTAAACTGGCGTTATGCGTTTTATGTATATTATGTATATCACATTTTTTACTATGGACCAGATCAGGAGTCTGATCGTGGTCGGTTCATTTTCCGACCTGTAAACGTACTCTTTTGGGGGTATCACCTATATAGGTAACGAAAAAAACTTGCTACTATCGTGATCACAAGACGTGACTTTCTCATCACGATTGCTACTGGCGTCACGTTACTGTCGTGAAGTTAGTTTGTGAAGTTAGTTTGTGAAGTTAGTTTGTGAAGTTAGTTTGTGAAGTTAGTTTGTGAAGTTAGTTTGTGAAGTTAGTTTGTGAAGTTAGTTTGTGAAGTTAGATTGTGAAGTTAGTTTGTGAAGTTAGTTTGTGAAGTTAGTTTGTGAAGTTAGTTTGTGAAATTAGTTCATAATATTCGTTTTTGTAGTTATATATGAATAAATATCTCTACATTATAAAAAGATCGCGTCGCCGCCTCCGCCGCCGTGTTAAGAATTAAGGGACTTATTCGGACTAGAATCGGTCAATCATCCAAGTACTGGCACAAAAAACTTTGGGGCCTATTTTAGAAAAATATAGGCTTATTAAACAAAAAAAATTAGGCCCATTTTTGAAAAATTTAGATCTATTTTTGAAAAAAATTTAGGTCTATTTGTGATGAAAATTTGGGCCTACTTTTCGCTATAATTAGTTAAGAACGCGTTTGTAAATTCGAATTTCACGCGTGCGAGAAAGCGAGCATGACATCGCGCGCCTGCTCGCGCCTTCACATCTCTCTTTTGTTTCGATGGTATTATTGTCGGCATTGCGATAGTTTGACAGTCGGATTTACATCTTATTTCATATTTCAAAAGTTTCGAATATTATGGTGTGTATGAGCAGCATTTGGAATTGGTATAAAATGCTATACGAGTGATAAAATAAATAAATAAAACTGTGATGCGATGAGTGCATGAGTGTTTATAGTCTAACATCAAGAGTGGTGATAACCTCAAATGTGTTTGTCTTGTATTTTTACATTCTTTTTAAAAATTTTAATCTAACGTATAGTGTGAATATTCATAGTATTTTCTCATTGAAAACTGCTCAAGATCATTGCAGTTCTTTTTTTTTAGTGAATGTGTAATACAATAACACAAGAAAGTAACATATTTCAGGCAATATAATTTTTTTACAACAGTTTCAGATATCTTATATGAGTGATTGAAAAGGCAAAATCTTCTGTGTACTAAATCTCTTGTTGTTCATTGCTTATTTGCTGGTAATACCATTTGTATGTATCACATTGAAGCATAATATCTTTTATATTAGCTTGCTGTACAAAAATAAATTAAATTTTTTTTTGTATTTAAGGTAAAGTATCAGAATCAGTGAAGATTTTGGATTGGATTTCAATACCAAAACCAGGATTTGAATGCAGAAGGCACACAAAAAATTTCATTTCAGTACATAGATTTTTTCAAAAGTTATTGTGGTTTCAGATGGTACATACAGACACCAGACAGACAGACAGACAGACAGACAGACGGACAGACGGACAGACGGACAGACGGACGGACGGACAGACGGACGGACGGACGGACGGATGGACGGACGGACAGACGGACAGACGGACAGACGGACAGACGGACAGACGGACAGACGGACAGACGGACAGACGGACAGACGGACAGACGGACAGACGGACGGACAGACAGACAGACAGACATGAGTAAATATGTTTTTTGGCATCTAGGACACTCAAAACATATATTTCCATCAATATCTGAGGATCGAATTTTTATGTGGATTACAATACTGTCTCTCTTACATACTTTGTATATGATGAGAAAGTAAAAAGTTGCACATTGTTTCCTCATTCACTTTCATTTTTTTACAAAGCTTCCTCTGTGAGGAAGCAAAAGTTAATGAATTAGTTTACTCATAGAGGTGACTTTGTGAAAGCGAAAATTAATGAGAAAGCAATGTGCAAAGTTTTTCTTTTCGTGTAGGTCACGTCATACAGATTCTCCTCTTAATTGTCGTCAGATTGTCGAACTATTAAGTGTGATCGATCAACAGCTCAGCGAAGACATCGAGATTTACTTCACTTACAAATGATAACAAGCACTATAACCGGAATTTCGTTGTATCGCTCATCTTGTCGTTGACAGTAAACCCTTTTGCCACAGGCTTGAGAGTCCCGAGGAATTTCGTCGCTGGCTAATGAAAATTAATGGCCGCGTGCATCGCCCGATTCCTAGGAGCTGCCGAGTAACAGGCATCCGAGCACCACCGTTGCGCTACATAGGCGGCAGGTATGATTTAATACGTGCCGGTGTAACCGCAACCCTTTCTCATCCGCCTTCACTACCTCGGGACGGTGGTGGCGGCATCGCCGCTCAGTGAACCGCACAGCAAGAGAACGAGAGTTGCACACAGTCCGCTATACACATCGGCTTTATGCCTACGATTTTAGCTACTGTCGTGTAAATGAAAACTAAAGTCGATGACGTATGAATATTCCCACTGGCATATCTCGATCTCTGAACGCGTCGTTGAACTTTTATTCCCTCTCTAACAAACACATATAATAGATTAGAGTAATACTTTAGAGTGCTGATGTTCTCCTGGGGCCTTTAAACAAATATACATATGAAATATATTGTACATGACGACGCAACGAGCAAATTGCTAATATATTTTTATGTCTTTTTTTTATTACATATTCCTCAGTACGCAATTAAGTTTTTTTATCATGCCCTTTCCTTTTTATTTCGCATTCCATTTCTTGAGTGTTATCCGTAGCCACTTGTTCTAATGCACTACAGTATACTTGTAGAAAAATGTAATTAAATACAGGTCATATTTTAATTCATTTAAAGGAATTATTGTTTGTTAATGTTTTCAAATACAGGATGCATTTGAATTTTTTATATATATTTAATTTCTCGAGTTGTTGAATGAAAATCATTTGTTTTTCAGCCTACAAAATATTTTACGTTTTCTAAATATATTTTGTTAAATCAATAAAACTATTGAATGCATACGTCAGACAATATACGTTTTAATATTATGTCGTCAAACCGATCCAGCAAATTTAACGTACAATGAAAGAAATTGTCTTTTAACGTCAACAATAAATTTATTTCTTAAATAATACTTTTCTGCCTAATTGATAATCTACTATTGATAATTTAATAATAACCTTTCTTGAATTACTATTATTTAAAATCATATAGTATGTCATACGAGGTTTTTTTCTTAAAATATTTTTCTTGTCCCGTAATGTATACAAAATACGTTATAATTCAACAAATCTGAAAACATAAGTGTATGAGGAAATAATGTGCTGCCATATATTCCCCTGCTTGCTCGACAACTTGTGGAGCCACGACGACATCGCACTCCGTCCGCGAACCAGATTCTCGCTACCGTATACAGAGCGTGATAAATTCGCTGTACGCGTGTACAAAGTAAAACATGGGTATATTTGTGGATTTTGTTTTTTAGAGGATCTCACGAACATGAGTAGCATCTCTGTATCTACATGGAAATAAGCTATGTTTCTGAAATCATTGACCGAACGAGATCGAACCGGAATTTGCCCTCAGCCATTCTGCATATTTGTGTTTACATCCAATTTTTAATCCCTGGTGTATACACTAGGGATTAAATTTGATTGCATGCGTTGCTGTCGAAAAAAAATTTTTATATATGTAAAAAATGCAATTAAAAATAAATGGAACTATAATTCGCATAAAAATAAATAAAATTGTCTTTCTGATATAATTATTTGCTGCCCTTTGAATATGTAAAAAATGTAATTAAAAATATATCTAACTATATCTCGTATAAAAATAAATTATAATTCTCTTTCCAATATAATAATTTGAAGTCCTTTGACTATGTAAAAAATGGAGTTAAAAAGTATATTTAATAATAATACGCATACAAATTAATTATAATTCTCAGTTTAATATAATTTTTGCAAAACAAAAATGATACGCCAAGTGAAAAAGAGCATACAAAAAATTGCTTACAAATAAAAAATTAGCCAAGTAAAACTCGCTAAAAAAAACTAGGGGCGCCAGCGACTATCTCCCGTACATGTTTCATTGAAGTAAGTGCGAGAAAAACAATTGCTAATTGTATTCCGAGCTTCGCAATACCGTACCTGCAGGGTGAGTTCAAGTTGCATATCATACTATACTGATTACTTTTGGCTAATTCGTCAGTCATTATTTCTACTTTCTTTTCATATAATTTAATCTCACACCCTTCTCTGTATTTATTCAAAGCATCTGACAACGCAATAAATGTTCTATTATCTGATACTTAGTTATCTATCCAGTTTATTTATTTTGCGTGTTTTATGTATAAATCTGGAAAAAATTGTTTTTCTTTATATATCCCCCCCCCCTTTATATATTTATTTTGTTAATAATGAAATCAAAAAGACAATAATTACAAATTTCCTGCACACCATTCTATAGATGAAATCTCAAAGTACTTTTAAGATTTTTGAGAAATTTTCGTTCGATAAACGAGAAGCTTAAAGTTTAGTGACGACATCGCAGCCAAATACGATTTTGAAAAAACCATAACTTTTAATATATGGATAGAAACAAAATGGTCTATAGCACGAATAAAACCGTATTGAGTACAAATATAACAGTATTGAGTAATTTACCACAAAATATCTTCTATTCAATTCAGTTCATAACTGCAACCTCGGCTGTGCCACATGCACTGGCTGACTGACAGCCGGCTACTACGTCACGTGCTGCGCTATACGCGCTTGCGCATGACGACAACTCGCCGATCTATCGTGTACGTCAGTCCGCGCACGTGAGGGGACATTTAAAGTTGTGTGAGTGCGGCAGCGCGAGAAAATTACGAACACCAGATATCAGCATTAAAGGAACAGATTTTTTTGCGACAGGTTTCATTTGAAATAGAAAAAGAAATAAAAAATATTGAACCTGATACATTTTTCGTTCGCGACATGTCGTCAAAGGTAATTCGAGTTACAATTTCAAACGGTGAGTGGCCGCCTTCGGGAATAATAGAGTAGCAGTAGCGCCCTGTCAAGTCAGACATTAAATCGTCGTGTGAAGGCAATATTAATTTATTTTTTAACTTGGCGTCTAGTCGCTACTCCGACTCTTGATAATTTGGTGGATGCCTTTTAATAAGGTATTTGGATGACGCAATGGAGAGATGAATCGCCCCAAACAAGGTTTCTTACCTTGTTTTGGGCGATTTGGGGTTAACCATTCTTGTTAGACGATTGTCTGTTTGTTGAATTCACAGGGTCTATATAACCAGTTGCTAATGAGGCCACAGATGCTGCGATGTCTCGTATATGGTTCAAAGACGGAATTACACTAGGACCCGGTTCGGGACAATAGGTGTTTGACCATTGCTTGACATTGTATTCCGTTCTGCAGATGTTCAGTATTACCAGTGATGTGTACTGTACCTGCCGAATAGAAGCTTTGGTAGCAGCGATCTGGTGGTATGGTACAGCTTGAAGCAGTCCGTGAATTCATTTGACGAAATGAAAGTATGACAATGAAAGAGAAAACGTTGCAAAGTGGAGCTTTACACGTCATTCCGCAATGCAAAAGTACACGTATGTGATAACATTTTTTTCGTTAAAAATGAATGTTCCTCTATCGTGTAAGATATGACGTAAAATTCAAAATATCGCGCTCTAGAACAGAGTGATATAGACGCTAAGCCGTCCGATAAATGGGAGTAAAATATCAATGTAGAGGGGATAAGAGTCTCTTCATTCCTTATTTTTTATGTGATGTTGTTATGTTATAATCATTGGTAGTTCGAAACATTAAAATTTTACAATCGCTTGAGACATTTAATATTCCTTGGGCTCCATTATCCCTCAGGTCTGCCTTATATATCGGGTTACCCAATCTTTCGAGTCTCTCTTCCCCTCGGATACCCCGATCCCACAGGCCCATTAGCCCTCGGAACCCTTAGTCCTTGGGTCCCCCTAGCCCTCGGGGCCCCCTAGCTTTCGGGCCTCCCTAGTCCTCGGATCCCACTATTCCTCCGGTTTCTCTATCCCTCGGATTTTCTATCCCTCGGGTTCTTCTATCTCGCGGGTCCTCTGACTCTCTAACCCTCGGGTCCCCTTGACTCTCTAACCCTCGGGTCCCCCTTGACTCTCTAACCCTCGGGTCCCCCTTGACTCTCTAACTCTCGGGTCCCCCTTGACTCTCTAACCCTCGGGTCCCCCTGACCCTCTAACTCACGGGTGCTCCTGTCCCCCAGGCCCCCTAACCCTCGGGTCCGTCTTATACCTCTGGTCATCACTATCCACATCGAGTCCCTCTTATATCTCAGGTTCCCTATCCCTCGGGTCACCCCTACTCATCGGGAGCTCGTATCCCTTGGGCCCCCTGTGCCTCGGTCCCTCTAACCCTCGAGACCTACTATCCCTTGGGCTCATACTATCCTTCGGGCCCCTCTATTCATCGGAGACCATATTTATCGGGGCCCCTATCCGTCGGGTCGCCTATCCCACGGATCCCCCTTATTCCCAGGCATTTTCTTGTATATAATATACAAACCGTTCCATAGATTTCATTACGAAACAAATATTCCTCGTCTGTATATGGATAATATATATTTTACAATGTTTTAATTATACAACATTTTGGAAAAATATATATTGCAAACGCGACTATTCCCGGTCAATTTTTTAATGATGGAAGTTTGTGAAGCACATTTCGGGTCTGAGACAGTGATCGCTAGATTCAAAGCGCCCGATAACGAAGCCCATTCAAATTTTACTAATGCGAATCTTTTAACAAATATCGACTGTAGCTGCTTAATAAATTTAATTAATTTATCAAGCAGCCACAATTGAATTGGACTTTCGCTTCGCGAGCTTTGAATCTAGCGATCACTGCCTCAGACCTGAGATGTGCTTTGCGAAATTGCATCATTAAAAAAACTGACCGGGAAGAGCACCATACGATGAAAAATTAATATTAACAATACACGGTCGCTGCCTATAATATACTATGATATATTGCAAATGCATAAGACATATATTTTGCATTTTGTTTCAAGTTTACGCGTACATAAAAGACAGACAAGGACTTGGAGAATATGACCGAAAAATATGATAACCTTGTCTAACGGTGCCGAACCGCTGCGGTCCCCGGTCGCCGGAGCTCGATCGATGCACAGAACGGAAAATGAGAAAATTGTATGTACGGCAACAGCAGCATTTTCTTCTCCATCGTCGTCATGGCCGTCGAGAAATGGAACAACACTTCAGCGACGAGGGAAGTACGAGACGAGTGAGGTGGAGAATAAAAATGGGCTAAAAAAAGATAAAACGATGCGAAATGAGAAAGTGAGTCAGAGGAGCCTTGGCCACAGCGTCGTGCAATTCAAGGACGTGAAAACGGAGGAAGCCATCGATCTTCCGACTAGGGTTTCGGCTTTCTTCGCTCTTTTGCTTTGCAGCTTTCTATTGATATTTCTTTCATTATAACTCGAGAATTTATTTATTTCGTTGCCTCTATCGCGCAATCTTCGTTGAGAGCTTATTACGCGTGATTTCAATTGATTTCCATTTAATTATAAGTGAAAAAGCTCTCATGGAAAAAAAGTCGATGGAGAAAATATATTAGAAAATTTAATATGATAAAGTCAATACATAAACAGGCACAAAGTTTGATGTTCTTTATGTATTGCATTTATATTCGAGATATAGTATGTTAGTACTGTTAAAAATAATACGTCCGAATGAACAGAGAAAACATGTACCTATAATATTTTAAGATATATATAAATTACATTTATTTAAATGAAAGTCGATAATCTATTTTCCTTCAAAAGTTATCAGGATGTCTGTTTTCGAACGGTCACAAATACACTTTCAGACATGTTGACAGACACTTTTACCGATATATTTCCAGACACTCTCACAGACATTTTCACAGACACTCGCAGATACTCTCACAGTCATTCTCAAAGATGGTCTCACAGACACTCACAATTGTTTAATGAAAGAATTAATCTATATAAAGTTAACCAATTCATTTCGATTTTGATATCAATATGGCCCAAAATTCATAAAAAATTTCTCGACCATCTAATTCACATCGTACCTCTCTAATGTGAGCTACCTAATTATTAATATCCCGTGCAGAAAAATAGTTGGGGCTCCCACTTGGCCCTTTATAGTTTGCCCCAATTCTATTAGGGGCCCAGTATGGAAATCTAAGTACAGCCCTACTAGGCTTTTTTTTTTTTTTTTTTTTGGGCACGAAGAAATCTTCAAGAAGACACCCTGGTGTTTTGGGTGGTGTCAGATTTTTGCTGACTAAAACTCCGCCGCCGTCTCCGCACCCCACACGGGACCGGCTTTCGCATTTGCTCGGTGTCGTGTGTTTGCCCTTATAGGGCCTTCCTCTTTGGGGACGATGGATCCTCCCTACTAGGCTGGTCACGCTTCAAAGTACGGGGCCATTATAGATTTCCCTGTTAGGGCCTATAAAGGCTGCCCTATTAAGCCCCTACTAAAATAATAAAGACAATTGATTGAAAAATATTAATTTGTGATTATTAAATCGAGTAATCCTGCATTTTAAGTAAATATTACATCTTCCTCTACATGATGGTACACATTAATCACTGAACAAATATATAAAAATTTTTTGACATTGACGGGAATCAAACCTGGGACCCTCCGGATCATGTTGTTACACTGTGCTTTAGCTCACGCGGCTATTCAGATCATATGATTGTACACTTTTTTTTGTCTATTTGAATATCGGTAATATGAAATATACAATGAAATTCGTGTAATATAGTCCGAACTTTATAGATTTATATGATTGCGTCTGCTGTGGTAATAATAGAAGCACATTCAATTATTTTTCACGGCAATCGGTTATATAAAGAATGATACATTGTATCGATTTTGTCATTTATAAACATATTCGACGAAGTTGCTTATTTCATTGTTTGTGCGCATTAGTTCGTTAGTATTAAGGTGGACGATCACCTGACTGACCTTACGATTAGTACTAGGGTGACCGCGCAGCTGACGACTGATGGTCAATACTTAGATCGGTGACCGCTTTGATAACTCTGACCTTCAATACCCCTATAGGAAATGCCAGCAGTTACAACGGGGCCAATGATTGGGCGAGTACTGGCTACCAACCGATGATAGACAGTACTGGTTGACTATCGAGTCATCGCTGGAGCCAGCAGTGGCCCGCGGCCGCGACCAAGTAAAAACTGCCAGCATTTTGTCACGTCTGGCCCATTGCTGACAACCAGCGATGGCCGATAGACTTGTACCGAGCATGGGCTGCTGCAGTTTTTCACGGCTGGGCCATTGCTGGTGCCGATGATTGCGCCATCGGTACTATGAATTTCTACAATACCCTGTGAGTGGTGGTGGGCGAGAGGTGGAAATCACGCGTCAAATTTTACGATCAATATGTCCACCTATTATCGGGTGAAAAAGAATCGAGATTTAAAAAAAAGAACCGAAGTGTCAGATAATCAGTGCATCAACGAAGCAGAAGATCCTCCCTCAAAGCGACAGAAAATAAATGGTAGTGATCACAGTGATAGTGACAGCGGTCAAAGACCCGGACGAAGTGACAGTGAACATAACCTCACCCGTATAGGGGCTCACAATTGGCCAAGCATTGGGCCGGTGCTGGCGGCCAGCCTTCCAGCAACGGCGCGGCAATGGTAACCAGCACTGGTGCAGCACTGGCTTGACTGCTGGATGATAACTTCGGCCCAGCACTGGTAGTTGTACACGGCCGGGTACTGGGGGGCCAATGCGGCCCGGGATTGGTAACAAACACGACCAGTAATGGGCAAGTAACGGCGGGAAATATACAGTATAATCAATTTAGTAATTAATTATTAATTTAAAAAGATATATTTCCTAACGGACCGTCTCCAATAATTTTAATCATGTTATTCTATTATCATGTGAAAAAAAAGGACATCGTCCACGGATACAATTTTTTCGATAGCTTTTGGGAATGCGATGTTGGCGGGATTTGAACCTACGACTTATACGACCTACCTAAACTACATAACTACCTAACCTGCACGCTAACCACTAGACCAAACCGACTATGTGGGTTTCTTATACTTTAAGGCCCGAATAGTTGCATCTAGGATAACAATCACAGGGACATCAGATGGATTTGGATAAAATTTGGTACATGGATGTTTTTGAAGCCACTGATTAAAGAACTCAAATCTGAATTCAGAAATTCAAAATGGAGGATCCAATATGGCTGTCCAAATGACAATAAATTATATAATTTGTATGAAACACGAAACTGAGAGCCTTTTTGAATCCAATATGGTGGCTAATATATAAAAAGTGACTTCATTTTGATAAAATTGAGTACTCAGGCTTCTTAAGATAATTCATTACTAATCTAAACTTGAAAATAAAGGATAAAAAATGGCCGATACAAAAAATTTCAAGTGCAAAATCTTGTTTAAATGGTAGGGAAGGAAATATGTTTTTTATGCTGGTCGTCGCTAACGTGCCGATGGTGCGCGATATTGAGGTTATGTTAATCATTGGCATGAGGGTAATGGCCCATGTCTGCCCACGACTGGCTGACATACGTGAGAAACGTATTGGACCTAAGACAATGTAAAATTTGATTGTAAAATTTGACGCGTAATTTCCACCTCCCGCCCACCACGACTTGCAGGATATTGTAGGAATTCATAGTACTGATAGCGCAATCATCGGCACCAGCAATGGCCCAGCCGTGGAAAACTGCAGCAGCCCATGCTCGGTACAAGTCTATCGGCCATCGCTGGTTGTCAGCAATGGGCCAGACGTGACAAAATGCGGGCGGTTTTTACTTGGTCGCGGCCGCGGGCCACTGCTGGCCCCAATGATGGCTCGATAGTCAACCAGTACTGGCTATCATCGGTTGGTAGCCAGTACTCGCCCAATCATTGGCCCCGTTGTAACTGCTGGCATTTCCTATACGGGTGCTGGAAGGCTGGCCGCCAGCACCGGCCCGATGCTCGGCCAATTGTGAGCCCCTATACGGGTAATTAGATGGGTGTTCACCTGGTTAACTCCGACGGGTTTCAGTAAGGGAATAATTTGTCATACCTATTGCAGAATACGTATCGGAAATATATAAAAGTCAAATTATGAAGGGCCTATAAAGTTGCCTATACAGTGACTATACAGTTGTGTGTAAAGGGTACCTTTGTAGGCAACGAAAAGGCTCAATACGGGTGACCCTAGTGAGGATTCCACATTTGAGCCTGATTAGACCCCGAAGTGGACATTTTTTACTACATATTTTGTCGTGGCAGCCTCTGTTGAGCCTAGTAGGGTCCGAGAGTGGATTCCCTATTGTAGATGCCACGTTTATACCTAAGAAGGCCCCTTATTTAATCGCGGCTTAAGGGGAGGGAGTCAGGTCAAAATAATTAAATTTGTAAATTCAATATCATCCAAATTCTCTTGCATATAAAAATGATCAATGAACTATATTGTTGGTACTCGATGAAAGGATTTTTTACTGCCATCTGACTTGCGTATGCCTTTCCATATTATCTTAAGCAAAGGTCTTAGGTTTTCCACTCTGCGCGTGATTCTGCGTACTGAAAATTTGCACTGTAGCCCTGTAAGACCTTCCCGAAGGAATCTTACTTTTCTCACGGGCATATAAAATATTTACCTTCTTCTCATTTGATGGAAAATCTGTCTCTGTATTCATTCAAAGCATCTATCAGTGCAGTATATGTTCTAGTATCTGATACTTGAATTATCTTTTCAGTTTATTTATTTTGCAGGTTTTATGTACATTTCTTTTATAAATTGGTTTCCTTCACAACGGGGGTTGTTGCCGTTCGTTCAAACGCCCCCCTATATTTCGGGGCTTCGCCCCTCGGCCGGCCCCATGTACAGGAGCTAGTCGCTGGCATGCCAAGTTTTTTTTGTAGCGAGTTTTACTTGGCTGATATATTGGATTTTGCTATAATTTTGCAAGAGTTTTTATTTGTAAGCATTTTTTTGTATGCCTTTTTTCATTTGGCGTAGCATTTTTGTTTTAAGAAAACATTTTTGGTAGTGTTTGATGTCTTTTTGAAAGTCAGAACGTGGTAAAAAAAAAGCATCAAGCATAAAAAATTGTAATTTTTATTAGATGATTATTAGTATATTGTGCAACAAGGGCCGAAAGTTGGCGATTGCGACGAGCGTGAAGTTTGTCACCTGAGCGAAGCGAGGGCTGCAATCACATGAGTCGTAAACGCCAATTTTGGCCCGTGTTACACACCATACTTTTTGTAACAAGTGCATGAATAGTGGTGCTTTGAATGGTAGTTTTGAGGGACGAACAGTGAAAAGTGAGGTTACCAACTTTCCACCCTACGGTCGAAAGTGAAACAGCAGGGGTGAAAGTGAAGGAATCGCGAACTGCGCCTGCGCCAACCTATCGTTTCAACACTGCTATGAAACTAGCTAATTTTGACCCGCAAAACTGCCATGAAAAGCATCGCTGTTCATGCACGTGTTACAAAAAATATATTTAACAAGTACCAAGGCCATTTAAGGCTGTGTCTGCCCGTCCGGTAACCGGACGAATAACCGGCTGTTATTCGTCTGGCTATTGGTGAAATACACTCATTTTCTTTATGGAACATTATTTATTGGTCGAATTTAACTCGTTTTTTTAGAAGATTTTTTTTATGGGAAATTACATCGATTTTTCTTATCTGGGCGATTAAATGTATTTTACCCGGTCGGACAATCCTAAAGATTGTTAAGGAATATATCCGGACGAATAATTAGGCGTAATTTGTCTGGGAAACCTTAAAAATCGTTTAAAAAACATATCCGGACAAACACACAGACATGCATATGGACATTTTTTGTTAATCACATTTATCGAGGTTTTGGACCAATCCGAGTGTCCTGAAATGAAAATCTTGAAAAAAAAAAAACAAAGCTTCATCTATGAGGAAGCAAAAGGGGAAATTCGTCCAATAAGTGTGAAAAAAAGTGAACACGACCGATAAATAATGTTCCATTAAAAAAATGAGTGAATTTCGATAATAGCCGCACGAATAACACGCACCTATTCGTCCAGTGACCGGACGAATAGGTGCATGTTCATCGATTTGTAAATGACTAAATGACTAAAAGTGTGATTTTCATTAATTTTTATCTCTTTCATCTGACTTCAACTCGCTATAAATTGTGGATTCCGCCACAGAAAAATCTCAAATAATTTGCGTAATAACTACGAACAATGAGACTAGTCGGAAGTCGATAACTATCATAGTTTTTTTACGACTATAGTTTTAAATAATTGTTGTTATGTCAAAAACTGTCAAACGTATAAGAATGAAAGAAGAACTAAAAATAATTTTGGAAAATAGATAATTTCTTTTTTAACTTGGCGTCGAGTCGCTACCGCGACTCTTGATATCTAAAACGTAAAGGATTTGAACTTTTCATGAACAGCAATAAACTTATGATTTTTTACTTAGAGTAGCTTTGGTTACGTCGTGCATATACAGAGTCACACACGCACGAACCGCTCTTCCTTCACGCGCAGGAGGTGGAGCTAAAAACCGGTTTTATAAATATCGTTATTAATTAAATCTGAACCGTTTAAAATTATTCTGGTTGCCGTTTTGAATTCGATAATTTTTTTAATGAATTTTAAGCTTTTTAAGAATTTTATATTATTATTACCGGCGAAGATCGTAAAGTTGTTTATTTTGTAAACAATAAAATCAAAAAGACAATAATTCAAAATTTTCTGTATTTGTAAGATTTTTCTCGAAATTTTTGTGAAATTTTCGTTCGACTAACGAGAAGTTTAAATGTTAGTGACGACATCGCAGCCAAATACGATTTTGAAAAATCAATAACTCTAAATATAGTGATAGAAACAAAATGGCTTATGGTACGAATAAAACCGTATTGAGTACAAATATAACAATATTGAGTACACAACATGAATTTACCACGAAATATCTTCTATTCAATTCAGTTCATAACTACAACCTCAGCTGTGCCACATGCACTGGCTGACTGACAGCCGGCTACTACGTCACGTGCTGCGCTATACGCGCTTGCGCATGACGGCGACTCCCCGATCTATCGTGTACATGAGTCCGCGTACGTGAGGGGACATTTAAAGTTGTGTGAGTGGGGCAGCGCCAGAAAATTACGAACACCAGATATCAGCATTAAAGGAACAGATTTCCTTGCGACAGGCCTCATTTGAATAAGAAAAATAAATACAAAATATTGAACCTGATACATTATTCGTTCGGGACTTGTGGTCAAAGGTAATTCGAGTTACAATTTGAAAATGGCCGGTGAGTGGCCGCCTTCGGGAATAATAGAGTAGCGCCCTGTCAAGTCAGATAGAAAATCGTCGTGTGAAGGCAATATTAATTTATTTTTTAACTTGACGTCGAGTGGCTACCGCGACTCTTGATAGCAAACAATCACCGTGGTTCACAGTGTGCTTTCTTGCTCATTGTGACTCACTCTTTCCTAAATAGCGTATTTCTAAGAAAATGTAACGACTAGTAAGTGAATATGCCAAGGCGGTATCGAACGTGGTGAGTCATCCTGCGCAGTACACAACGAATATACTTTGTCATATATATCATCTATATATTCATATATACTAGAATAACACCTAGTATATAATGGGATAACATGAAATAACCTAAGACCTTGCAGTATTTCGCTTTTATTACTCTCGTCATCCCATACTTTGATAACTGCCGGATATAACCTCGTCCCAACGTTCGACCGAGCAAAACGGTGATCGTGTATATCGAACGGTTGAAGAAGGAAAGCGAAAGTTTCAAGTGTAAGGTAGAGAGAAATACTCCAGGACGATAAAGCGCGGCTCCCAACGTCTGCTAAAGCTCAGTGCGAGAGGTGCAGATGGTGTTTTGCGACCCTCCTTTGCCTATAATTCCGCGCGTCAAGTTGAAAGTTTATATCGTTGGACGGTTCGTTAGGAGATCCCTGGCTTTCCTATAATTCCCTCATCCGGATCATCTCTGATCCAGCAGCCGCAGGAGAAACACAAAAACATGCGGAATTTAATGTAAAATTCTTAGTAAATCTCTTATGGTAATTCCCAGATAGATGAGTGATTCTCGCAAATCTGTTGTAATTTTACTTTGTATTAAAAAAAAAAAATTAGCCGAATTGAAAAAAGGGGAAATTTCAAGAGAGAAAAGAACTGTAAAATTTACAAATCTTTATTCGTTATCATATATCTTATGACAAAAAGAATTTGTAAATATATGTAATTTTCTAAAATATATATTGTAATTGTTTCTGTGTACGTTTGTAGACAAAAAATATTTGCCCACTTAACTTGTCAATATTTAATTCTCTTTTTGTGAATCCCCGTTACAATTTCTGATGAATAAGCAACTAAAATACACCGAGTTTAATCGTATTGTTCTTTATTTCCCATGTAAGAATCGACACATCTTACAACAGGGCTAACACTCGGCCATGGCTAACACTCGGTACATGGCTATCAATAATCGACCAACTATGGTTAACCAATTCTGGGCCAACACTGGTTAATTTCCGGCTGCCGTGATTCTCTCACTATTCATGGTTGCCTTTCAAACGCCAATCCTACATGCAACTATTATGGACTTAAAGTATAAGAAACTCACATAGTCGGTTTGGTCTAGTGGTTAGCGTGTTGGTTAGGTAGTTAGGTAGTTTCGGTAGGTCGTATAGGTCATAGGTTCAAATCCCGCCAACATCACTTTCCCGAAAACTATCGAAGAAATTGTATTCGTGGACGATTTTCTTTTTTTTTCTTTAATGATAATAGAATAACATTATTAAAGTTATTGGAGGCGGTTTGTTAGGAAATATATATTTTTTAATTAATAATTAATTGCTAAATTAATTATACCGAATATCTCCCGCCGTTACTTGCCTGATACTGGCCGTGTTTATTATCATTCCTGGGCCGCATTGGCCCCCAGTACTCGGCTGTACACAACTACCAGTACTGGGCACAATACTGGGTCTCATCCAATAGTTATTACTTGGCGAGATACAAAAATATAGTTAATTACTTAATTACATACATAAATGTAGTTAATTGGGTAATTTGATACAAAAAGGTAGTTAATTAGTTATTTAAAAACTTGCCAAGTACTGAGTATCATTTTTTATTTTTGCTATCAATTTTTCTTTATCTGCTAATTTTGTTTCAATGTTTGTTGTATTTGACAATACATGCTGCGGATGTATTCAGTTTATTTTAAAAACTTTTTGCACGTGTAGACCGTATACCGTTTAAGAGAGTGTACCGCTTAATTTTTTTTCCCATGGTTTTTTTTGGACATTAATGCCATTTGTAAATGTACTTGTCTCAATTTTTACCCGGGAGGGTTTTTTTGGGAGATTTTACTATTTTGTGCAAGGTTAACTGTCCGTACGTAAAAGGAATTTGCGAATTCATGAAAATATTAACCAAGAAACGCGGCAACGGGCTGCCGCGTTTCTATATTAATTGCCTACTGCTCGCTCTAGACTCTCTGACGTCTAGCAGACTGACTGCTGATCACTGTTCGGCATCTTACGGCTTTCGCGCTGATCATATTGATTGGCAGTTTGTCATCTCAGTGATTGGCAGTGTGCGAAAACACAATGATTGGCAGAGACGATCGACGACGAAACCAAAAACGAAATAAATTGACGATTTCGAGATCGTCAAAATCAAATATCTCCGATATCCCAATAGCTACACAATTCGTTTTGGTCCCAAAAATAATGTATTAAATCAATACATCTAATAGCAGCATGAGATATATACGTAAAACACTCAAATTCGTTTAATGACATTGTGAGCGGCCCGAAATGTGGTTAAAGCCCGATGTTTCCTGTAAAAGAGGCTCGGAGCGTCTCTCTAGGTCGGTAATGTAGGGGTAAATGTACTTGTCTCGAGACGCTGCCGCGTCTCTTGATGACTAAAAGTGTGATTTTCATTAGCTTTTTTCTTTCATCTGACTTTAACTCGGTATAAGTTGTAGATTCCGCCACAGAAAAATCTCAAATAATTTGCGTAATGGCTTTTGTTTGTACTACGAACAATGAGTCGAAAGTCGATATTGTTGAATTGTTGTTATCGCAAAAATAGTCAAACGTCTAAGAATGAAAGAAGAACTAAAAATCAGTTTGGAAAATAGATATATCTAACATGTAAAGGATTAGAACTTTTTATGAACAGCAATAAAGTTATGATTTTTTACTTTGAGTAGCTTCGGTTATGACGCGCATATACAGGGGCACACACGCACGAGCCGCGCTCGCTCCACTCGCAAGAGGTGGAGCTAAAAACGGTTTAAATAAATATCGTTATTAATTAAATCTGAAATATTTTAAATTATTCTGGTTGCCGTTTTGCATTCGATAATTTTTTTAATGAATTTTAAGCTTTTCAAAAATGTTGTATTATTATTGCCGGCGAAGATCGTGAATTTGTTTATTTTGTTAATAATAAAATCAAAAAGACAATAATTAAACATTTCATGTACACCATTCCATAGATGAGATACCAAAGTACTATTACGATTTTTATCAGAATTTTTGAGAAATTTTCGTTCGATAAAGGAGAAGCTTAAAATTTAGTGACAACATCGCAGCCAAATATGATTTTGAAAAAACTATAATTTTCCATATATTGATAGAAACAAAATCTTCTACCCGCGCAGAAAAAGATAGTCTGGGATGGAGTCCATGATGATGTCCAGAATGGAGTGCCGGATGAAATCTGGGCAATCCGGGAGGGAGTCCAGATGGACTCTCATATGGACTTCGGCTTTTAATCCGATCCCGAAGTCCATCACTCCATCCGGGCCTCCCGAAAGGACTCAATCTGGATTCCATTCTGGACTCAAAGAACTTTCCCGGACTCCATCCGGGATGTCAAATACTCTCCTGGACTCCACCTTGGACGATCAGCGAATCTCGAGTCAATCGCAGAGTCCATCCTGGTGTCCATTTTGGATTCTCGCCTGGACTGCCTTAGACTCCATCCTGGACTCCACTGCGGAGGAATCGCGTATCTCGCCGGTCGAATCGCAGAGTCCATCCAGTTGTCCATTTTGGATTCTCGCCTGGACTGCCTTAGACTCCATCCTGGACTCCACTGCGGACGAATCGCGTATCTCGCCGGTTGAATCGCAGAGTCCATCCTGTTGTCCATTTTGAATTCTCGCCTGGACTGTTTTGGTGTCCGTCCCGGACTCCACCCTGGATTCCATCCTAGACAGGATGGAGTCCAGGTAGTCCACCATCCTCCACCAGGACCAGACAGTATCCTCCTTGGACACCTTGGTATCTAGACACACACACACACACACACACACACACACACACACACACACACACACACACACACACACACACACACACACACACACACACACACACACACACACACACACACACACACACACACACACACACACACACACACACACACACACACACACACACACACACACACACACACACACACAACACACACGCACACGCACACGCACACGCACACGAACACGCACACGCACACGCACACGCACACGCACACGCACACGCACACGCACACGCACACGCACACGCACACGCACACGCACACGCACACGCACACGCACACGCACACGCACACGCACACGCACACGCACACGCACACGCACACGCACACGCACACGCACACGCACACGCACACGCACACGCACACGCACACGCACACGCACACGCACACGCACACGCACACGCACACGCACACGCACACGCACACGCACACGCACACGCACACGCACACGCACACGCACACGCACACGCACACGCACACGCACACGCACACGCACACGCACACGCACACGCACACGCACACGCACACGCACACGCACACGCACACGCACACGCACACGCACACGCACACGCACACGCACACGCACACGCACACGCACACGCACACGCACACGAGCACGCGCACGCACACACACACATTTTTTCTAAATCACTTTTTTCGACGTTTTGGACTATTCTGAGTATCCTGCCATGAAAATCTCGAAAAAAAATTTCACGAAAACAAAGCTTCCTCTATGAGGAAGCAAAATAAATAAAAAATATTGTACCTGATCCATTTTTCGTTCACGACTTGTGGTCAAAGGTAGTTCGAGTTACAATTTGAAAACGGACGGCAAGTGGCCGTCTTTGGAAATAATAGAGGAGCTGTAGCGCCCTGTCAAGTCAGACAGAAAATCGTCGTGTGAAGGCAATATTAATTTATTTTTTTACTTGGCGTTGAGTCGCTACCGCGACTCTTGATAAAACGAACTTCACGTTCGCCACCAATAATAATAAATGACTTAAACCGCTAATAAATTATCATCTTTGTTGCTATTCAAAATAAATCCAAATCGTAATTCGTATGATATTTCAGTGAAATGATGCTCAACTTCGATATTATATTATACAGGATAGTTGAATGGCAGGTCGTTGATGCCAACTCCACCAGTAGTCTGAAAATTCCAGTGTTTAATCAAAGCGGAACCAAGTTATGTGGTTCATAAAATTTACTATTGAAATCAACGTATATAATGGGATGGTCACGTCATGACTTCCGGTATCCGCTACAGTTTTGTCATGTGTTTGTGTGATCCCATATAAAAAAGTATAAGTGAAATTTCATTTAAAAATAAGGGAAATATAGATTCTACAAAGACTCATCCATATTTCATATATTTCACATATTTTAACGATATATTAAGAATAGATTATGGCATAAAATTAAAAAAAATTATATCAAGAATATTTGTGCTAAAAAATTATATTCAGAAGAACCCGCACATGCAAAAAAATGTTTCAAAAAATACCCATGGTGGTAACAATTTCGGAAAAATTTTGAATTACATTGCGAAGATATTCGAAAGTTCTAGAAGTAATCGTAAGTTTTACAGATTTTTTCACTGAATTAATGTTTGATCGACTTTATTTAGTACTTTTTAATTATCGTTTAAAATCAATGCTTTTGGCTCATAGGCTTTTCTCGTTAAATGTTATCAATCCCTTAGAGTGCAAATCGACATTCCAGAGATGAAGAAAAAGATACGTGACATTTTTCAAAATAATCATTTTATCACTCGCGAATATAGACTCGATTACTATTTATTATGCCGGTTCTATAGGTATCGATTCCCGTTAAATTCTCAAAAGTTATTCATAGCAATTTCACTGTCTACTATGATTGTTCGCGTGACGAGACTGTCGATATTTTCCTGTGCATGTTCGACATTTCTGTGCTCGTTAGGGAGATCGACGTACGTGAAAATTTTGCTTCCGTTGCGAAGCTTTCAAACGATTGGAACACGCGCATTGGATTTTGAAAATGTGGTGACAACACTGTAACATAAACATACACTTCTTCAGAGAGAAAACAAAATTACTGATTTCAATGACATATTTGATCCAATAACTTCAATAATATATTTTCTTAGCATAAAGATACAATGTATTGGATCAATCAATTCAATTTCATCTCATTGTATTTTCTGAATCAACAAACGCAATTTTATTTTAGTGCTCTATATTTTTTGGATTAATAAATTCAATTCGATTGATCTAAATTTTTTGAAACAACAACTTGAATTTCATTATTCGACATTTTTTAAATCAATAAATTCTATTTTATTGATCTAAATTTTTTGAATCAATAAACTCAATTTTATTGATGTAAATTTTATAAATACAATAATTTAATTGCAATGCTCGCATTTTTTAATCAATAAATTCAGTTTCATTTCACGCAACGATTTGTATCGATAAATTTTATTTTAAAAAAAAATTAAATCTTTATACCACAGAAATATGTTATTGACATGTGAAAAGAGCTGTTGAAAAAAATTTTTCTATCAATTCCAGTCTATTTTTTTCTCAATGTTAGTACTCTGTACTTTCCATTATAATTCTCAACAAATATTACTCTCGTCGCTCTTAAACTCTTAATGCTCCTGAAGCATGCATATGCAGTAGCCAATCGGGCAACAGTACTGCGGAAACAATGTTTTTATAGCATAAAAAGGAAAGCAGAATATATAACCAAGAGCATCGAGCAAAGTTTATATAAGCAGGAGGGATAAAACAGTGTAAAGGCAAAGCCGTCGAGAATTAGTTATTCCCTAAGTACAGCGCGATATATCTCTGAAGTAAAAAGTGTTAAAACCCAAGTTATTATAACGGTTCCTCTGAGATGGTTGCAACTTCCTTCTATTTTTCCACCTCAAGTTTTCCACGGAAAGTGGTATGAAGGGCTTATTTATTTTCCATAAAATTTAAAACCAAAATAGCACTTTATCGTTATGACTATATATATATACAAATGCTTCGAGTCTCGTCCACCAAGGAAAAAAAAATTGTCTCTTTCGCTACGTGTTGAGAGTTCGCGCGTCGAGATAATGCTAAAAAAAGGGAAAACAAAAAGGAGATAAAGGAAATGATGGGAGACTGCATGTCTACTACATGTGTAGAAAAGAGGCCGATGAAGTGTGCGTTGGGGGAGGGACGGGCAGGTTTTGGACACTGCTCAACTCGAGGGTCGCACTGTAACCAACTTGTATAGCAGGGCTCGTATCCAACTATACAAACGGTGTGTATACAGAGCCTGAGATATCGCGGTGCCAGTAAACAGAACGAGCGTAGTACCGACGACAGAAGCGTACATTTTTTTTATTTTCCTCTTTAGTGAGGCAATGCGTAGAAACGAGCGCACATGGTGAGTTCGTAAACGAGAGGGCATACGAGTGCTATGGGGAAATGAAATAGGAGGTGAAAAAAAAATGGAAAAAAAAACCTCAAAGAGTTGTCGGAATCTCTGACTCTGTAGGCTTTGACACTACCTTTTTGGTTGTATATCCATAGCCTCTTTCACAATTTGTGGGCTCTTCCTCTCTGGTTTTCGGCCGCGTTATATATATACGACAAATGACGCCACTATTGCTGGATACTATTTGGAGCAGGAAATTGCGAGGCAGTCATGTGGAGATCACTGTGTGATGCTGTATCGATTAGTGTAGATACGCTGAGAAAAGAGATTGGTACTTTTAACTTAATCCTGTGAACATGGAATGACGAATATACCATTTTTTGTTATTGGTCGAACAACGAATTTTTGTCAATTTTTTAAACGGATATCAAAATATTATTCGTTCTTATTAAATATTAACTTGACTTGATTGCAAAATAAATAACCATATTTGTTGTTTCTGTCGTACATTAATTTGCCAATGCGTAACTCATATATTTCAATCTATTAATAAAAAGTACCGCAAAATATGAGACTTTTTTGCTTCCTCATAGATAAGGCTTTATTTTCATGAAAATAAATTTCGTAATTGACACTCAGAATGGTACAAAACATCGAGAAAAGGGGTTTAGAAAAACCACTTGGTGTGTCTGTGTGTGTTTGTTTGCGTGTATTTATTTGTGTTTGTTTGTGCGCGTGTTCGCGTGTGCGTGCGCGTGTGCGTGTGCGTGTGCGTGTGCGTGTGCGTGTGCGTGTGCGTGTGCGTGTGCGTGTGCGTGTGCGTGTGCGTGTGCGTGTGCGTGTGCGTGTGCGTGTGCGTGTGCGTGTGCGTGTGCGTGTGCGTGTGCGTGTGCGTGTGCGTGTGCGTGTGCGTGTGCGTGTGCGTGTGCGTGTGCGTGTGCGTGTGCGTGTGCGTGTGCGTGTGCGTGTGCGTGTGCGTGTGCGTGTGCGTGTGCGTGTGCGTGTGCGTGTGCGTGTGCGTGTGCGTGTGCGTGTGCGTGTGCGTGTGTGTGTGTGCGCAGCGCTTTGAAATTTCAATCACCTATAACTCAATAACCGTTTAGCCGATTGAGCTTAAATTTGGCAAACAAGTGAAATTTTTCACGAATTTTATGCAGAAGTTAAAATTACTACTTAAGTTCAAACTGGGGACTATTAATTCGACCCTAAGTTTATCAGACTGCGTTGAAAAAAAACTACAATAGTGGCTCTATCGTTCATCTACCCTAGTAGACTCTGATATGTCTCAATAATCGCCTTGCAAATTTGCTAATACGTTCAAAATATTATTTGTTTTTATTAAATATAAATTTAACTGAATTGTACAATAAATTACCGTAATTATTTAATCAGTCGTAAATTTGTTTGTAAATGCGTTACTCATAAATTCAATTTTTTTTTTAAGAGAAGTACTTCAAAATATTCGACTTTGTTTTTCAGATAATTGTTTGCAAGTAATGTCTATCAATACGTATGAAATGAAATAATGGATCTTGCAACCTTGTTTAATAGATATCGGACTGACAAAGAATTTTGAATTGTCGATTTTAAAGGCCCAAATTTGAATTAAAGTTTGTACTCAAGATTTATGTTATTTGAGACTTAAGTTCAAACTACGGACTATTACCTGAGCAGAAATTAATTCAAATTGCCTGAAGTACCATCAGGTCCGGATGAGGCATCGGTCGAGCATACCTGTTCAGGCTAGCCAAATAAGGCCCTGGTCCTGCCCGGATCATGTATCGGTATAACTGGCTAGCCTGAAATATTCGGCATACGATCGGGATCAGGCACCGATCGGGCATTCTTGATCCGGTTAGCTAAATGAGGTCTCGATCCCGTTCTGATCATACATAGGTACAACATTTCCAATGTGGTTATACTAATGTTTTCCATAGCATGCCGGGATCAGGCATATGTCAGGCACTTCTGGTCGGGCTAGCCAGATGTGGTCCTGCTTTTGGCCACAATATTTGAATACTCAAATCTGGTTAACTTAAAATATACACCACTTCTATAATAAGAGATGTTTTCTGTATAATATCGATTATTATTGTAATATTATCGATTGCAAATAGTTTTATTTTTAAGTATGTGTCTCACACAATTATTCACTTATAAGGGAAACAGTATATATTTTTTCGACCACTGCGTCACTTGTATCCAAAATCATTATTTGGCGGTCGATTGATTCTATCGTAAACATTTTTTGACGTTGCGTTTTTTTTTGCGCGCCACATTTTAAAAGAAGATGAGTCGCATGGATATGTGTACATAGATTTTTGAACACTCCACACTGTTCCTTTTATTTTTATTCTGTTTTCGTCTGGAGTTTTGTATATATTTTGGATCTGCAAGATTGTTCCATTATTCAAAACAATCCCATTATTTGGCGATTTGTTTGAGATTAACAGATCTTTATATGTTAATTTGGTTAGGTAAAAAATAAAACAGTATAACGATGAATAAAATTCCAATAATTGAACTAGCGTTATGCGTTTTATGTATATTGGACCTTCTCATTTTTTACTATGGACCAGATCAAGGACCTGATCATGGCCGGTTTCGTGACCTGATCGCGGCCGGATTGAGAGCCTTTTAGCGGCCGGATTAGCAGCCTGATAACGCCCAGATTTATAGCCTGATCATGGCCAGATCAGAAATGGCGTTACATGCCATATCAGGACCGGATAGAGCCGCCTTATCCGGGTCTGATTGCTAATTAAGGAAAACCTGATGAGGCCCGGACTTCACCCAGAACAAATTTCTGCTCGGGTAATGCGACTCTAAGTGTATCAGGCTCCGGATGAAAAAGAACTACAATAGTGGCTCAATCGTTCATCTCTCCTAATACACTCTGATATTTGTTAATAATCGTAATCCGGATGAAAAAGAACTACAATAGTGGCTCAATCGTTCATCTCTCCTAATACACTCTGATATTTGTTAATAATCGTCGGGCGAATTTGTTACAAAGTTCAAAATACTATATGTTTTTACTAAATATAAATATAACTTAATTATATAATAAATTTTCGCAATTGCTTTTTCTGTCGTAAATTTATTTGTCAATGCATTACTCATAAATTCAATTTTTATTAACAAAAAGTATTTCGAAATATTAGACTTTTTTTTAGATACTTCTTTGCAAATAATTTCTATGAATTCTTATCAAATAAAATACTGGAACTTTGCAACGTCACTAAATAGTTTGCAGGCTTACAACGATTTCTTTGTCGAATTGTCGAATTTGAAGTCCCATGTCTGAATTCAAGGCTCTACTCAGGATTTATATTATTTAATACTTAAGTTCAAACTTGGGTTTATTAATTCGACTCTAAGTGTATCAGGGTGCGTTGAAAAAAAAACTACAATAGTGGCTCAATCGTTCATCTCCCCTAATAGACTGACATTTCTCAATAATCGCCGTGCCAGTTCGTTAAAACGTTCAGCTCTCACTCGTCCGCCAAATAGAAAATAATTGAGTTTTAACGGTTGCACTCTTGCGCGGGTTGTGGATAACGAGAATACCGGACTACGAATCAAATACGAACGCTCGTTCTGCAGAGATATGACGAAGTCACAAGAGGGTGAGAAGGAAGAAATCCATTTGCCGACGACCAGTGACTGACGGTTTTACTCAGTAACGAAAAAAAAAATATTGATTGATCCGTTGTGCTCCTCTAACTCAATTTTTTCCTTTTTATTTTATCGTTCAGCGGTTCACGCATTTTTCATTCCCTCACCCTGCCGCTAGCAGCACGAAACAGTTTCCTTTTCTTTCTAAGCTTCAGGACGAAAATATCCCGATTTGCCCAATTTTTTATATATTCCGGCAAATCTCCACCCCTCAAGTTTCGTTTTTTATCCCTTTTCTTTCCTTCTGGAAGAAAAAACTCACTCACGACTACTGATATCTATTGACAGTCGTTTAAGCAAATCGCTGGAGGCACAAGACTTCAATTAAATTACCTACCGATCGATATTAGCTGGAGCACACAGCGCAGATATCGTCCGGGGTAAAGCTTTCTTTCACCATCTATCCATACCTACGGCCTACTCCATTTTTTAAAGCCGTTTTCTTTCTAAGCTTTAGGACGTTGCCGTCTCGTTTTATTTTCTCATCCTGCAGTAAAATAACTCTATAGAGAGTTATTTTACTGCATCCTGGGCTTCACTATTTGTCGACCAATTACACGCCGGGTTAAAAAATAGAAGAGCTGAGGAAATTCCAGCGTTATTTTACAAATCGACGTTTACTTAAATTTAAAAAGATGTGGTTTGATGAGTTGCGATGCATTATAAGGTTTCGATTACTATACTCGGGATTGAGTAATCAAAATTTACATATTTTTATAACTTTCGTAATGAGGCTGCTTCTTGAGGGTATTTTTTGTGATTATTTTGAGGTGTATTTTATTTTTTATTTTCGAGATTACTTTTTTTTAGAAAATTTAAATAAAAATATTGATGCCCTGGTCAAGTTTTACGAATTTAACAAATACTGGTTTTCATATGATTTTACAAAAACCCCTTGGACAAAAACCGATGGGCATCATGTGTATCGATTTCGTTAAAAATTCTACAACTTCTAGAATCAGTACAATTTCTAAAATTGGTGAAAGTTTCTAAAATTCCTACAAATTCTGAAATTGGTAGAAATCTGTAAACATGCAGCACATTTATAAACCTTCTGCAAAGTTCTGAAATAAGTAAAAAATTATAAAATGTCTTCCAATTATTAAAATATGTAACAAACAATAAAATTTTACAAAATATTTATAAAATTTGTATCGATTATTGAAATTTGTAACAAACAATAAAATTGTTTACACTAATGATCAAATTCTATGCAGGCATTTCCTTAAAACTCATGGTATTGACTATTTAATTTTTGAGGTTTACTCCGCCATACAACAAGTACCGGAAAAAAACTTTTTTTTTCGTTGTCTATCCTAGGATCTCAAATCTGTCTGCAAAGAAAGATTTTCCAACAACAGCCAGTAAAAACATCGGTCAAGGATTTCCACTCTGTGTAACAGTGCAACATCTTAACGAGAATGGGTAGCAGCACGTAGCCCAACATACACGAAGACGATGGAAGAATTGGTATGTTGGGGTGGCATCGAGGACTCGAAACGAACGTAATTCAGCAGGCAAGTGCGACAGAGAGGAAGGGAAAAAGCGTAAAAATAGAAACAGAAAAAGCATTGAGCACAAAATGAGGAAAGAGTACAGAAGGAAACAGTAGGCGAATGGCCTACGGAATTCTCCGTATTCGGTCTAAGCTCAGCCACGAATCCACCAGCTACGTCACACTGGATAAACAAGTGGTAACAAGCTACGTGTTCTCATTTCTCTGCTTTAGCTCTCAATTCACCCTCTTCGTGCACGTATTTATCCTTTTTTTCTTTGTCTCATCCATCCATTCTCTTTTGGCATGTATTCGTGGACGTTTACGCAGGATCCCAATTCGCAATGCCTCGTCACACGGTGAAGAATGGTTAGCTACTACAACCAATAGGTAGAGTTCTAAAATGCTAAAAACCATTGACTTGCTTGATAGAGCAATTGATTGGTTTAATCCATCCAACTGATTGTTTAATCCAATGAATTGATTTATCCAACTAATTGATTGATTGGTCCAACCAATTGATTGTTTGATCCGACCAATTGATTGTTTGATCCGACCAACTGATTGGTCGATACAAACAACTGATTGGTTGATACTACCAACTAGTTCATTGGCGCTATCGATTGATTGATTGTCACAACCAACAGATTGATCGAACTAACCAATTTAGTAGATGGAGCTCATCGAAACAATTATTTTTCTCTGATTTGCTGAACCAAGTAAAATTTATGAAGAATATTTAACGATCCTCGTTGGATGCGATATCTATCTATTGTGTTCCATGCGTTTGCCTAGCAAAGAGCTGGCACACCGAAAGGATGAGACACACAAGCTCCCGAGTAATTTGATAATAATCAGATATGCTTTGTTGTTCAAGGCAATAGGATTCGCAGAGCGATCCTCTGTAGTGTATATGCCCATTGCGCAAGGTTCTCTAACCGTGCCCACTTCCCAAGAGCCCTTCTTGTGGCTCGTTTCACCAGCGCCCCCGGAGGCCAACAGTCAAATCTCATTGAATTCCAGGTCTTTTCCAACCCCCGGAGCATTCGAAATCCACGTACGGGTCGACGACGTCCCGAGAGACGTTTGCCTCTCTATGTGAAAACGGAAAGACCCCACATATAGGTATCTCTGTATGAAGCCCATACGTGCCTCTTCCCCCCCCCCTCCCCCCTCCCATCTCTAGAACTTCATCTCACTCTATCTTTCTATATTTTCATGCGCTTTTCCATATATCTCCGACGCCTGACGAATTTCCTGGTGCACAGTTCGACGTGTGCTTCACTCGTTTGCGCTTTTTTTATCCTCTTCATGGACACGGGCGATAGACGTGTATCGGTCGATTTTTGAAATAGCTCTCTCGGGCCATCAACCTTGCACATACCGCTTGTGCGGTAGATATCCATATGTGTATATATGTGTATATCTATCTATGTGTGGTACACATCCTGCTAGAGGAAACATCGTTCTTCTTCGGGAAATGAGACGACCCCGCGCGAACCTTCGAACCCCGATGGGATTTTTCCATCGCCTTCCCTCGTCGACAGCTCTGATGTGACGACCGCGAAACTCCCGCGGGCACGGATTATACCTCCGAGTAATTAATCCACCTTTAGTGTAGATAAAGCTTTTAAGCAGATAGAGCAAATGGGGCTAGAACGGGAGAAATGTATAAGGTTTTTTACTTTGTAATCATTGCTCTTCGTGATTAACACTTCAGGAATTGATTATCGAATCGATTGTGATGATTGACGTAGCTATAGCGTATATATGTTTTCAGGGGAAGCCATATCATCTGCTCGAAACCCGATTCATGTACAATCAAGTTTGTATGATGATAAATGAATATGCCTATTTGTATAGGAATTATTGGTGATAACACAAATGCGGGACAAACGAGAATCTGATATTTTATAGATTACAGGTTAATTGTATTGGATTCGGAGATTTAATCGCTGTGTGTCATGGTATTTTATAGTGGCTCAATAAAGGGTTCGAATGGTGGTCGGGGACAGAAATTTTCATTCATATCATCTATGGGTCATCTACAACGAGAGAAATCGTCGTACACACCGAGTCATTGTTAGCTTTGACAAGCAACAATTTTGGATGATCCAAAAAAAATTGTCTTGATTCAGATATCTAACATATTAGTTGGCTTAGATCAGTGGTTAGTTACACCCGCCTCCGATTATTTAGTAGATATAGTTTATTTTATTTGGACCAACTAATGGATTAAGGAGGTTGGAGCACTACGCCGGGGGGGGGGGGGGATAGGCCTGCAGGCCTATCCCCCCCCGCGTCGCCATGCATGGTGACGCGCGCGGTGCAGGGCAGGTAGCGAGTGAGCGAGAGGTCCGCGCTGTGAAAGCCCAAACGTACGGAGACAAAAGCTGGAAAACGCGTACTATCTCAAAAACTAAACGGTTAATTATTTCGAAATTTGTAGACATAATTCCCTTGTCGTTAGCACATTTTTCACATGAAAATCTTTTCGCATACTTTTGCAGTATCAATTTATGTACTGTCAATCACTGTCGGCTCCATAATTAGCAATGTTAAATAGCCTAACTACGGTTGTCAATATCTCCGTAACTAAACGGTGAATCTATTTTCATTTCTGGATACACCGAACACAACTGTTGTTCAACATAATATTTCTTTTTCACACTGGAATATTTAAAATGCTGTAGCACTCCAACGTCCTTAACCAACTGATCTTAATATAACCAATCAATTAAAACCAATTACTTTGCTCGGCTACAATCATTTGATACGTGCAATAATTAAATGTCATGATTGGTATATAAAAATGTGAGCCACTGAACTCAGACGTTAGTGGGGGGGGGGGGGGGGGGGGGGTTGACGTCAGGTAAAAAATAATTTAAAAAATAAAAATTAGTAAAGTTATAAGCCGGAATTTGCAAAAATGGCCAAGTTTCTACGGTACCATTGATATTTAATTTTCTCAAGTCGTAAAAATTACCAGAATATTATATTTGAATTTTTAATTATTTGATTTATTTATTGTCGTTATATGCAGACATTATGGCTGATTCTTTGTTCACACAAAATAATTAAGGGTGTTGATAAAAAAAGAAATCAATTTCCTTTTCTCTTCGGCACTTTCGTTTAGTTAAGTATAACCTCTGAACCTCCAAAATCTTAGACATGATGTCGAAAAAATGGCCGATTTCTTCAATATACCTGCTTTTTAATGATTTTTTTTCTATATAATAAAAAGTTTAATACGTATTTGTAAATAAATTTTTATTTGTTTACCATTTTTTAAACCACTTAGTGAAACGCGATATAAATGACTCGATGACAGTGTGATGTCTCCAACGCAACACGTAACACTTACATTATATTCGAATTCTCGCGAATAATGGGACATGCGCTGTGATATCTTAGCGCGTATCGCATGCGCAGCGAGTTACTGCCGCGAAAAGTTACTTCTGCACACTCGAGATGCATAACCTCGAATTGACGTTTTTATTTTTCGTTCATATTATGCTATTAGTTTGGTTCCGTTGGCCATTTACGGTTTTTTTTCAATCAATATTTTTTCCAACCAATATTTTTCAATCAATATCAAATCAGTGTTTAAGACAGAATCAACAATCATCAGAAGTGATCACTGATCACTATTGATTGATCACTGATGAGATATGTATCATTTGTTATGAAGTGACGATTTAATGTTTGTGCAGCACATTTGTGAATGTATCAACACCGGATAAATTTTCAGTGATGTTGTCAATAAAAGTGATCATCCCCATATTATTTCCAGGTTTTTGTCAAATTATGCATTCATTTACTTTTTTATTTGTAAAAAAAAAATATTTGTTAAAAACATTATTAATAATATTCTGTAATCTGACTTGCAAATAATATTTTTATTTTGTTCATGAAAGGTACTAAGTGCCCCAAAGGTGAAAGCAGCGTAAAATTTTTTATTTGAGTGGTAAACTTTAGATGCCATTTGCCGAAACTTGGTTTTAAACCTATTCTGCGCGTGACTCAGACCAAACGGCTAGACAGATTGGGCTGGTTGACATTTTCTTCTTCATGAAAAGATATACCGGCTAAATGGAACAAATTTTAATAAAAGGTAATATTTTTAAAGTGACATAATTATTACTAAATAAAGTTTATGCTATTTTCTAAATGAGTGACTAACTTTGCTTTCAGAATGAAAAAAAAATAGTTTGCCCTATTTAGCTGGTGTATCTTTTTATGAAGAAGAAAATGAGACGTCAACTAGCCCGATCTGCCTAGCAGTTTGGTCTGAATCACGCGCAGAGTGGAAAGTCTAAGAATTTTGTGCTTAAGATAATATCGAAAGGCATACGCAAGTCAGATGTCAGTAAAAGATCCTTTCATCGAGTACTAACAATATAATTCATTGGTCATTTTTATATGCAAGAGAATTTGGATGATATTGAATTTACAAATTTACTTATTTTGACCTGACTCCCTCCCCTTAAATGAGGATTTATTTTTCTATTGAATCCAATTGCATGTATTATGGTTATAAAATCGTAGATATTTGTTCACCTCTTGAAATACAGTATGCTGGTGTTGCAATGGAGCTATGATTTCTCTATCACATTACATCACATCGGGTATCGTCCAAGGAAACCGCAAAATAACAGATAACCACGGCTGGACAAGGCTGAAGATATGAACGATAGACGGCAAGACAGGACTTCTCCAATATCAAGGAATATCGTGTTGCCAAGTAGAAATGATTTTACCGGTGAAAATGCAGTTTGAAGGTTTCCTGCTGGTGGCATATTCCATTCATTCTCATTCATTGTAGAGATACTTTGACCACTACTGATCGTTGCATTTACAGTCTTTTTGACAAACGAACGTATCCACATTACTGGAAATGCAATTACACTATTGCCACTGATAATTATTTGTAATACTGTCAATTACTTGTTAATATTTTATATTGATCATAACACAGCATAGTAGAGCACAGCATAGCATAGCATAGGACAGCATAGCATAGCAGAGTACACCACAGAGTACCACAGCGTAGCATAACAGAGTACAGCACGGAGTACCACAGCGTAGCATAACAGAGTACAGCACAGAATACTACAGCGTAACATGGCGTAGCACGGCGTAGCGTACCCCGGATAGAAAAAAAGAATCTGGCCGAGATTCTTAAGAAGATTCTCGCCGAGATTCTCGCTGAGAATCTCGGCGAAATACTGATAGAGATTCTTTAGTGGGTAGCTGGAAATAAAAAGAATCTCTATCAGAATGTCGGCCAGCTTCTTAGCGAGATTTTTCTCATTTTCATTTTCATTGAAAATGAAAAAAATCTATATAAAAAAGATCTTTACGAATATTGAAGGACTGCTAACACTAATTAGTTAGTACATCAACGAGTGTTCAACCCCTCGTATGGAGTCGAACTCAGAAAAGCTTTCCAGTTTTATATATACGCTGGGTCTTCAAGTCAGTTGCGAGAAACGCTTCGTTTCTTCGCCATCTAGGGGGGTAATCTACACCAGTGTTTCGTATGATGTCACTAGGTGGCGAACGGACGGAGCGTTTCTCGCAAGGGGTTTGAAGCCTCAGCGTATATATAAGAGTGGAAAGCTTTTCTGAGTTCGACTACACACGAGGGGTTGAACCTTCGTTGATGTACTAACTAATTAGTGTTAGCAGTCCTTCAAAATTCGTAAAGATCTTTTTTTATATAGATTCATTTCATTTTCAACGAAAATGAAAAGAATCTCGCTAGGCGAGATTCTCTAGAATCTCAGCAAGATTCTGATAGAGATTTTTTTATTTCCAGCTGCCCACTAAAGAAGCTCAGTAAGAAGCTGGCGAGATTCTCAGATAGATTTTAAAAGAATCTCGGTACGGCGCGCAACCGTGATTCTTGCTGAGAATCTCAGCGAGAATCTTCTTAAGAATCTCGGCCAGATTCTTTTTTTCTACGCGGGGTAGCACGGCGTAGCACAGCATAGCACGTCGCAGCACAGCATAGCACAGCGTAGCACAGCGTAGCACAGCGTAGCACAGCGTAGCACAGCGTAGCACGGCGTAGCACAGCGTAGCACAGTATAATACAGCGTAGCGCAACATATTAATGCTATACGACACAACTGTTTTTGCAGCTACAACTAAGTACAGATACTTACACCAACAATTAAATGGTTCATATATCTATTCCATTTTATCTGTAAGTAGCAAAATTTCGTAATGCCGTAATACTTCGAAATTGAGCGAATGAAGCACAAAGAGCGAAGAGAATATGAAATAGATATAGTTAGAGATAGGTTGGAAGACAGGAGAAGAGGACTGGGGCTGCAGAAATGCGACTTTTATTGTCAAATATGAAATCCCGATGGCCCCTGAACCTCGGCCTTCGTCTCTCTCGCAACCTCCCTTAACAGCGGGTACATTGCTCGCACTCTCGCATCGTTTATGGTGCGCTCGTCGGCGGGCCGTTACGGGTTTACGAATCCAATATCCAGGTGCCTCGTATGCGACTCCAACGACCTTCCGGTATTGTCTGCATCCAGGATTGTGTGTGCTGTCGCTTTTGTGCACTTATATCTCCACTGCGTTCAACATCTACAACCTATTGTATATATATATATATATAGTGTAGATGAACTTATAAACATCACGAATATAAACGCACCCAGGTAGTGTTCTCGCCATTTCTCTTTATCCGATCAGTCGCAATGAGTGTAGCGTCACCGTGGTTCTATAGAATCCAACGGTACTTCAGTTTCTCGTGACAGAAAATGGCAAAGTTGCCATCAATTGTCACTTCAATCTCGAAGAAACTATTTCCCATTTCATTTCCCGCTTGCCCTCTGCCATCTCAACCGTAACCTTCTTCATGTGAGAATGTAACACCAACTAAACTGGAGATATATGGCAAGCACTTTCCGTATGGATCTGCTAAATGCACAGAATTATTATCTCCGGACGAATGGACAGCGAAAAAAAAACACATTATACGAATTTTGTATTTCATCGGAACCATCGGGATTGCGGTGTTGCTGAAGGATTAATGAGATTCATTAAAAATAAACGTGAAATGGCGTCTAAACCTTGGCGGAAAAAATCTACAACTTTCTACACCGTTTCAACAACAAATAACAAATTTCTACAACTGAGTATAAGATTTCTACAATTTGTTAATTTTGTAAAAAGTTGTAGAATTTTTCTACAAGAAACTACAACTTTTTGCAACTAACTACAATTTATTACAACAAGAAAGTAGTTAATAGTAGTTTGTTGAAGAAATCAAGAGACGCGATAGCGTCTCGAGACAAGTACATTTACGACGAGACGCTACAAGTATATATTCCGGAGCCAACTCATTTTAGCCAGGTTTTCAACAGGTTATATCATCATAGCAACGAATTTCGAATGCTATACGAATGGATTATAATACAGGTAGATGCATTAGCTCAAAATATTGCGATTGAGATTAAAACCAATGCTGTAACTATAGTATTAACAAAAATATGTTTGTTTAAACATTTCGTTTTTTAGAATTTATTTCAATTAACACGGCACGCGCACAACTTCACGCCGTACATGGCACGCGCGCAACTTCACGCCGTACATGGCACGCGCACAACTTCATGCCGTACATGGCACGCGCGCAGCGCCATACATACACCAACATACACGACATACACGAACACTGCCAACCAATACAAATAACATATACAACCAAGAGATGCGGTATATAATGTAAATGTACAACTGGTCGCACCCTCAAGAGACCGTGCAATTTACGATGACGATTTAGTCAATTACGCGTAAACGTGAACTAAAAATGACTGTGATATACTTAAAGCTTATGTTTTCTACTTTCTAATACACAATTTCCTAATTTTTCGTTTGCCACTTTAACGGACCTGGAAAAGTCGAATGTACCAGTGTTCGCACAGTCATTTTTGGTTATGTCATAGTGCTTGAACACCGGAAGACTCAGTGTTCGCACCACGTGTTTATTAGTTACAGCAGCCATGTAGTGTATTTTTCTCTACCGTAAAAGATATTTACCCTGGAGAAAAATCTTCCAAAAAGATATAGAAAATTTCGGTTGGAGAAAAAATCTACCAAAAAGTGTATAGAAAATTTCGGTTGGAGAAAAATCGTTCTGTAAAGTTTTGCGATACAGCTGCACCATAGACATTTTTATACAGCTCTAGTGTACAAGATTTTTCTCAATATAGATTTTGGGATACAACATCGACTTGTTGAAACTTCTCTAGCGTACAAGATTTTTCTCAATATAGACTTAGGGATACAGCATAGACTTGTTGAAACACCTCTAGCGTACAAGATTTTTCTTCAGCATAGACTTGTTGAATCACATGTAGCGTACAAGATTTCTCATCAGCGTAGACTTTGGGAAATAGCATAGAAGATGTCTACACTAAAGGAAAATTTTGTACGCTAGAGCTGTATCGGCAAGATTTTTCTTTTGCGTAGAGTTTTGGATACAGCATAGGAGATGTTTATGCTAAAATAAATCTTGTATGATAGAGCTGTACCAAAAAGTCTCCCTGAAGAAACATCTTGTATGCTACACTGTTAAAAATGCATGAAAATTTAACATACAAAACTATAAGAGATTTACAAATCGGGTATATGGATTTCATATTAATATACTTTTTTGTAAATTTCAGAATATTATAAGAATTCTACAATACTGGTATTTGAAAATTACAGTACATTAGTATTGTAATCTTCAGTTTAATATACCAACATTGTATTTGTGAATGACGAATGCATCTGAAAAATAATATACGGTATATGCATCCGAGCTTTATAAACGGTATATTAATAATCCAAACAAAAACAAACAATTTACAGTGTATATGGTGATGTACGACGACTGGGACTTTCACCTTACATACAAAAAAATGAACTGCGAAAAAGAAATTTGCATTACAGTTAGGATGCAGTAAGGTAGGGTGCAGTGCACCCTACCTTACCTAGGGTTACCACTACCCAGTGGGCAACAAGTTTAAAAACGATGAATTGATATTTGTTCAATTTTATAAAATCCATCTCGGTAAGCGGAAAGAGAATAAGAGGAACCCTTTATTTATTAGTCATTGTGCTAATAAATTTGCATGCTAAGGAATATACAAAAACTGCAAGTAAATTGCAAGTTCTCTTATTCTGAAGTGATCGGGCGCGAAAGATATAAAAACTATGCAAATATAAAAACTATGGTAGTGAAATCCCACAAAAAAACCCTCACGGATAAAAAAATTGAGACAAGTACATTTACGCGAGGGGCATTCTTCACCAAAAAGCACAATGGATTACAAAACTACCGGTATACTGTCTATATGTGCAAAAAGTTTTGAAATAAACTGAAAACTTCCGCAGCATGTCATCTCAAGGACATGCATGTAATGTTACAAGTGCTGACCCCCTGGACCAGCACTTGGATGGTTGACCACTCCCACGCCTGAGAAAATCCTAGGAAGTAAAGGTAAAAATTATTTGAAAAAAAAGCAAGCGCTATTTTTATTTTTACATGCAAAAAGTTTTGATATAAAGAGGATTTGTCATGTAGAGGAATTTATAAAAACAATAATAATAACAATAAAAATATTTAAAAAGTTCTTGCATTAAGAGAACAAGAAATTTGAAAAATTGAAACAAATAAAATTGAAAAGTAATTTGGTAATTTAATTGCAAAAAAAATTGACCTTAGTACTTGGCGAGTTTGTGAAATGTAGTCTATTGTTTCATTATTTAATGTTTATGGTATCATATTAACTCGCCAAGTACTAAGGTCAATTTTTTTTGCAATTAAATTACCAAATTACTTTTCAATTTTATTTGTTTCTATTTTTCAAAATTTGCATGTAACTTCTTGCTTTTGTTTGTTTTTTTTTCAAATATTAGAGATCAATAATTGTTTAGAGATCAGTATGGAAATAAAAAAAAACATCTTGGGTAACAAGACATTTCACGGAAACACCGAGAGAAAAAGTATCATTGATTCACGAAAATCTTTGCCAATGAAATGAAATACTTGAATTTCAATACTATCTTTTCTTTGAATGATCTCAAACTCAACGAAAAGTAGTGACATTAATTCGAAGAAACATTTCCTTAAACCAATAAACCTTTTTCATTGATTATAAAGATATCATCTCTGATTCAATGAAACCTTTTTCTGACCAGCTCTAAATTTCGAAACCTATTTTTTCTTGAAGTACGCAGCAAATAAAGCTCAAATTTTATGAGTATGTAAGGAAGTACGGTAGACATAGGCTAAGCTTCTGGCTCCTCGAAACTCGAAGCCAGAAAGAGAAATGAATGAAAACGTTTCTTTGAACCAATGAAAACGTCTCTTTAAAACAACGACACTGTTTCTTTATTATATGCTCACTAAGTAAATCCTTATTTACAGACAATGAAATGTTCTCTTTGAAATTCAAATGCACTATTTCATTGAAATCAAAGAAATATTTCGTTGAAATCAATGAAAACAAAATCAATACACCCGTTTCTTTGACGTCAATGAAAACTTTTCTCTCGGTGAAGATCAACCTAAAGAAAAAGTCTTTATGTTGAACTGTGATATTGTTGGAGCGAGTGATGTAAGCTGTTCAATTCTCATGCCAAAAACAGGTAGGCCATATCTACAAATAACTTAAAAACCGTTCCCAGGTCAACTTAATCGATGAAAGCAAACTGAACCTTCACAAGTCACGTCTATTAGTAATCGATAAAAAAATTTGGCTTTTTTCCAAAAAATTCAAAGTTGAATAAAAAATAATCTTATGTTTGAATTTTTATGTTTGAATATGATCACAAATGAAGATACCTGTCCCACGTGTGTGCCAAATTTCAGCTCGATTGATAAAGCCGTTCTTTATGTATCTAAGTTTGAATTTTGCATGCCGGTCACACTCACGTACACAAACACGCACACATTTTTCTCGCCGTTTCGGACCATTTTGAGTGTCTTGAGATGAAAATCTTGAAAAAAAAATTTCACGAAAATAAAGCTTCCTCTATGAGGGAGCAAAATTAAGATAATGGTAGAGACAACTCATCTTCATATCACCGCTCTACTCTCCAAAAGTAATTAATACCGTTCGGTATTAATCATTCACCATCAGTTTTTCTGTATCTGTCGTAAGAAAAAAAACAAAACTGCTCGCGTAAAAAAAAATGACGAGTCTACGATGGAATCCAGAGCAGAGTCCAGGATGAACAATGGGATCGGATCAAATTCCATTTTCTATCCCGAAATGTCCAGACTTCGTCCGGGACTACCTAAATTCCATCCTGGACAAAATAACTATAATAAACTTTTTTTGTAACACGTGCATGAATAGCGGTGCTTTTCATGGCAGTTTTGCGGGCCGAAAGTAGCTTCTTTCATAGCAGTGTTGAAACGATAGGTTGGCGCATGCGCAGTTCGCGATTCCTTCACTTTCGACCCTGCTGTTTCACTTTCGACCCTAGGGTGGGAAGTTGGTAACCTCACTTTTCACTGTTCGTCCCGCAAAACTATCATTCAAAGCACCACTATTCATGCACTTGTTACAAAAAATATGTTGTGCAACGCGGGCAAAAATTGGCGTTTGCGTCTCGTGTGATTGCAGTCCTCACTTCGTTCGGGCGGCAAACCTCACACTCGTCGCAATCGTCAACTTTCGGCCCTTGTTGCACAATATACTATTAACTATCGCAAATAAGGAAATAGTAGGTAATTCTATGTTTATGCTTTACTTCATATGACAACATACAACATTGACCTGTACGTTTTTACCCTCTAGAATTTTGTCTATACGTACGAATCCCTTTGTCGAGAAACGTTTAGTCTGTTTTGAATTACAATCCGACAATCGAGTCAATAGCTGTCGATGTGAAAATTGATTTTGTCATGAGTTTCTAATATTCTATCATAGGATAAGCACTGCTGTGACTGAAGACAATATAGCCCAAGGGAAATGACCACACTCATAGAAATCGTAGTAGTACCGTCAACTATATACTGACAACTATTAATTTTTAGTCGATGCGACTATTTTTATAGTTTCGGTAACTACTAAAATAGTTATGGTAACTATTTGGTAGTTACAGTACCTATTTGATAATTGTGGCAACTATTAAAAAATTGGTCGTACGAACTAAAAATGAATAGCTGTCATTTTATAGTAACTGATACCATAATTTTCTCTCAGTGCACTATACTCCAATCGGTCGATGCACGTGTGTATGTACAGATTAGTTTCGAAGCATTGTGCCCATTCTTTGAAACATCCACATCAGTCATTTGATCGAATAGTTTCGAGTATATTTCGCTTTTCAGTTTCACCAACGATATGCCCGCTAATGAGTCAGATTTTCTGGATCCTATGAAAAGGCCGAATGTACAGTATGTGACCAAAACACATCCAGTGAAAATATATACCTTGAAAACTTCAAGCAGCACATACTATTCCAACTCATATTGCGTATTAGAAGAGGGACACGGGGTCGTAAAGTTTTCACGGAAATGAAGGGTAGAATCGTGACACTAGAGTAGGTATATCGGACGATCTACAAGCGTAGCCACTGCAACTGCCGGAAGGCTCATCACGACTCGCTTGGACGAGCAAAAGCTAACGGATGGAACAGGCGCGCGCCTCGCGGAGGTTCGGAGACAGACAGACGGACGGACGGCTTTACTGAAGCCAACCAGGAGGCTTTGTAGCTAAAACGGATGCTCAGTAGAGCGGTTCGCTGAGGGTCAGACGGCCAGCTCGGGGATTGGAGCTTCTCTCGAATTCCAGAAACTCTTCATGATTCCTTGTTTTGCTCTTCACTTGCGTACACATTCGCGAGGTTGCTTCATTCCTTCTACCGCTTCACAATTTCTAGATTCATGTGTTTTCACACTTACACATACCCTTCTCCACTCCACTGAAAAAGCCCTCGGGTTTTCTAGTTACCTAACACCACGTATAATGAAATTTCTCATAAAAGAAGATTAAAAAGAAAAGTAACCGAGATAGACCAAATGACAAACACCACTCCTAGGGTGGTCCAAATTTGCCTTTTATTTTTTTCTTGATTGGGCATGTTAAAATTATATGAGGAACACTGAAAAAAAACAATGCTCAAAAAAACTGAGAAATGTAAAAATAGTATATTACACTACAAGGGCAGAAAGTTGAAATTCCTGGACTGCGTGATATGGTCATATTTCGCAGTGCAGGGCTTCAAACTTGTGCCCGCGTGGTGTATACTGTTTTTCTTCATAGCCGGTCGAAAGTACGGTGATGAATTGTATTGTTATATTCAATATATGTACGTTTTAGCATGTATTGATGCCTGCCTCGACATTTGCGGCACGAGCGAAGCGAGTGCTGCTGGTCGGGGTGGGGGGGGGGGGGGGGGGGAGGCATTAAATACATCGACAAAAAGAAGTATAATCACACATTTTCAAAAGAAATAATTTTACGTCGATAGAGAACTTTTATGTTCTTCTTGCCATTTTTTATAAGTCTCGTAGACTAGTGTATATCTGTCAGCAGATTTTTTGGTAACGTTTCTGTTTGTACTATTAATTGCGTTTCGACATCAAAATCTTTGATAACCTCTTCCTCGTCCGTGGTTTCGTCAAATGAATCCATTTCGTTTATTTGTGATTTTTTAAAAATTAATCTTTAGTCAATATTACTTTGTACATTATATTAACTAACAGCCAAATACACGAATTAAATGCGAGCGAGTTTTGAGGTTATATAATTCCGGCTGTCGGCAGCAACGAGTCTTATGTATTAAGTAACGGTGCGCGCAAGTAAGTTTTTGCTCCTGCTGTTACAGAGGGCGCGAGTGTAGTTCTATCAATGCTTAAAGTTAGACTTTCTGATTTACAATCGATGCAGGAGGAACGTACTTTGGACCGAGGTATGAAGAAAAAGTATTTGGACGTCGCTACCAAAGTTCAAATGTGAATTATTTAATTACTATGCGTATTCTTCGATAAGTGTTTTTGCCAATTGTATTACTTTATAATTTTGATGAGATACCAATAAAAAAAGTTCACATCATTCAGAAGAAAAAATAGACGGTGACTGGGCGAGATTGGGTCAAATTTGGAGGTCGCTGCCGAAGACTTAAGCTCGTTTCCTCTCATTTTCCAGATATGCCCACTAGAATAACCGTATCTACGGGTTCTATAGCTTTGTAATTATACCCAGATAGACAAACGTGCATCGTTTGGGCATGCCAGCACCGTGCCGTCACTGTGCCGTTACGGACCGTGACGGCATACCGTCACCGTGCCGTCATGTACGACCGAATATGATGGCACCGTGACGGCACGGCGTGCCAACATGGCATGCCGTCATTCTTTGGTTTCGACGCCACTCTCCGCCACTTCCGCGTCCATACTCTCAGGTTTCGACGATTCTTTAATTCTTTATAAGTCACATCTCAATCCCCACTCTTAGGCGATACCGTAGCAACGCGTGGTCCTCACTTCGCGTCCGTTAGTCCCGTTTCGGTACGGTTTCGGTCGCTGTGACTTATAAAGGGTTAATATTCTCCGTGAGATTGTAATAGATGTGCGCTTAGCAGAACTGGGTTTCTTCTTGGTGCTAGCAGCCGTCGCTGATCTTTTCCTCTCGCGTTGCCTGCTTTTTTCGCTTTCTTCGTCTCTTTTTCAATAGCTTTATTCTTCAATTCACTGATTACGCTGTTTTATAACCTATGGTATAATCTACAATGCAGGGTTCGGAAGTAACGCGTTACTAGTAACGTCGTTAGTGAATTCGTTACTTTTTAGTGGTAACGGTCGGTAATGTCGTTACATTTTTATTCATGTAATTCTAAGACAACGCTCGTTACAATTTTTTTGTAAAAAGTAACGAAATTGCCGTTACTTTTTCGTTACTTTTTGAGATACAAAATGTTTGTTAACAAGTAGCTGTTCGAATTCCCTTTAAGAGGCGAGATACCAACGAAAATCAACGAAAGCTACTTGCTCGACGTTAATAAACGCTTTCTCTGAATTATTCGTTTCTTTCGTTATTGACCTTCATTCTACACGTTAATAATTATATACGTCTAAATTCGTTATATGATTAATATGTTTTAAAGTAACGAAAAGTGACGGAAGCGTTACATTTTCCATAACGATGACGGTAACGCGTTATTTTTTCACAAGGTGCAACGGTAACGGTAGGTAACGTGTTATTTTTTCACAAAAAGTAACGGTAACGGTAACGAATTACTTTTAATATGTAACTTTCCGAACTCTGCTACAATGTCACATTGCACCCTACAGGTCAGTGTCACAAGGTTTCCGATAAGACACTGGATCCATTTATTGCAAAATTTATTTATTTAACAATTTCTAACTACTTCAAAATGCATGTCATGTGATTCCTATTGAGCTAACATATAAATACATACGTACATACTTCGATTATATGTATCACAGGAATATATTATAAAATGTTTAGGTGCAAAAATATTTTCTCACTTGTGGTCTAAGATAGTTTCTTACCTATAATATTTGTCTCAGTTCCTGAGTTAATACTGTTTTTGCTTTAAAACTATCGTTATTACATATAGATCGCGTGTAGTCTGAGACGAAAGGTACCCGCACTGCGTTTGCCGATGTCACAAGCTAGCCGTAGGTTCCCTATTCGGATAGATCGTATCGATATATCGGGTCAATAAACTAGTTTTTATTATCTTTTTATACCATATTACTAGAGGGGCTGCGCCCCCCTGCGTGCTTCGCGCACCAACCCCCCCCCCCCCCCCCCCCCCCCCCCTCTGCCGAACTCAGAATCTTCAAACATACTACAAAATATTATCGTTTCTACAACACTATGAAGTAGATAATAGAGCGCGTTTATTGTCCGAAGACTTTTAATCGAAGTTTTACTTTACGTTACCATTACAAATATTTCGAATCTATTTTTTACAATTCCATGGTCAACGTGAAATCACTCAGTCGAGATTCCATGGTCAACTTTATATACCTCGGGAACTTGTTCTCTATCCTACGGGAACCCCTCCTCTAATCCACGGGAACGCCTCCCCTATCCCTCTGGAACTTCTCCTCTATCCCATGCCCTTGTCTATGCCACGGAAAAGCCCTCTTCAACATTTTTGGAATTTTGAATTATTTTTTTTTAAGTTTTAATTTTTTTTAAGTTCTAACTTCTTTTTGAAATCCTTAATTAAATTTTTTATTAAAATCGGGGCTTTTCACTCAGAGAAAATTATGGTATTAGGAACTATAAAGTGACAACTATTAATTTTTTGTTCGTACGACCAATTTTTAATAGTTGCCACAACTATCAAATAGTTACTATAACTACAAAATAGTTACTACAACTATTTTCATAGTTACCGTAATATGAAAATAGTTGCATGGACTGAAAACTAATAGTTGTCACTTTATAGTTGTCTGTACTACCACAATTTCTCTAAGTGTTGAGGTTCACGCGCCTCGCACGCTCTCGTTGCCGTTTTTTTATAGGTCTCATAAAGAACTCAGAAAATTCGGGTTAGCGGACCATTGAGGGACTTCGCAAAATTCAGACAAGAATGTTCTACTTACCATGGAATGCATCATATACAAGAATTCTTGACACGGCGGAGCCGACGACGGCGGCGAGATCTTTTTTTTTAAATAGTCATCATACAGTTTTTGTGGCTCGCATGCTTCGCGCGCTCGCAAGACCTCAGTTAAATATTTTGAAACGTTTTTTTACAATTTCATCGTCAACTCGATACTACTCACCTGAAATTCCTCTATCCCTCGGGAACCCCTCCTTTATCCTACTGGAACCCCTTCTCTATCCCAGGGGAACCCCTTCTCTATCCCAGGGGAAACCCTACTCTATATCTCGGGAAACCCTACTCTATCTCTCGGGAACCCCTTCTTTATCCCACTGGAAACCCTCCTCTATCCCACGTGAAACCTTACTCTATCCCTCGGGAACTCCTTCTTTATCCCACTGGAACCCCTCCTCTATCCCTCGGAATAGTACACCCTCACACACATTACAAAATATCGTTTCTACTCCACTATGAAGTAGATAATACGGTGCGTTTATTTTTAATATCTGATTTCCAACATAAGACTTTTAGTCAAAGTTTTACTTTACATTACCATTACAAAGTAATCTTGGTTCCTTTCATTCTTCCGATAGTCTTTAGGTTCCCTCCCAATCGCCCTCTATGTTACATTCCGATCGTATTTTATCTCCCTTCCAGTTTGTCGTTACCTAGTGAGAAATCGCGAGGCGCTGGGATGTCACAGCGTAACATTATCGTTGCGTTAAGTACGTTCGAATGTGACGCAACTGTAGCGTCACAGCGTGCATGTGGTGCCACTGTAACGGCACAATAGCTGCACAGCGTGTAGCTATTGACGGACGCACTTAACGCAACAGTAGCGTTACGCCGTGAGGTGCTGTGTCGCTACGATGCCGCTCCCGTGGCGTCAGATTTATTACTGGGTAGTTTCTCTTCCCGACCGTCTTTTGATAGTCCTCCTGATCATCTCTTGATGTTCCCCTCTCGATTGTCTTTTGTTTCCCCCTCTCGATAGTGTGTACTTTACTTCCCGATCGACTTTTGTTTCCATTCCAGATCGTCCTTTGTTTCCACTCCTGACCGTTTTTTATTTTTCCGCCTGATCGTCTTTTGTGTCCCCTCCCGATGAACTTTGTTTCACTCCCTCTCGCGTTTTGTTTTACCTTACGATTGTACTTTGTTTCCGTTCCAGTTCGTCCTTCGTTTCCCCTCCAGATAATTTTTTGTTCCCTTTCCAATCGTCTTTTGTTGTACCTTACGATTGTATTTTATTTCACTTCCAGGTCGTCCTTTGTGTCCCCTCTGTTTGTCTTTTGTTTCACCTCACGATTGACTTTTGTTTACCCTCCTGATCGCCTTTTTTTGTCGCCTCCACTCGCTTAGCGGGCCAAACCCCCGATATTTCAAATAATTTACTGAGGTCTCTCAATCTATTGTAAAAACATATCTCGCTGTGCCATAGCACTTGACAGTATAGCAACAATAGCTATGAAAACAATTACTATGATAAAGGTTGGTAAGTCAAAAAATGACATAGCAACGGTTGCTGTGAAAAATATTGTTATGGTAATGATTGCTATGGCGCCGTTTGCTATAGAGACGGTTGCTATGACAACGGTTGTGATGATAACGGTTGCGATGCTATGGAAACGGTTATCACGAGACGCGGTAGCGTCTCGAGACAAGTACATTTACGATCGTCGATACGCTACGGAGCCAACTCATTTTAGCCAGGTTATATCATTATAGCAACGAATTTTGAATGCTCTGCGATTGGATTATTCTGCAGGCAGATGCATTAGCTTAAAATATTACGATTGAGACTAAAACCAATGCTGTAAGCTGTAGTATTAACAAAGATATGTTCATTTAAACATTTCGTTTTCCAGAATTTATTTCAATTTAACACGGCACGCGCGCAACTTCATGCCGTACATGGCACACGCGCAACTTCATGCCGTACATGGCACGCACGCATCTTCACGTCATACATGGCACGCGCGCAACTTCATGCCGCACATACACGAACAGCGAACGCTGCCAACACACATAACATACAACCTAAACCAAGAGACGCAGTATATAACATAAATGTAGCAATAACTGCACGTCAAGAAACCGTGCAATTTTCGAAGACGATTTAGCGCATTAAGGATAACGTGAACTAAAAATCACTGTGATCAACAAAGCTTATGTTTTCTATTTTGTAAAACACATGCATATATAAGGTCAATTTTTTTTGCATTTAAATTATCAAATTATTTTCAATTTTATTTATTTCTGTTTTTGAATATATCTTTTTCTCTCAATGCAACGACTTTTTAATTATTTTTGTTGTTATTGTTATTACTTTAATAAATTTCTCTAAATGCCAAATCCTCTTTATGTTAAAACTTTTTGCACGTCTAAATAGAAATACCGCTCGCTTTTTTTCACACAATTTTTATCTTTAGTTGCTAGAATTTTCCCGGGCTTGGGGATGGTCAACTATCCACGTACTGGTCCTGGGGATCAGTACTTGTAACCCTACATACATGTACTTGAGATGACATGCTGCGGATGTTTTCAGTTTATTTCAAAACTTTTTGCACATATAAACAGTATACCGCTAGTTTTTTTTAACCATTGTGATTTTTGGGGCAGAATGCCACTCGTGTAAATGTACTTGTCTCAATTTTTTACCCGTGAGGGTTTTTTTGGGGATTGTGTATTTGCGTCGCTCCTTTGGGAACCCCCTATCCTTCGGGAATCATTATCACACGGGAGTTACGTATCCCTCGGAAATCCCCTATTCAGAAATTCTGAGTAATCAAGGAATTCTGGGTAATGAGGGGGAATTCTGGGTACTCAGGGGATTTTGGGTAATCAGGGCTATCCATGAGGGACTTAGAATAATCCAGGCTAGGGGGCTCATGAGGAACCTAGATAAATCCAGGCTTGGGGGCCCATGAGGGACTACCCTATGCGGCGGCAGCGAGATCTTTTTATAATATAGAGACACTTTTTGTTTTTTTATCGATTTATCCGAATACGACATGTAAACAATTTCTTACCGTTTATAAACCCGTGACCAAAGTTTTTTCCAATTATTTCAAGTTTACAATTAAAAACTATTATTTGTATGTCAGGTAGCAACCTCCAAATTTTATTCTATCTCGACCTCGAGCACATATGTTCTTCCTAATAATATCAAACTTTTTTTAGGTGCTGCATCAAAATTTTTAAGGTATATCCACGAAAGTAGAGGTTACTTCGACAATTTATACTTAAAAACGAACAAAAATTCGTCCAGCGTCCAGTAGCAACCTCTAAATTTAATTCGATCTTTCGGAAGCTTTCTCCGATCTGTTCTTCTTGATAATGGCGAAGTTTTTTCTCGGTGGCCAATTATAATGACAAAGCTATAGATCCCAGAGATACGATTATTCTCGTAGGTATAACTGGAAGATGAAAGAAAACGAATTGCCTTCGGTAGCGGTCTCCTAAATTTGATCTCATCTCGTCTAGTCTCTGTCAATTTTTTCTTTTGAATGATGTGAAGTTTTTTGATTGGTGCCTATTCAAAATTATAGTGTAATACGATTGGCAAAAACAATTATCGACAAATACGCATAGTAATGAAATAATGCACATTTGAACTTTGATAGCAACCTCAAAATATTATTTAGTACCAGATGAAGTCTAGGATGGATTCTGGACAGTACGGGATGTAGTCTAGGCAGTTCATTATGGGCTCTGGACAGTACCGGACGGAGTCTAAGCAGCTAAGTATGGATTCTGGATAGCATCGGACGGAGTCTAGGTAGTCCAGAATGGGTTCTGGACAGTACCCGATGGGTCAGTCGAGGATGGAATATGGTATTTGATCGAAATCCATTCTCCATCCTGGATTCCATTCTGAATTCTGCATCTTTTCTACGCGGGTTATTACTTACTTTGCCATATGAACCAGCACATACACACCACGCGATACAATTGTCGTTTACCGAAACAGAAAGGAAGAAATTGGGTATTACGGTTATTCGTGGCACCGGCGTTATTTCATTTTAGATGAATGTAATAAACATGTCAAGAACTGGAGATTTGCCTGTTTTGTTCATTTCCTACAATATTGACAAAGTTGTTTTTTTACCCCTGACTACATACATACGAACTTACGTATGTGGTTTTACTTGATGTAATGAGATTTCCAACACGGACGTCTATATGTAGATGCACCCGCAAGCTTCTCTCGTCTAGTTTTATTTCCTTCAACGCGAGTACGGTTTTCCCGTCAAGAATAGATCAGAGAAGCTGAACCAGGGAGCACGTACGCTCCGTAGGGGTGCGACAGCAATCGCGAGAAATCTCCAAGAATCCAACGACCTTCCACACTTTTTCTCAGGCCTTGCGGGCTCCACAACGACGAGTTTTCCGTGAATGCACTTCCAGAACGGGGAAAGAGTGACGCGCCGTGTGAGAAATTTCACGTTTCCACGACGTCGTTCCTCGTCTCGTCTATCAGGACCAACCTCGACTTTCTTATTATAGCTTGAATCTCTGCTTTTTCCGCAGAGCACAAGACCATGAAAAGAATGAGAGAAAGTGAGAAAGACATAGAGAGAGGAACGCGTTATTCCCTAGCAAGATTGCCGAAACTAGAGCAAAACGAGTGGAGAACGTAAGTCGTGAACGAGAGTATAAGGGAACTAGGGAGAGGGAAATGGAAAAAGTTTTTCCGTCTTTTTGAAGAATAGACCGAACCATGAGATAACGAAAAACATTTTCAAGTTACCTGGACACACATAACGATTATTAGATTATATAAAAATGGAAAGTGTCGACAAGGTCAATGCTACGGATGTCATATATATGATTAAGGGGAGGGAGTCAGGTCAAAATAATTAAATTTGTAAATTCAATATCATCCAAATTCTCTTGCATATAAAAATGATCAATGGACTATGTAGTTGGTACTCGATGAAAGGATTTTTTACTGCCATCTGACTTGCGTATGTCTTTCCATATTATCTTAAGCAAAGGTCTTAGGTTTTCCACTCTGCGCGTGATTCAGACCAAACTGCTAGGCCGATTGGGCTGGTTGATGTCTCATTTTCTTCTTCATAAAAAGATACACCGGCTAAATGGAGCAATATATATTTTTTTCATTCTGAAAGCAAAGTTAGTAACTGATTTAGAAAATAGCATAAAATTTATTTAGTAATAATTATGTCACTTGAAAAATATTACCTTTTATTAACTTTTGCTCCATTTAGGCGGTGTATCTTTTCATGAAGAAGAAAATGAGACGTCAACCAGCCCAATCTGCCTAGCAGTTTGGTCTGAATCACGCGCAGAATAGGTTTAAAACCAAGTTTCGGCAAATGGCATCTAAAGCTTACCACTCAAATAAAAATGTTTATGCTGTTTTCACCTTTGGGGCACCTTAGTACCTTTAATGAACAAAATAAAAATATTATTTACAAGTCAGATTACAGAATATTATCAATAATATTATTAATAAACGTTTTTTTTACAAATAAATAAGTAAATGAATGCATAATTTGAAAAAACCTGCAAATAATATGGGGATGATCACTTTTATTGACAACATCACTGAAAATTTATCCGGTGTTGACACATTCACAAATGTGCTGCACAAATATTAAATCATCACTTCATAACAAATTATACATATCTGATCACTTCTGATGATTGTTGATTCTGTTTTAAACACTATTGATTGAAAAAAAACCGTAAATGGCCAACGGAGTCAAACTAATAACATAATATGAACGAAAAATAAAAACGTCAATTCGAGGTTATGCGTCTCGCGTGTAGCAGAAGTAACTTCTCGGGGCAGAAACACGCTGCGCATGCGATACGCGCTAAGATATCACAGCGCATGTCCCATTATTCGCGCGAATTCGAATATAATGTAAGTGTTACGTGTTGCGTTGAAGACATCACACTGTCATCGCGTCATTTATATCGCGTTTCGCTAACTGGTTTAAAAAATGGTAAACAAATAAAAATTTATTTACAAATACGTAATAAACTTTTTATTATATAGAAAAAAAATCATTAAAAAACAGGTATATTGCAGAAATCGGCCATTTTTTCGGCTTCAGGTCTAAGATTTTGCAGGTTCAGAGGTTATACTTAACTAAACGAAACTGCCGAAGAGAAAAAAAAAATATATTTGATTTTTTTTTTTTTTCGACACCCTTAATTATTTTGTGTGAACAAAAAATCGGCCATAATGTCCGCATATAACAACACTAAATAAATAAAATAATTTAAAATTCAAATATAATATTCTGGTAAGTTTTACGACTTTTGAGAAAATTAAATATGAATGGTACCGTAGAAACTTAGCCATTTTTGCGAATTCCGGCTTATAACTTTACTAATAGATAGATTACATGGAAATGAATGTTTTCACAGAAAAAAAAAATAATCGATTTTTTTAAATTTTTGACCTGACTCCTCCCCTCCCCCCTTAATAAGCTGACCAAATATGGGACGTAATAATTTGTTAGAGTTTTTTCAGTGGTTTTGATGTTAAAACATCTGCGGCGTGAGCCCTAATATAAAAAAAAGTCTTCCCGCGTAGATACAATGAGTGTAGGATAACGCAGACGCCATCTTGGTTGATAACTAAAAAAATTCAAGTTAAAGCCACAAAATAGTAGTTTTCGATACGAGTGCGACGAAATTTTTTCTCAACGAGTGCTGCAATCTCACGAGTTGAGAAAAAGTTTCTCGCACGAGTTCCGAACAAAATTTTATGCTACCAGTGTGCGAAACGGGATTTCGCACGCGCGACGTGAGCGGAGCGTGCGCGAACATTATCACGCGTGGCATAAAACCTATTTATTGAGTTTTTTTAACGTCTGCCCATAAAATTTCTGACCCGATAGGCTTTCAGAATTCCGTTAAACAACGAAATTGTTTTTCACATTGGCCCCCCTAAAAACTCCGACTTACCAAAATTAGGATTTTTCAAATTATTGCGTATTTGGATGTTTAAATCCCAGAAACTACTTCAGCGCTCTTTGGCCGATTCTATTAGCGATTGGTGGGCCACCTAAACTATGACGTATACATCTGTCTTTATGGCTATCTCTGTCTTCGCCCGGCGTCCATGCGAGAACCATGTATGGCGTCGTATATAACATTGTATTTCTTAATATATAAAGTATTATTCTGATCCTCTCATATAAATAGCGTCTCCATCATTATCCACAAACATTACATTAAATGGTCATAACTTTTCTTTGGATTCACGGATTTTCAATTTTTGCGTTCATTTAGTAAAAATCCACTAAAACGAAGACAATAGCGCCAATATTATCATGATACCTCAGTTTTTGCATATTCCTTTGAAACACTTTAAAAAGTGGCCGAAAAGGAGAAAGAGGAATAATGCAAATTTTTCATTTTTATATTAAAAATGTGTAATTTAACGGACCTTGATTCTACTATAATAAGACAACGCGATTAGTTACGGTAACCAATTTTTGTGGTTGATGTCTGCAACCGAAATCAACCACGAAAATTAGTGCCGATGACTGCCGTGTACACACGGAAAAAAGGCTTGGTTGGAACAACCAAGTGCCTTGGTTATATATGCGCCAGACAATTAATTGGTTAGACCAACCAAGAAATTGGTAGCCTAAGAAATAACTTGGCTGGTCTAACCAATTAATTGTCTGGCGCATATATAACCAAGGCACTTGGTTGTTCCAACCAAGCCTTTTTTTCCGTGTAACCAAGTTTTTGGTTGCTACGCCTAACTACGGTGATAATCGCTACTAATGAATTCTTTGGCGCTACTATTTGTTGTGTTCTCGAGTAAAAAGGCGCCAGAACTGTACGGCCGCCATCTTTTGCTTCCTAATAGAGGAAGCATTGTTTTCGTGAAAAATTTTTTTTTCGAGATATTCATGTCATTATACTCAGAATAGTTCAAAACGTCGAGAAAAGTGATTTAGAAAAAATGTCTGTATGTGCGTTTGCGTGTGTGTGTGTGTGTGTGTGCGTGTGTACGTGCGTGCGTGCGTGCGTGCGTGCGTGCGTGCGTGCGTGCGTGCGTGCGTGCGTGCGTGCGTGCGTGCGTGCGTGCGTGCGTGCGTGCGTGCGTGCGTGCGTGCGTGCGTGCGTGCGTGCGTGCGTGCGTGCGTGCGTGCGTGCGTGCGTGCGTGCGTGCGTGCGTGCGTGCGTGCGTGCGTGCGTGCGTGCGTGCGTGCGTGCGTGCGTGCGTGCGTGCGTGCGTGCGTGCGTGCGTGCGTGTTACACGATGGAAAAATGTAAACGTTTATAAGTTGGGAATGTCTCGAGACATCAAGCTGAAATTTGGACCATAGATAGAGGGATCAAGCCTCATCGTTCATACAGATTTTTGTTAAAATCCACTTCATCGTTAAATTATTACGCTTTTTTTAATTTTTTGAAAAATGTCTGTTTACGCGATAACTCTTTTAATTTTCGAGATATTGATCTTAAAATTGGTATGAATGTGAGCTTTCATATGCCGGTGATCGCTATTGAATTTGGTTAAGATCGGTGGAACCGGTAAAATTTTATGATGTTTTGAATTTTTAAAAAAATTGACATTATCGCTCTATTGAAACTTTTGCAAAACTTAAGATAGCGAGCTCAAATTTTGTATATAAATGAAACAATATTGAGCCATCATATATGTATAATTTAGTGACCAACGGTGTGAAATTTTTGATTTTATGGAATGTTGAATTATTTTTAAAAATATACATTATCACATTCACTTTCGGAAACGCTCTAATAATCACGAAATAACGTAATAACGATATAGAAAAAGCGAATCCATAACATATATATTTATCTAATTGAAACAAGGATACAAAGTAGAACCTTGCATATTGCTTCCTCATTATTTTTCGCGTTTTACAAAGCTTCTTCTATGAGGAAGCCAAAAATTGAATAACATACTTCCTCATAGAGGTAGCTCTGTAAAACGCGAAAAATAATGAGGAAGCAATGTGCAAGGTTCTACTTTGCATCCTTGTTTTCATTTCGCTGCGGATGTATTTAAAACTATCCATGACACAACAAAATTGTTCAGAAATAAAATGTAGGATTTCACGCATACTTTTTGATTAAAATATTTTAAAATTAGCCTAGATACATTTTCAATCACTTTTTGGCAATATAAAGTCATACCATTTTTTTTCGTTGGAAAAGACCATTTTGATTTTGCTCAAACTTTGACAGAATTTCCGTTATTAAGTCCCCTAACTAAACCAAAAATTGCGCGATGATCAATTCATACCTTCATAATGTGAACATGTGAATTATGTATGGTTCAGCAAATAACCGAGCCATACCCAGTAAACATATAATTGAACAGCAATGTAACCCGAAAGTTACATGTGATTGTAACAATGTAACGTTTGCGTTATGTTGCGGCTATGTAAAGTAGGAGTAACAGGTGATGTTTCATTTGTTATATGCAGGTAATGTTACAACGTTGTAAGAACATCACATATTCATATAGAATGTTATGTCCGCTAGGTGGCTAACGACTCAAAAGTTTCTCGCAAGCCATTCGACACCCTAGCGTGTATAAGACGGAGCGACTTCGCAGTTCAAAAGAAACAGTGGGATACCCTTCGGAGGTGTCCTAACTGGTTGGCATTATTCACCAATAGCTTGTTCTACTTTTAATTGTAGCAGCTATTTTTTTTAACCTTCTAAGGGTAGCGATTTCGCAACCCTTGGACTTTCGTGGACTTTCAGTCGACAAAAGAACGTCACGTGAAGTTACCTTTCGAAGTTGCAGTTTCATAACATTTACGTTACTTTGCATCAGCAACATTACGCACCGTACAGGCACCATAACTGAATTCTAACGGTTATGTAACGCATGTTACATAACATGGTAACATTGTTGAGTGGGAAATAATAACTTACATGTAAGTTACAGGTGATGTTGCTGGTAACTTTCGGTTACATTGCTGTTAAATTGCGGTTACATTGTGCAACATAGCAGTTACATTACGTAATGTGCGGGCAACATAACTGGAATGTAACGGTTACGTAACGCATGTTACATAACATGGTAACATTGTTGAGTGGGAAATAATAACTTATATGTAAGTTACATTTACCAAGTAATTTGTTATTCTACCAATGTCTTGGTTGGTCTAACCAATTAATCGTCTGGTGCATATATGAGCAATTCCTCATGGAATTTGAAAAATGCGAAAAATAAAAATTTTGAAAAAAATTCGAAGCACATTCGCAGGAATTTTTTTACTAACTCCAGGGTATCATACCTACTCGATCAAATGTGTGCCATGGTAAAAAAATGTCAGCACAGCACGAAAAAAAAGAAATAAATGAATAAAAAGAGATTGAATTAAAAATTACTAATAAAATCCACTATTTTTCAAATAGACCGCTTTTATTTACGTTAAAATTGTGACGTTTATTAGTTATAGTAGTACCATATGTGTAATATAATTTGCTAAATTATATTACATTAAAAATATAATTTTTAGAGGGAGATCCATATCGAGAAATTAAATGTAATGTCACATGGTAATAATAATAATAAGGACAATGGAAGGGAAGGAAAAATGGGTACTAAAGATTAGTTAGAGCATAGAGTCTCTATTAGAGCGTTCCGTAGGATTTACTCATAATATAAAAAAAAGTTATGGTTGAAAAAAAAATTGAAAAAGAAATATGTTTGTAAAAAAAAAAAATTTTATATGCTCATAAACTCATTGTTAAATTTGACCTCCATCTGATCAAAGTTATTATATTGGAAATTACAAAAAAAAAGTTCCTAAGAATATTTTCATCTTAATAAACTATTCATAATAAAATATTAGTAATAAAATATTATTAATATTTGCAAACCATCTGATGCAAGTCGATATTAAAGAAGGCAATTTTTTTAACGCTTCTTCATATTCACACAATATTATTTAAGCTTTTAAAGTAGTTTTCCAAAGTCGAAACGGATTAGTGGATGGTAAGGACGCGGAATTTCGGTAAATAAATTGGTTTTTACCTGAAAAAAGGGTAAAATGCTAGCACCACACTGCAAGTTTTCTCACACAAGAATCTCGTTGTATAGGATCTACTGGGCATCGAGACCATTAGAAACATAGGCTCCACGGAATAGTTTTTGCATTGGATGGTAAGGACATAATATTAAATATTACCTAAATTCGGACGGACTTTGTTAACGGACCACCGCCCTTGAGGTATAAAAATTAACAAGCGAGTTAATTTTGTAATGTCTACTTTCGTTCAGATTAGGTGCAACCGAGAAAATTATTTATTTTACCGTGTCTGGCACTGCAACCGCCCTGAAAAGTGCGGACGGTAAGGACACCAAAACCGCGGGACACACTCTTATCAATTCCTACGACTATACAGAGTCAAACACGCTTAATTTGTGATTGCGTATGTTTGACAATGACCGTGACAAAAACAATAATAATTTTTTCAGAATAGTAAACGAACGCCACGAAAGTTTATTTGATCATTAAACAATAAATATCTGTGTCAGGGACACGGACGGTAAGGACATTTCAGTCACTTTTATCAAAATAACTCATATGTTCTCAAAATTTTGGCTTTACCAACTAGGTCCCTCTGTTCCAAGAGATCAACATCTAAATGTTAATACCAAAAACATGTAACAATTTATCGTTGATGTACCGTTAAAAGCAGAGGGACATGCTTTTTCAAGTTCCATGAGGAATTGTTCATATAACCAAGGCACTTGGTTGTTCCAACCAAGCCTTTTTTTCGGTGAGAAAAGAAAATTTTGAATTGTATTCGAAAATCTCAAAACTCCGCAAACAAGCTGCAACAACAACGTTTGATTAAATTGTGTGTGGCATCAAAGAAGATAGACGTGTACAGAAGTATCGGTCCCGTGGTACGATTTAGTCGGGTATGCTTATGGAACTGGATACACGGAAAAAAAGGCTTGGTTGGAACAACCAAGTGCATTGGTTATATATGCGCCAGACAATTAATTGGTTAGACCAACCAAGTTATTTGTTAGGCTACCAATTTCTTGGTTGGATTAACCAAGTCACTTGGTAAGCTAACCAAGTGCCTAACAAATAACTTGGTTGGTCTAACCAATTAATTGTCTGGCGCATATATAAGTTGGTTGGAGCTTGGTTGGAGCAACTAAGGCACTTGGTTGCTCCAACCAAGTCTTTTTTTCCGTGTAACGGTGACATGGCTATAAAACTGTAGCACCCCAGTCGTGATCATCCCATAAGATCTATGATACAATACGTTTATCGTTTTCAGTCGTACAAAGAAAATTGAATAATCCAGCCAAGTGGACTGGTCGGTCCAACTAAGAAAATTGGTTGATTCAACTAAGAAAATTGGTTGATTCAACTAAGAAAATTGGTTGATTCAACTAAGAAAATTGGTTGATTCAACTAAGAAAATTGGTTGATTCAACTAAGAAAATTGGTTAATATAGCCAAGAAAATTGGTTATTCTAGCCAAGCACATTGGTTGCCCCAGTCAGGGAAATTGGTTAAACCGGCCTAGTGAAATGGTTGTTCCAACTAAGTACATTGGTTATTCCAATTATTTAATCGTAGTCGGCCCGACCAATAACATGGTTGCTGCAACTAATCTAATCTAACTAAGTTCCATCGGTTGATGCAACCAGAAAATCGTTTGGCGCATATATAACCAAGACAAATGGTTAGAGATAACCAATTTTTTTTTACTCCAACTAAGTCGTTTTTTCCGTGCACGCCGTTGCATTTTACACTGCCGATTTTTTACAGTGTATGAAATTTAAATGTACGATTATTCGAAAGAACGGAATCATCAATGAAAAATGTTTTCTGATGACTCTTTTTAGGTGATTGGGTCCCCGTAAGAACGTCTTCAAAATTCTTTCATATTTGTAATAGTTACATTTTTCGTACCTGGTAAAAGAACTTTCACTGGTGTTTGTGTGACCCAGAAAATATTACATAAAAAGATCCTACGCCCAAACGTCGGCGTTCAATTGAGCAATAAATATTCGTGGGATCAGGTGCTATACTTTTAGTCTATTGATACACAAAAAGAGCGAGAACATGGAAAAAGAGTAAGACAAGTTATTTTTTATCCATTAATTTTCTCTAACCATTGGTACCAACCCCCGAACGCAGAAAACATCGATAGATTAACGCCGAACGAATTCTCAAGTTATAGAGCAGAAGCAAGACGGAACGAGTGCGGTAGAGTGGAGTTAATTCGCCATCCCTGGTCCCGGAAAACCGCGGCCGAGAATAAAGATCGTCGAGCGTCGATCGCGGGAATTTACGACCGCTCAATTACTCTCGCCCGCGTCCAGCGGTTCTCAATTTCTCCTCTTGCTAAGGCGTCATTCAACGTTCCGCAATATTCTTCGTCCAGTTTCTACTTCGCTTCCGCACATTTCGCTAACCTCGCTTTTCTTTTTTTTATTCCTCATCTTTACTTTTACGAGCTAACCCACACACACTCAAGAGCTTCGCTGAATTTCCCATGAAGCCACGAGCTTGGTTCGAGTCATCCTAAGCTATTTTTCACGCGTCGGTGCTTTATCGCGATTTTTCTTTTATTCACACGTTCCTTATAGTATTATTAATCCTATTCGACATCGACAATACATTTTCAGTTAATATTGTATGGTTCGCTTGTTTCTCATGCTAGTATTAAACCTCTTTTTATGTGGACATTTCTTTCAGATCGTTAAGCTGTTAGTCAAGCTGTTATAAAAACATCCTACTCGCAGAGCATTGACCCTTTAACTGCCAACGTAGCGTATTTGCTGCATTGGAGAAAAAGCCATTTTGTAAAAAAATCTTTTTTAGTTTGCGATGCAAAATTCTGGAAAAAATAGATAAGTAGTGGGAGTTTATTACAAAAATGTCCCAAATTTTATTGTTTAAGAAAATATATATATTTGCAGGAGAAAATTTGAAGAGTACATTTTCCCAAGTTTATGTTTTTCATTATTTTTAATTGATACGCAACATTTTAGATTTTGTTCCGGGAAATGGCTTCGGGCCTTAACGTATTGAAAAATTACATTTTTTCTAAATATTGTATAATACACATAAGAAAATAAAAATATGTAAAGCGAAACAGAAAATGCCCAAATAAATAACCTGCCATCATTTTACCTTTCCTGCAATTTTGATTAATGATCGGACATCAGTTATTAAGTGATCGTTTATACCCTGTGTCTTTATGGCGAATACGTATTCAATGTTCATAAAAATATGACAACCCCTGACACTTCGGTAATTCTTGGAGTCGAAAACAGTGCCGGTAGGTGAAGTACACCGACATTAAATAGGCTGTCCGGGTGGGTAATTCTGGTAATCTAACACGACTTCGATAGCATCGAAGAGTTTGATCACGATTTATGAAGAATCGGTGGGCGTCTCAATTTGCCCGGAAACTTTGCACGCGAAAGCTCAACTTTGCCAAACAGCTCGAGGGCATTTTGATATAGATTTGCAGGATGATGCCACGGTGAATAATATACGATCAGGAATAAGTAATCCTGCTGGAGTTTGCGTCAGGTTCTCAACCTAACAAAATAATACATTAACGGAAGCTTGAAACGATTGTTTGCTTGGACCCTGCTGAGACCAGTTAACCGAACAAAATTGGCCTTATCAAAACGGAACGTCGACCACATGTTCCGAGAGGATGCAAGAACATTAAGGCTAAAGGGCATCAAACGGGGAACTACTGAGTCTTCTGGTTCGCCATGATGCTGAGTTACCGAAGAACCAACCTAAACGATGTTTAGTCTATTGCAGTTGAAGCTTCGGGTGAGCTTGGTGAGAGCGGGGCAAAATGGCAATGCAGAGCATAATGGCTATGGGGCACGATGAAACAGGGGCACAACGGCAACGCGGGTCATAATGGCGCGGCATCACGGACGAGACGGGTCATACTGGAACCGGGGTAAAATGTGACACATGAAAACAAAAATTCGTACATTGACACACGACATCCTGCAGTCTTATTAACTTGTATAAATATTTCTCATATTAAAAAACTCCAAGTTTATCGCATTTTGACTCGGTTCAATGTGCGTGACATAGAGAGAAATAGTACTTCGACACAAAGCATGAGAGTGTTAATTTGCACAAATATTCTTCATATCATAAAGAACAATATTAACAATGACAAAGCCCCAAATTATTGAAAAAAAAGTCAAACACATCTACGAATGCGGATAGAAGATACACCATGCCTCTTTTGCAGTGGCTCGTATTAACAATCGATGGAGTCATGGATACGTTGCAATACGTGTGAAAAATGGGCACACTTTTCGCGTGCTGATGTCGATGAAAATATCGTCAAATATATTTGTGAATACAATGTAATTCAACTTAAATAAAAAACGATTTAAGTATTCGACGTAAAAAACAATAGATTTTTATTTAAACCACATTTCTTACATCATTTTTTTACAATTTTAGCATACGCTGGTGCCATTTTGACGAGGTGTGCCATGCCCGTGACCCATCGTGCCCCATAGCCATTTTGCCCCGCTCTCCCCTACTCACTTGTTCACTATCCTTTTTTCCCTAATATTCGAGAAAGCGTTGGCGCTACTTCGCTCCTCGCTCGTTTCAGCGCCCTGAAGCATGTAACTTCATCCCTTCCAGGTTTGCAACGAAACTCACCGCCGTAGAAGCAACTGCATCGTGGAGAACAAAGCTTGGGATTTGATTCCTCGAAGGTAGTTCATTTAAGGTAGTAAACCAAAAATCTTCGGCAGAAGTTAGTCACTTCCAGGTGTGCACAAGTCCGAATCATTTAGTTCAAGAAACTTGGAAAATGCACTAGGATTTTCGAAGTCTCGGGCGTTACGCGTTTGTGCACCGATATAACCCCAAGTACTTGATTTTTGCTTTCTCATAGGGGAAGCTTTGTTTTCATAAAAAAACATTTTCTTTCGGATTTTCTTATCAGGTTACTCAAGAGGACTAAAACGGTACTGGGTTAAAGTTCTGAATGGTAAATACACGAAGGTCTAAAATTTCGAAACTTAATATCTCACCTACTTTTTTAACGAAATTCACTAGAAAAAATGTTCGTAAAAAATATTCGTAAAAAATGTCGAAGGTCTAAAATTTCAAAATTTAATATCTCACCTACATTTTTTGCGAAATGTTTTAGAGCGAATTTCGTCAGAAATATAGATCAGATATTAAGTTTCGAAATTCTAGACCTTCGTGTATTTACCATTCGGAGCTTTAACCCCAACACATTGAATTTGAGCTGAACCTATGAAGCGGTTTGCATTTTATAGAATTTCGAAATATATATGTTGTCGTTGTAAATCGAGTAAACTTCGAGAAATTCGGTTCATATTTTCTACAGGGATGAACGAATATTCAGCAATGCTAGATATCAAATTTGGTAAAGATCGATGGATGACTTCGAATTTTCTAGCAGTTTGTATTTTACGGCATCATACTAATTTTACTTAACGGCTTCGTTGGGATAACTAACTATTTATTAGTTGAGTGAAAATTTATTACCGCAACCATTCGCTTGGTCGGTGTAACGACCTGGTATTAGTCACATTTACCATTTCGACTTAGTTGACTTAAATAGGTCGCACAACAAATTTTATTCGTGTTCCAAGTAAGATAGCTGGGGCCAAAATAGTAGTTGGCCTAACTAACTATTTAGTTTGAGCAACGATCAGAGCCAACCAACTGAAAACAGTTGACCTAATCATGAAATCGTCTATCTCTCAGAGTACTAAGTCGCTTGGTTCGGTCCAACTACTTTTTTCGTTAACCTAACAAAGTCGTTTTTTCTGTATGTTTGTTACCGAAGTTGGTAAAAAAAAATGATGCGTTAGAATTTTGTAGAATAATGAAAAATTTGAACTTATTTAAAATAAAAAGGTTCGAGAGTCGAACTTTGCACATTGCATCTTCATTCTGCACCTTTCTCATCGTTTCTTCTATGCGGAAGTCAAATTTGGTTAACGTACTTCTTCATAGAAGTAATTTGGAGATAGACGCAAAATGAGGAAGCAATGTGTGCGGCCCGACTTTGCAGCCTTTTTTTTACATAGATACTCACGTGTCCGCAGAAGGCTACAAATGGTGACGTTTGTTATGGCGACGCTTGTTATAGGCCCTCTATTCCTCGGGATAGAGGGCTATTCCTCAGAACCTCCCTATCGAGAATCCTCTATTTTCCAGAACCTCCCTATCCTTCGAGAATGCTCTATTTTTCAGAACCTCCCTATCCCTCAAGAATCTCCCTATCCCTCGAAAATCCTCTATTTTTCAGATCCTCAAAATTTGACCCCATCTTTCAGGAACCTTCTATCCTCGAGTAGAAATTTCATCAGGCATACCTGCTGGCACACAAGGTCCAGATCAGTTTTAGGTACGGTAACCTTATTTGGGGCCGCCGTAAATTCACCTGCTCAGGTCCATGTAAGGCTGAGATATGGCATTTGTACGTAATAATGCCGTCCCCGAGGAGAACTTTAGCTACGGGGAATATCAGACCCTATCGTGATAGCCGGATTTAAATCTAAGGCTCCTGCCTGGCAAACCTTATACGGGCCTTGCAGGAAAGTAACGCAGCGCATGATCAGGGCCAGATTAAGTTTTCCAGATAAGGGCCGGATAGAGGCTGCCCTACTAAGCCCCTACATATAAAAACGGCAAATAAATTACAAAATAATTATCTGCGCTCATCGAATTCGATTTATTTTGCACTTTCTATTGGATATTCGAGCTTATTTAGTTTTCAGTACATATTAATTGCTGAAAAAAAACACATGTAAATTCATTTGCCGTTGGTGGGAATCGAACCTTGATCCTCTGGGTGGCAGTTCTGCGCCCTAGGCCAATCGGCCATTGACATCTTAGAAAATTTATATATTTATTGTTTATTTGAAGTATACTTAAAATCAAAACACGTCAAGACTGTACATCCATTTATTGTGATTACGACCGAAATATTCAAAATTCAAACATGACGGGGCGGTCACCCATCCAGGTACTGGCGTTTGACGGTCAGTTCCTGGATAGATTTCAAAGTAATTCTAGCGGTACAGTCCCGTAAAACGTGAATTTCAGCGAAAATTTCAAATCCTTCTCGATGGGATAAAGATGTGAAAAAATCCAGCACACGCAAGGTGGTGAAAAGATTGATTTTGCATAACAATAATTTTTTTATGTTTTTAACGAATGCCGTATCTAGCCCTCACACCAACCTGATAATGTAAATTTACGGCATATTTAAAAAAAACTATGCCATACGAAGACCGTATGCGGATCTGACCAGGGATAGTAAATTGGACAAAATCTTGGTCGAAATGCCACAGGAAGACCTTATACGAAACAGATAAGGTCGATGAATGGCATATCTATATGAGGTTACCGTATGTAAAGCCTGACATGGGCCTGATCCGGTGGAAAGACGGAATTTTTAAGGTGGAATGCCATATCTCGGCCTTACATGGACCTGATCAGGTGAACTTACGACGACCCCTAAATAAGATTACCGTACCTAAAACTGATCTAGACCTCGTATGACAGCAGGCATGCCTGATGAAATTTCTACTCGGGTCTGTCCACCGGATCAGGCTGATGTCAGGTTAGATGTGGTAACTAGGGATCGTCGTAAGTTCACCTGATCAGGTTCATGTAAGGCCGAGATATGGCATTCTACCTTAAAAATGCCGTCTTTCCACCGGATCAGGCCCATGTCAGACTTTACATACGGTAACCTCATATAGATATGCCATTCATCGACCTTATCCGTTTCGTATAAGGTCTTCCTGTGGCATTTGGACCAAGATTTTCCTGAATTTACTTTTACTTTCCCTGGTCAGATCCGCATACGGCCTTCGTATGGCATAGTTTTTTTTAAAATATGCCGTAAATTTACATTATCAGGTTCGTGTAAGGGCTAGATACGGCATTCGTTAAAAACATAAAAAAATTATTGTTATGCAAAATCAATCTTTTCAGCACCTTGCGTGTGCTGGATTTTTTCACATCTTTATCCCATCGAGAAGGATTTGAAATTTTCGCTGAAACTCACGTTTACGGGACTGTACCGCTAGAATTACTTTGAAATCTATCCAGGTACTGACCGTCAAACGCCAGTACCTGGATGGGCGACCGCCTCATCATGTTTGAATTTGGAATATTTCAGTCGTAGTCACAATAAATGCATGTACAGTCTTGACGTGTTTTCATTTTAAGTATTCTTCAAATAGACAATAAATATATAAACTTTCTAAGACGTCAGTGGCCGAGTGGGCTAAGGCGCAGAACTGTTACCCAGAGGATAAAGGTTAGATTCCCACTAACGGCAAATAAATTTACATGTATTTTTTTCAGTAATTAGTATGTACTGAAAACTAAATAAGCTCGAATATCCAATAGAAAGTGCAAAATAAATCGAATTCGATGAACGCAGATAATTATTTTGTAATTTATTTGCTGTTTTTATAAGTAGGGGCTTAGTAGGGCAGCCTCTATCCGGCCCTTATCTGGAGAACTTAATCTGGCCCTGATCATGCGCTGCGTTACTTTCCTGCAAGGTCCGTTTAAGGTTGCCGGGCAAGAACCTTAGATTTAAATCCGGCTACCATGCTAGGGCCTAATATTCCCCGTAGCTGAATTTCTACTCGGGTCCCTTGTGTGCCACGATCCCTCAGGACCACCAATTATTCGGGCCCTATATACCACGGGACCCCCCAATCCTTGAACCCCCGAGAACTAGGAGGATCCAAGCATGTAAAAGTAGGCTGATTTCAATTGCATTTATTCTAATTTTAGTACGGTCAATATCTCTGAAAAAAGTTCTATGTGGAAAATAGAATAAAAATAACCTGCAAGTATTGCATTCAGGCCTTGAATGGACCAATCCAAGTTTTCATCAAAAGACCAGGCGAGCTCTTCTATTTGTTCAATCTTAACCCACATGTATTTTCTCGTATGCATACTTCTACTATCTTCCAAAAACACACAACTTCTCTATTGCCCTTCATGTCTTATTCTCGGGTCCACCAGCGGAACAAGTGCAATGTAGCAAAGCATCAGCAGCAAACCATGTCGCCACCGACCCGTACAGTGTCTTTCTAGTAGCACCAGCGAAAGCACCTCTGTTTCACGTCTCTCTATCGTGCTTCCTCCTGTTCTAATATTCTACCAACCTCCGGCAAACCACCATGTTAGCAAATTTATAGTTAAACTCTCTACCACGTAGCAAGAGTTGGACTCCAGAACGGCAAACCGCGACGTTCACCCGACCTTCGGAATCACGTGGACTACCACCACGACGACCGTATTCCCTGCTCGAGTCATTGTCGCTTTCGATGTGCCCTGGACCGCACGCAGTATAAACGACGTGCAGATTTTCTAGTCTCCTTTTTCATCTACTTTATGGTTTTCGCTTCATGCAATGCCGTACTTATATAGTTGGGGCTTGAAACTTGAGGTGTCCATGGTGACGAAATTTGTAACAGAAGCTGGAGGGACAATCATTACGTTCCTAGAAATTTCGTTGATTAAGATAGTCTATGATTTTGTGACAGTATGTAAATACACAATACAACCTCCAGCGTCATCTTATGAATTATTACGTCTGCGATACCACTTGTCGGTTTCCATATAACGAATAATTCCGTCTGCAGTTGATAAGGACTTAGGACGCTCATAATGGCCGTAATTCGCAATCCAAGCTGAAGAGTCAATTATTCCATTCGTAGAAAAATAATTGACTAAAGTAGATACCCGTTTTGGTACGTTATGTAAACACACAACACTACCTTCAGCTTCGTATTACAAATTACGCCGTCTGCAGCGCCACTTGGCTCTTAGCACGTAGCCAATAACTCCGTCAGGTGCCGATTCATCGGTATGCATTAGTTATCACCGGAATCCTAACAAATCCGCCGGGGAATCTTTCTATCTCGACGCGGAGGAAATTAAAGTAAACGTGAAAGAATGAACTAAGAGAAAATCCAGAAAAACCAAGATGTTATGTCAAAGGCGTGTTTCGATTGGTTACCGGGTGGATCGTATTTGGATTCTGGAGTCGTCGGGTTTCTCGTCCGAATTTCAGATCCGCCGGAAGCCCTTAGCCCCTTTTTCTCTTCTATATGTACAAACTTCAATGTATATATCTACAAACCCGAGAATCGCAGCGGCGCATCAGGTCGTTCACGATTTTGTCGTCCCTTACAATTGCACGAGGCGCTTCGACCAACCTGGCACGTAGTACAAACCTCCAAACGTATACCTGAATCTCTGCCTTGTTCACCCGCTCTGTCTCTTGGTAAACACGTATAGGATGGATAGACGCTGAGAAATTCTCTTCGAATCCGTACGTGTTTCTCGAGGGGCGACTAGATCCTTTTCCAGGTATCCCTTGCTCGAGAGACCGTGAGACAGGGGAGAACCGCCTTGGTCTTTGGCTCCCTCTCGTTCCCATGTTTCCCTAGCTTCTCCTCTCGCGCTTTTTCCCACTCGACAAATCCCGACAGCAGCACCCCGAAGAAATCCATGTCCGAGATGCTGTCACGCTTTTGGCGACTTGTTCTTTTGCCTTTCAATTACGTTACTCTCCACTGGGAGTTTCGGTGACACGAGGGAACAAAATAACGCACGCGCGGACATGGGAATAATTATTGGAAATTTATAGAGTGTATTTCGACGCAAATTCACTGAAGTTAGAATTAAATGATGTACTAGTAAACAATGATTGGTGTTGATTAAAAAAATTGTTGTTTCCGGAATGATAAAAGCGAATGTGGTAATTTCGATTCTGTTAATAATTTGCTGTATTTTATGTGAGTTTGAAATAATTATGAGTTCTTTTCTTTCCAAGATAAACAGTTTGTGAGCCGAGATTATTCATGCCGTAATTTGTCACCGGAAAAGTCGTTCTCAATTTAGTATTTAATCTGACATTAAACAAAGACTCGGAGGTCCAATCGGTAAGCCCAAAAAAAAATTTAAAAAAAAAAATGATCGTATTCGACTTTTAGGTGGCCGAGGTCGAAAAAATCAGTTTTGAATTTTCAAATACCTTGAAATCCTATCTAAGAACAAATTACCCGCTGATTACGATTTTTGTTAAATTTTATCACGAACTAAAAAATTCCATGGAAAAACATGATAAGCAAAATAAATGTATTTTTCAAACGATTTTCACTTGACATATTTTAGTTACCGACACAAAAAGTTGTATAATATGGAATTACTGAATTTCACATATGCAGCTGCAAGTAAATGATATCTGTATAATTTTTAAATTTGGGCCCTTAAAAAGTTATCGTTGATATTTACTTTATATGCTGTCCTCATGACTTTTGAACAATTTCACTAATTGTTAACCGAAAACATGTCGGTTCAGTTCAATAGAATAATTTTATCAAATCATCAAAAAGTTTCACTCTCGGTATTGTCAAAATTCTTCCGAACTTTTCGCTCATTTGTAGTACATATCTGACCCACGAGAGACCGAGAGGCTGATCGTAATTAAGCTAACCAGAAATTTCAATTTAGGTCAAATCCCCCGAGTTTGCAGTCGGCTCAGCTCTCAGCGAGTCATCCGGCGTATTGACCGGTTGACCTCGATTATCGATTCAGCTGTTTCCGTGCAACACACCAATGATGCGCTGGTGGTTCACATTGCAACGCGACTATATATCTGCTCTGCCGTGTTGCTGGTTACTCGATGGAGCTTCAAGGTGTAGTGAAACGGAATCAGCAGTCCAACCTCTGTGACTTCTCGACAAGGGGAGGTGATCGTGGGAGCAAGCAACGCGCTTGGAAATGCAGGGACTGGAATACGAGGGTCGCGGTGCGTTTCCGCGTTGCACCCGATCCGTTTCGACGAACGACACATCCAGTCGGCATATATGTATAGAGCTACTTGCCACCACCATCGACTACTATATCTCTAGTACGAAGCCCTCGGTGGCGCGCGACCGAGAGACGTCTCCTTGTTTCCGGTGACGGGACGGGGCACCAGGAGCAGAGCTGACGGTGTAATTTCACACCGCGTGAGCCGTACAAGCCCCATTATATTGTAGAATGAGCGGAGGTAACCTTGTGGGCCAACACTAACGTCCGTTCTATGTGACACAAGCTTGAAACGCCATTTTTATCCTACAGAAATGACGGCATACTGACTGACTTGGTAAAATAAATCGAAACATAAGGTGGTTAAACTTTTTTCGCCGGAAGGAAATCATAGCTCGTGAAAAACTGAAAAAATATAACCATAGAAAATGTTGCCAGCGGTTATTTAATTGTTGTCACATAGCCTTAAAGTAGTTGAGCTGTAATTGGCCATGTCACTTTGCACATTTTGGTCTAGTCAGATATTTTCAATTTTCTTTACTCTTGCATGCAAAATCCTCGTTTGCTGTCCGTTCACAGACATGCAAACTGGCCGGTTGACGCACTAGTGCGTAAAACATTTTGCGAACTGGCTCCCTCATTTTGCACACCGTTCCCTGGATGTTGCTCACTGTTTGAAGTTGCAGCTCATTTTGCATGTCTGTAAACGTCGGACAAACTCGGATTTTGCATTGCACTCGTAAAGAAAAATATGGTTCGATACACGAGGCCAAAGGATCGTTCTGCGTACTGCTCGTGAGCAGTGCGCAAAACGCTCCTTTGGCCTCTTGTATCGAAATATACTATTCCAAGTTTATAATTCGTAACGAGCAACCTCAAAAACCGTCGAATGCCAAGTTTCATCCGAAACATGGAACGATCGATGCCGAAAACCCCGAAGTATTGAGGTTTGTCAAAATAAACTAAATTTATGTATTTGTATCTTTCCGTATGCCTTCTTCAGGCTTTTACGTTGCCCCTCTTTTCACCGTTCCATCATAGACACCCTTTTCCCGGTTCACTTCATAGAGACCCCCCCTAGAGTGTTATCCGCAGCCACTCATCCTAATGCACTACTGTATCGCATTTGCACGAGGGCACTGGGAAACTGCGGAAAACCTGGCCGATACAGACGGCTTTATTTTTACTGAGTTTCTATTGTATTAGAATACATTAGAAACTCAGAAAAACTGCCTCCCGCTCAGCAGTTGGCGCGCAAACCAGTGCACGGCTAAGCGGTCACCTATCCAAGTTATGGCCGCAAATAGTGCTGCTTAACTCTGGGGACCGCCGAAGCCACACATCGACCGCGCGTCCACTACTGTCGGTTAACTAAATTTATGTATTTTGTTCCACTATTTCTTATTTTTGTTCACCATTTAGTATTTTGAGCCGCCATTTTATGTTCTCAATTCGAATTTGTAATTGATGACTCCAGAGTAAGCAAAACCTTAGAGGGCCAAGTCTTGAGCAAATGTTGATAACTGGGCTGTGAAAAATCCATTTATTTTAGAAAAACGGACTAATTTTGAAGGTTTCTATAACTTCGTTAGTCCACAATAAATGGTCGTTGTAATTTTTTCTAGCACTCATTTCTGCTTTGAGGATCTTGTAAGATGAGAAAATGCTACTATTGGAGTCGAGAGATACATTTTTTAATGGAAAAAAGGACGGGCAAAAGTAAGGTATGACCCATCATGCTTCACAGGGTTAATGAGTAGTATGCGAGATTTGTGTATGTAATACGAATAGATTGCTGAATATTATAATTAAGGGAGGGGAAAAGAATTCCAAACTAATTTTGATAACGAAACTACCGCATATATTCTTTGGAATTTCAGCGGTGTAATATATCGCAGAGTTTTCGGTACAAGGATACATAACGCAAAATACAGCGCAGCACAGGTTGTAGTAAATTAATGTAAATAACCGTAGAAAAACATCAGCTGAAAAATACGGAACGTAAATAGCATATATCTAAACGAGATATACCGCGGATGGAATTCGTGAAACAGTGAGTTATTTTACTACTAAATTCATAAGAGCTAGAACGGGACCGTGTTAAGCGGAGTTAAACGATATCAATCTTCCCCACCAGTATACACTCTGCTCAATGAGGACGAGAAACTTTGCCCGTTAACAACCATCCAGCTAGCGACAATATGCATAGCAGCAGGAGCGCGAAATCCGCGACCGTGATAATCGCGATGGAAAATAATAGCCAGGAAAAGATGAGGAAAAATCGACGTATTGAAGTAATTTTTTTAGAAATTATTCATTGTTGCATAAACCGTTTATGGTTCTGAAAGTTATCGTTTATCGAAATAATTGCAATTTGTGAAAGATCAAACGTTTCAGATATTTGAGTAAACTGGATTTAGAGGGGGTCTTAGGATTATCATGACCTAGATCGTATAATGGGTTCAGGGAGGGAGTCTTAGAATAATCAGGGCCTGAGGCTTCCCTCGTGGAAGCGGGACGTCGTTCAGTAAACCTCGAATAGATTAATGCACTTTTTGCAAGTTTTAGATTCTATTTAAACCTGTTTGCAACCCTCCGAATAGAGTCTCCTTTGTGTCAACTAGAGCAATAGCCGCTTAATGGTTGCACAGAAGTAACTCCTGTTATAGCCCAAGTGAAAAAATTATATATAGTCCGCCATATGGAATTGAATATATATAGTCTGTATAAACTCTATATACAATCTATATGCAGTTCATATTCTCATTCATATATTCATTCAAAGAAAGAAGTTGAAACCCAATGCCTCCCGCGTAACAGAACCACTCACACGACTATTTCGAGCATAATTCTGTCGCGAAAAATGTGAAGTGCCTCATCGATAATTTTCAAGGTGAAACATTTTCTAATATTAATCGCCTACTGTTAAATTCTTAAAAATTCTGATTTAGAGAAAACTGTAAAGTATCCGAAAGTTTTTAACTTTACTAAGTACATTGAACGAAAATCTATGTATCCTGCACTGTAAATTTACAAATTCCCGATGAAATAATTATTTTTATTCCACTTGGTGCGAAAAACATGGTTTCACCTGTTTTCGCACATTGTCAAATAAAAACTTGTATGATACTCGACGGAAAACCTCTTTCTCAGCTCGTGTGGTTGCAGCACGAACCGAAGGCGAGTGCGAGTCACAGTCGTGAGAAATAGTTTTTTCCGTACTCGCATAATAATGTACTATTATTTGATTGAAAGGTTTTTTTTGCTGAAAGGAATATGCGAAAAATCAAGACTGAAGGAGTCACCTGTTGCGGCTTGTTTTCACGGTAATACACGGAGAAAAATAATTACTTGCCACAACCAAAATATCGGTTGACACAATCAACCCATTTTCCTAATTCCCCTATAACTCAGCTTGATTATGACAAACATCAGTATTGGTTGCACGAACCAAGTTTTGTTGGTAGTAAATTCCTGTCAGTTGCGGTAACCATCTGTGATTGTCACCTTACCTAATCGATTAGTTGATACAACTATTCGAGTAGGCACGGGCTCAAATACCGGTTTACTTGCATAATGCAAGCTGCATTATTGGTTATTGTACTACAATATACAATTGTACTAATTATACAATATTATAAATTATCGCGAATCGAATTAAGACTTTAAAAACATTGTTTTGGAGATTATGTAGAAGAAACACACATCAGTGTCTATCCTTTATTCCATCAAACTTGATTTAAAAAATAGTGCAAGTAGACGCAAGCATAGAAAGTGAAACATTTTCTAGTGTGGATTTTTTCTTATTTTAGCCGACTGTGTAATATATCTTTCATTTTGCATTTGTCGTAGAGTTCTAGTTCAGCAACTAGAGCAAGCAGGTTTCGCAGGGCCCAATTTTCTTCGTAGGAAGACTGCCAGGTCCTGGCATGGGAATTCCCATTGCAAGTTCTTTCGCAGAGGAACTTTACCTTTACACTAATTTTTTTCTTGCATAGTAACATATAGGTTCGGGTATCCATAGGTGCAACCGCACCTAGGGATACCCGAACCGCACGTTCCGTTTGAAGCCCTGTTCAAAATAATTACGAGAAATGGAACCATACGTACGATTTTCGATTCACTGGGAAAATCTGACAAACTGTCGTGCGTTTTATTATCGCCGCATCGGTGGGGGTATGTTACAAGAAAATTACATTCGATATAAAGTTACAAAACTGCATGAATTATCTTCAATAATCCATAAAAAAATATCCCGCAACTTTTAATGTGATCGACCGAGAGTTTCTTTTCAATTCCGACTTTTATGGTTTTCAAACGACACCGTTATAAAATTGGCCTGAAGTATAAACATATTAAGGCAGTTGAATTCTTCAGTAGCCCCCTGATAAATGTTGTAAATACAGGTATTGTCAAATGTCATGAACATGAAATGCGAATAATGACAATTTCAGGAGAATTAACAAAAATATTGGACAAGGAGCTTGTTTAAATTTGAATTTCGGTGAAATACTTATCTTTTATTCCAGGCAAGAAATTTGGCTCATTAACCTCTTGCTGTCAGTCGTAATAACTTTTTGGAGCGGACACTATCAATTACTAATTTCGGAGCTAGACATGTCATTCCTCCATTTAATATTCCTCCGCAAAGGGAGGAATCTTATCTTCGCGCTTGAGTGCCGTTGTCAGATTAATCTTCCGGTTTAATACACGTGAGCTATTCATTTCCTTGACATGTTGTGTGTGCGGTGTAGAGAATTTGAACGTACACTTACCGCAGATTGCAGAAAATCACCCGCTGCAGATTTACTGGATAAAGAGTAAACTCAGGGGAACAGAAAATCAATTTCTCCCACACTATATATAAATAATCTTACATTAATTATTTTTGCAAAATATTCGAATTTATTTTTTTATGATATTTTTAAAAGAGTGTGTGAGGTTTTTTTTCATTTGACAAAATCTTTATACAATGATTCACAATGACAAAATTAAAAAAAAAATTATCTCTTTGGGCTGATGCTGATCAGTTGTAAGAATCGACTGAAACTTTCGGTTTATGTTTCGCGCGACAATGTTCGATGTGAGATCGATAATATATGTGTCAATAGAGCCATATATTATCGATTACTAATATGACAAAGATAACCGAAGTTATCCGCGCATATCATAGTGACTCGTGTAAAAAAAACGTACATCCCGGATCCATCCGGGTGAAAAGTATATGAAAAAATACCGCTAATGAGACGATCCTTGACTTTTCACGTACTTTCAGTTTCACGTGGAAAGTACGTAAAAAGTACGTGCAAAGTTCATGTTGGGAAGTACAGCAGATGTGCGTGAAAAGTACATGAAAAATATATATATGAAATAATTGCGTGTCAGGTTCTTGTCAGTGTACAAGTACACGAAAAGTACGTGAAAAGTCCATATTTGACTTTTATGCGTCTATAGTGTGTGTCGACAAGTACAGGTGATGTACATGAAAAGTACATATTCGAGATAGTTTCGTTTCAGGTACATGAAAGGTATGTGAAAAGTCCATATTAGACTGGTATGCGTCTATAGTTCGTGTCGACAAGTACAGGGAATGTACATGAAAAGTACATATTTGTAATAGTTTCGTTTCAGGTTCAGGTACGCGTAGAAGTACACGAAAAGTGTGTGAAAAGTCCATATTTGACTTTTATGCGTCTATAGTTCGTGTCGACAAGTACAGGAGATTGTACATGAAAAGTACATTTTTGAGATAGTTCCGTTTGAGGTTCGCGTCGAACGTGAAAAGTCCATATTTGATATTTATGCGTTCGTGTCGAAAAGTATAGGAAATATGCGTGAAAAGTACATGAGAAGTCCATATTTAAGATTATCAGTGTCCAAGTCGATCGCCCAATAGCTTTTTGTGTCCAGGTCGATATCTCCATAGTTTTCAGTGTCCAGGTCAATCGCTCCATAGTTTTTAATGTCCAGGTCGATCTCTCCATAGTTTTCAGTGTCCAGGTCGATCGCTCCATAGTTTTTAGTGTCCAGGTCAATCTCTCCATAGTTTTCAGTGTCCAGGGCGATCGCTCCATAGTTTTTAGATTCCAGATCGATCTCTGCATAGTTTTCAGTGTTCAGGGCGATCGCTCCATAGTTTTTAGTGTCCAGATCGATTGCTCAATAGTTTTTAGTGTCCCGTTCGATCTCTCCATAGTTTTCAGTGTCCAGGTCGATCTCTCCATAGTTTTCAGTGTCCAGGTCGATCGCTCCATAGTTTTTAGTGTCCAGGTCGATCTCTCCATAGTTTTCAGTGACCAGGTCGATCGCTCCATAGTTTTCAGTCTAGCGATTGACCTGGGCACTGAAAACTATGATGCGGTCAACCTGGATACTGAAAACAATGGAACGGTCGACCTGAACAGTGAAAACTATGAAGAGATCGACTTGGACTCTAAAAACTATGGAGCGATCGACCTAGACACTGAAAACTATGGAGATATCGACCTGGACACAAAAAACTATTTGGCGATCGACCTGGACACTGATAATCTTAAATATGCACTTCTCATGTACTTTTCGCGCATATTTCCTGTACTTTTCGACACGAACTTCATGACAAGAACGCATAAATATCAAATATGGACTTTTCACGTACTTTTCGTGTACTTCTACGCGTACCTGAACCTGAAACGAAACTATCTCAAATATGTACTTTTCATGTACATTTCCTGTACTTGTCGACTTGAACTTTAGATACATAAAAGTGGAATATGGACTTTTCACGTACTTTTCGTGTACTTCTACAGTGACGCGAACCTGAAACGCAATTACCTCAAATATGTACTTTTCATGTACATTACCTGTACTTGTCGACACGAACTTTAGACGCCTAAAAGTCTAATATGGACTTTTCACGTACTTTTCGTGTACTTCTACGCGTATCTGAACCTGAAACGAAACTATCTCAAATATGTACTTTTCATGTATATCTCGTGTACTTGTTGACACGAACTATAGACGCATAAAAGTCAAATATGGACTTTTCACGTACTTTTCGTGTACGTCTGCACTGACGAGAACCTGAAACGCAACTATTTCAAATATATATTTTTCATGTACTTCCCGATGCGAACTTTACACGTACTTTTTACGTACTTTCCACGTGAAACTGAAAGTACGTGAGAAGTAAAGGATCGTCTCATTAGAGGTACTTTTTCATATACTTTTCACGGATCCCGGATGGATCCGGGATGTACTTTTTTTTACACGGGGACCGACGGTATGTACCGGACTAACTCTCTTTTTCTCTTGACTGTCTTGCTGAGCAGACGTGCTCATGCATTGTAATACTCAATACGTTCAAATTTGACGAGTCTTTTTATATATTTGTGCCGGCGGTAATTTTCCCGACATTCTTAAAGACTGAATGTCAAAGTTAAGTATTCATATTTATGTATTTTTTACACTCTTATATCGAGAGTATAAGAGAGCAATTATATTTTTTATCTTTTTGTGTTTTAAAAAGTACTTGTTTTCTTTATATTCTAAATATATATAAATGTTTATAATATCATTTTTTTAATCGTATATTCTATAAATTGTAAAGCGGTGATATATATTGTGTACTGTATGAATGTGGGTATGGTTTTGTATGTGTGTAAAATGTTAATCTGGAAATGAATATTATCATTTCCAGTATTGTTTGCATATTGTTTATTGTTTTAGTTATTATTTATATTCGTAAATATTTAACGTCAGAAGCCATCATTTTGGTCAAATTTAATCCTAAAATATGTAATGTTCTGTTTGTGTTTATCGCGAATTTTCTTTTAAAAATAACATCTATAATTATAATCATAGTTTCATTACATGTTGGTGCCCAACTCGAGGCCACGGCCACAAATTGTTGAGATTAACGATTATATTATAGTGTCCGTTACATGTCGAGTAGTGATGGTCCCAGTTCAGTGCCGCGATTAACGCGTTCGAGGCGGGGGAAAATACGAAAGCAAAAAATACAACTGTTTAAAATTACGGAATATAATATCTCACCTTTTAGATATTTCGACATGGTAAACTCACATAAGGATATTTAACCGATAAGTGCGACTGTAGAATGATTTTAATTATGAAGAGTTTTTTTTCGGAATCCAATTAATAAATAGTCCATAATTACGAAGTCAACAGAAAACCGCAATTCCATAGGAGCATGATTCCGAGAGTATAATATCCACCCAGGTAAAAGTCCGACGGTTGATTTTCCGAAGGGGCAAAATTCCGAAAATGATCATTTATCATAGTTGAGTGATTAGTTCGGACGCGCTTGGATTGCAGCACTATGAACCATTCAGGAACACGAACTTAAGAAAACTTTATAAAAATCATACGGGGTAAATGCTTATATCTAATTCGGACTTGGTATAAATTACGAAAATTATCCCATAAATTAGATAAATTAAAGACAGGATATAATCTGTCTTTTCGCGATCGACTGGTTATAGTACGTCTTAAAACTTCAGAATAAATGTCAGTAACCGATATTGACTGTATGTAGTACGTCTTAAAACTTCAGAATAAATGTCAGTAACCGATATTACGTCAGTAGACTGTTGTATGCCAAGACATCTTAGCACGCAGCACGCAGTTGATTGTTCTATTGCATCCTAACAACAAACAATTTAGGAAGAGCAATGAAGCGACCATTGCTGCTATTCCTCAATCATTTAATATAGAAGTCAAGCATTATATTTTCAGCGACCTTTTGGTGCCAGGTACTGGAGGAATGACGCCAAAAAATTAACCAGGAAATAACGAAAATTGAATGTTCGTTAATTACTGATAATAATATCTAATAATTTATTTCTGTTTATCAATTAATACAATGATTTCAGAAATGTTTTATTATTTCTTTATAAATCAGTATCCGAAAATATAGTACGGTAGGACAAAAATTAGTCAAACCGGAAACCGCATCAATTAGACGTTGAATAATCTAATTCGATGCAGTATGGTATCTTTGACACGGGTCCGATTGATATACAACGCGACACTAATCATAAATTGTAGTCAAAACTCGTCATACCAATCATTATAATCTTGGTAAATCCTACGTTAAGTGAACATTTTTTTCTGTATGATTGTGTATGAAATGCAGTGTAAGTGATAGTATATATAATGCAGTGAAAGTGTACAACATGAACGGTACAAGGTAAGTATAAACTTATCAAGAGACGCGGCAGCGTCTTGAGACAAGTACACTGAGAGAAAAAATTGTTCGGCACAACGAAATAGAGGTTGACTCAACCTCTCCGAGAGATTATATACGGCGAATGGAACGAGGAGGTTAGGTCAAACTCACCAAATGGTTGTCGGACCTTCTCTGATTCAAATGTTCCATGTAGTTGAGACAACCACAGTCCATTTATTGTAACTCTAATATTGTTTTCTCTCAGACCATTTACACTCTTGCATCAATCTCTAATCGATTGATTGGAAGTATTGATGCAGTTGATTCAACTACACTCATATTTCAATCAAATTCATTATGTGTTTGAGTGAGTCTAAAATAATAAAGAAAATTAATTAAAAATTATTAATCGTGCTTATTCAATCGAGTAATCCTGCATATTAATTTCGTATTACGTCTTTCTCTTCAGGCTGGTACATATTAATCGCTGAAAAAATATATTTAATTTTTTATTATATTGACGTGAATCGAACCTGCGACCCTCCGGATAATATTGTTGCGCTGCGCTTTTGCTCACACGGCCATTCGGATCATATAATTCTAGTATTTTTTTGTCTATTTGAATATCGGTAACATGAAATATATAATGGAATTAGTATAATACAGTCAGAACTTTATAGATGTATATGATTGCATTTGGTGTAGTAAAAATAAAAACACTTTCTGTTATTTTTCATGGCCCTCGGTTATATCGAAAAGAGTTCATTGTATCGTTGTTGACATCTATAAACATATTCGACGAAGTTGCTTGTTTCATTGTTAGCCCGAATTAGTTTGTTAGTATTTGGGTGGATAATCTTCTCACTGACCTAAGGGTCAGTACTAGGATGGGTGGCTACCTGGTTATCTCTGGCGGTCAGTAGTTGGATAGGTGACCATCGGGATGACTCTAAAGTCAATACTCGTATCTCAGAAACAGCTTTCACACAAACGGAATTGAGGTTGAATCAACCTTATATTTTTTAGAAACCAGTTGCACCGAGGTTCTTTCAAAAGCATAAAACAGTTCTCGTAACCATTCTGATACAGTTGCTTCATAGAAATCATTTTCCTGGTTGGAATGACACGCGTGATTGGCTCAACCACTCGTTACACGCGTTTCAAGTACCGAAAAATATTTGCCTTAACCCCTCACGGGGTTAAGTCAACTGCACTGCTATTCGCTCAACAGCATCAATGTTCAGCCAAAACATTGCTATGTTGACGCTCAATTACATGAAGTACTTGTCTCAAAAAAAATGTATTGTATTGCTTCGACGAATGGGTGTTTGTGTCAACCTCTATTTCTTTGAGCCAAAGTAATATTTGCCAACCACCGCGCGAGGTTGTCAGGATTTCAAGTTTTCTCTCAGTGTACATTTACCTCTCTACTTACCGACTGACAAGGCGCTGCCGCAGTATCTCTTAATCGAAGCAACTCATTTTAGCCACTATTTTTCGAGATTAATATGTTATATTTATCAAATGATAGCGCTTTGAAGATTTTTTTAGATATAATAAGATACTGCAGGAAAAAATATTAATATTAGAAAATATAAGATATTAATATTAATTTTTTTATATTACTTTAAAACATTGAATTAGAAACAGAAGTAATAAATAAACTTTTAAATTATTTTTTGACATTCGGTGGTTATATATTCACTCAGATTCGGAGGTTATACCAGTCTTTTGTAGTATTGACACCAGTGAATCATTTAATGTAAAAAGTGATAAAAAAGTGATTTCGTATCTGCTGATGTGAAAAGTGGTGATATTATTATTATAGGCAATATTCTTGATTAGTGAATTACCCTGTTTTCCTATCCTAATCTTATAACGTCATGTAGCATTTTTAATGAGACTATTTCATCATTCATGAATAAAAGAATGATTTTGTTATTCCTATACGTGATCATTTTTATAGTGTAATAAGGTTTATTAAAGTTTTTTTAATTTTTTGCTACTTTGCAATTGACTCTTAAGCTCCCAATGACATGCAGTGAAATAATGTACCTCTTGGTGAAATTAAATATCAAAACTAAGACAGAAATAATAATAGAGTGTGCTTTAATTTATATACATAGCAAGTTTTATTTTTTTAATAACCTTAATAAAATCAGTGGTTATACAGTCATTAACTGAGATTTGCGTAATCCAGTTTTTTAATGCAACCTCATAATGACACTTAACATCATCTAGCTATATTGTCTGTTTATATACTAAATTCAGTGACTTTCTATGTTTGTTAGTTGATTATTTACTCTTGAGCTTCTAATGTTATCTGGTAAAATGTACTGGCTTTTATTTTTTCAAGCATAATTCAATCATACGCAATCTCCCAAAGTCATTCGATATGATGCTGATCACAACTTATACAGGAATAATAATAGTATATTTCAATTTCTATGTGTAACAAGTTTTATTAATTTATGTATGTAACAAGTTTCATTGTTTAATATATTCATAAAAATCAGTGGTTATTCAGTAATGAACAGAAATTTGTGTACTACAGTTTGTTCCAACCTGCAATAAACACCGTACAGCAAAAAAGATGATTTATATTTGGTGATTTCTGTGAGATTTATTTGTTGTTTCATGATTAACTCTGAGCTCACAATGTCATCGGACGAAATAATAGAATTTGACAACAATCGAGAAAAGAAATTGGTGAAAAATAAATTTCAACATCTCAAAAAATTGAATGCTGTATTTGGCGAGTTTGTACGGTTATTATGAACATTCAATAATGATAAACTGTATAGGATACTTGGCAAACTCGCCAAGTGCTGCCGTTTAATTTTTTGAGATGCTGAAATTTATTTTTCATCAATTTCTTTTCTTGATTTTTGTAACCTGCATTTTTTTCTTCAAAATGTAAGATTTTTTTTTGTTATTGATTTTTTTACCTTTAAATGCGAGAATTTCTTTTTAGTTGATTTAAGTTCTTTTGGTTCTTTAAAAAATACTGTCTATATTGACTGATACTGTCTATATACATATATAATATATATTGTGACGAGGCGTTAGTACACGCTCGCATCAACGCGCTGGGCCTAGGGTGCTCGTGCACCGAGGCCTCACGAAAGCCAGCGTAGCAACCGAATCGTTCCTCGTCATGGTAAACTCGTAGCGTTATTCGAACGTTTGACTGCCCTGAATATTACATTTACAGGATTCTCGGAATTAGAGCAAAGGGCCGGGAAGACGCTCGCGACGTCGGAGGATGGAAGGAGAGAGACAGCGGAACAACGCGACGATCGACGAAGTCGATCGATGGCAGGCCGTGACCCCCACCCCGGACGTCCGAGGCACGCGTAAGCCGGCATTGCGTGCGATAATTACCGAAAAGATTTCAGTTAGCCCGGGAGCGTCCCACGAGAGACCCCGGAAGAGTTTTAAGTTAGCTTTTGAGCCGTGAGAAGAGACAGTAAGCCTCCGGCGAGTAACTCTAGTTAGAGATTTGAAAAAGAAAGAAAAGAAAGAAGATCGCACTCGAGCAGTACTCGCGCATCTTCAATAGATTTTGTTACCGCGTCGAGCGTGTTGCAACGTGTTTCCGCGAGTATTAGCGAACCGTGCGTGTGCCGACGGTAGGAATAGTGATCGAAAGAATAATTGTCCGCGTGGAAGCCGCTTCGCTAGACTTTTCGTGAGAAGCAGAGACTCGAGAGGACCGGCATCGTAGCGAGGATCGAGGCCAGAAGCGAAGGAAAAGGTCGGCGCACGTGGTGCACCACTTGTATTATCCGCGTCTGTAGAATCATCCTCTGTTCTGTCGGCTTCCCCGAATAGAAAAAATAACTCATTGAAAAATCGAAGCGTCGCGTGCGAGATAGATCCGCGAATCTTTGTTCGGACTCGGGTCACTTTTGGTACTACATTTGTTGCGTGATAATTTCCCCTATTATTGTTGAATAAATTATTGTTTTGTTATTTTGGAAAATAGAGCTCGCGTTCGCTTAATTAATTTTGCATTTGCCTCGAACTGCACCCCTTTCCAGCTAGCCGGTCAACCGGTGAAGAATTAACGAAGAGTGGTAAGTTTCCCTGGCTTTCGGGAAAATAATAGAGAGCCTGGCGCCCAGCAAAAACAAGTAAATAGTGTGGAAAGTGCGGAGAGAATAAAAGTGCGTAAAATTCTGGGCGTCGTTATATTTGGTCGGCGCTCCTCGTGAAGTCGCCGAAATACTTCCACGAGGGGCACGTCACAATATATATATATACATATATATATATATATATATTGATATATTTAGTTTATTTCACATATATATATATATATACTACGATTTTATGGTGGCTCGCGCGCTGCGCGCGCTCGCAATTGTCCCCCACCCAAGGGTGCCACCTCCGAAGGGCGCCCCCCGCCCCCGAAGGGTCCTCCCCCCCGAAGGATGCCCTCCCCCCTTCCGCCAAGCCCTGAGCCCGAATTATTCTAAGTCCCTCGATTCTTGACACGGCGGCGGCGGCGGCGGCGGCGAGATCTTTTTATAATTTAGAGAGATATATTGTGACGAGCTCCTCGTGGAAGTATTTCGGCGACTTCACGAGGCCCAGACGAGCGCCGACCAAATATAACGACGCCCAGAATTTTACGCACTTTTATTGTTTCCGCACTTTCCACACTAATTACTGATTTTTGCTGGGCGCCAGGCTCTCTATTATTTTCCCGAAAACCAGGGAAACTTACTACTCTTCTTCAGTTCTTCACCGGTTGACCGGCTAGCTGGAAAAGGGTGCAGTTCGAGGCAAATGCAAAATTAATTAATCGAACGCGAGATTCTATTTTTATAAATAACAAAACAATAATTTATTCAATAATAAGGAAATTATCACGCGGAACAAATTAAATACAAATTGTTGACTTGAGTCCGAACAAAATTCGCGGATCTATCTCGCACGCGACGCTTCGATTTTTCAATGATTTATTTTTCCCTATTCGGGGAAGCCGACAGAACAGAGGATGAGTCTACAGACGCGGATAATACAAATGGTACACCACGTGCGCCTACCTTTTCCTACGCTTCTGGCCTTGATCCTCGCTGCGATGGTCCCCCGGTCCTCTCGAGTCTCTGCTTCTCACGAAAATTCTAGCGAAGCGGCTTCCACGCGGACAATTATTCTTTCGATCACTATTCCTACCGTCGGCACGCGCACGGTTCGCTAATACTCGCGGAAACACGTTGCAACACGCTCGACGCGGTAACAAAATCTATTGAAGATGCGCGAGTACTGCTCGAGCGCGATCTTCTTTCTTTTCTTTCTTTTTCAAATCTCTAACTAGAGTTACTCGCCGGAGGCTTACTGTCTCTTCTCACGGCTCAAAAGCTAACTTAAAACTCTTCCGGGGTCTCTCGTGGGACGCTCCCGGGCTAACTGAAATCTTTTCGATAATTATCGCACGCAATGCCGGGTTACGCGTGCCTCGGACGTCCGGGGTGGGGGTCACGGCATGCCATCGATCGACTTCGTCGATCGTCGCGTTGTTCCGCTGTCTCTCTCCTTCCATCCTCCGATGTCGCGAGCGTCTCCCCGGTCCTTTGCTCTAATTCCGAGAATCCTGTAATTGTAATATTCACGGCAGTCGGAAGCCGGACTCCATCCGGGATGACCCGTGAATCTCGGCAGCACGATGGCAAAATCCATCCTGTTGTGCATTATGGATTCTCGCCTGGACTGTCTCGCCGTCCATTCCGGACTCCATCCTGGACGATCCGGGTGTCCACCAGGAGGTTGACACCAGGACCAGACCGTGTCCACTTTGGGCACCTTGGTGTCCAGACGATCCATGTCGGACCACGTCGTGGATTACTACGTCAACGGAGAGTAGGCTCTCGTGTGTAGTCGAACTCAAAAAACCTTTCCAGTCTTATATACGCTCAGGCTTCAAATCAATTGCGAGAAACGCTTCGACCACTCGCCATCTAGCGGAGCATTGTGTATCCGTGTTTCGCATGATGCCACTAGATGGCAAATGGACGCACCGTTTCTCGCAAGTGACTTGAAGCCTGAGCGTATATAAGACTAGAAAGCTGTCCTGAGTTCGACTACACACGAGGGTCTAACATCCGTTGACGTAGTAAGAGTGATCCGAAATGGATCGTTTGGACACCAAGGTGCCCAAGGTGGGCGCGGTCTGGTCCTGGTGTCAACCTCCTGGTGGACACCCGGATCATCCAGGATGGAGTCCAGGATGGATTCTTCCGTCGAACAGCCGAGATTTCATGGACCGTCCAGGAACCGTCAGGTCCGTCAGGTCCGTCATGGACCGTCCGTTCATGGACCGTCCGGGATGGACGATGAGATCGTCCAGGCGGAAAACGAAAATGGACACCAGGATGGAGTCCGGGATGGACTGTAAGACAGTCTAGGGAAGAATCCATAATGGACACCAGGATGGATTCTCCCATTTCACAGCCGAGATTCGCGGATCGTCCAAGATGGAGTCCGCCGACTCCGGGATCCGATTAAAAGCCGGAGTCGGCGGACACGATCTGAGACTCCATTCGGTACTCCATCCTGGACTGCCAAGATTCCATCCGGGACTCCATCCTGGACTGCCAAGCTTCCATCCGGGACTCCATCCTGGACTAGTTTTTTCTGCGCGGGTGCACCGGGTCGACACGGTGTGCAGCACGCTTTTCTATCCGGGCTATGTAAACTAAATATAAAGAACAAAAAAATGGAAGTAAATAAGTGAATTTGATTGCAACAAAACAAGGCTTAACGTCTCAGCGTTATACGAGCGTATGTGCTGAAATGAATATTTGAATTGATTTTTTAATTCAATAAGAATTTCCGCAGCCTTGATCTCCGAAGCCGTTGACTCTTCGCTATCATTTTCTCTTAACTTCTGCACGATTCTGGACCCTGTATTATATCCTGTAGTACTGTACTATATCCTGTAGTACTTTTTGTCTCTTCGCTATTATTTATCCAGAGTCTCTATGACATTCTGTGTTCTGAATCAATTTTTCCCTTCACGTATCGATATCTTCATGTTTTGTATAAATAAAAACCAATATAATTTGTGTTAAAATTTCATCATTATGATTTTATTTAGAAGAATTTACCAGAATTATCAAAGATGCTTTTTTATTCTTCTATTTCTGTGTACTATCATTTCAATCTTTTTTGCACACTGTTAAATTAAAATGATGCAATAACGCTTCATTATTAAATAATCGTATTGTGCAACAATCATTTTACCATTTTTTATTTAATAAATTGAAACTACATTAAAAATATATATATTGTAACGAATGATATGAGTGATATAAAAAAAAAAAAAAAGTGATGACTGCGAGACGCGTGCGGCGAATCCGACCGGATCAGCCAGTTGAGGGAGGAAAAGGAGAGGGAGAGACAGCGGACCCAACGACGGCTTGAGGACGCTCTGGACGGGATTCGGGCCGCAGCCTTGCCAACCGCGAGGGAGGCCGCCGTGACATCGGCAAGGGAGGTCGCCCAGGAGACAGCCTCGATCACCGTTCGGGAGATGGCGAGGATCCGGATGGCCGAATTTCGCCAGAATACACCAGATAATGTTTCCCCTTCCATTACTATCCCTTTTTCTTCTGCCTCTACTCTATTCCACTATCAAATTTATCTCAAATTCACGAGGTTCCGCGTAATCCAGAACCACTTTCGCACGACCACAGTGTAAATAATAATTCTATAAACTCAAACGTTGCTCCATCGCATACGTTCGTCCACACCAACCGATCCAATTTAGAAGTTGACACTTTCGACGGTCTCGGATCTTGGGGACAATTTTATAAACAATTCGAGATGATTTCGACGTTTAATAATTATTCAATAGAAGAGAAAATTCTCCTTTTGGTATTCCCCTCGAAATCCATTCTGATCACGGTAGAAATTTCGAATCAAATCTTTTAAAAGAAACTATGACTCTTTTGGGAATCAAGAAAATTAGAACTTTTACGAGGAAACCCGAATGATAACGATTCTACGAAAACGAGCGATCTTCCTGAATTCGTTGACGAACTTAAAATTAAATTGAATACGATTCATGACCAAATCCGGAAACGATTCCGTATTAAAAACGACAAGATGAAATCCAGATTCAACGTTAAGTCACATATGCTTTCATTTAAACCCGGACAACAGGTTTGGCTTTATTACCCCCATAAAGTCAAAGGAAAGTGCCCTAAGTTACAAAGAGATTGGGTAGGACCATTTATAGTAAAAACGAAAATTAACGACGTAGTTTACAGAATTCAAAAACCCCCGCGAGGAAAATTGAAAATTGTTCATATTGACCGTTTAGCCGCTTTCGAAGATTAGGACTATTAGAGGTGACAGATCATAGAGCGTCAATGGGGGAAAGTGTATTTTGATTGCTTGGGTGGAGCCTTGGACGCTTCTTCGTTTCACCCGGTAAAGTGTAGAAAGGCGTCCTATTAAGGGTTTCCGGAGAATCAAGAGGGTTGTAGCTGAATTTCTAACTGGGCTTGGTTAGAGTTTGGGACTTCCTGATCAGGTTTCGCTGGCTAGGGGCTAGGGTGACCTCAAAATAATCTTGGTTACTGATCATAATCTCGGTTATTGGTTACTTTAGAACATCCCGGGATGAATACCTGAATATTTTCGTCGGATCGGCAACACTGGGGTAATATAAGGGTGCACACTTTATTACTCGCGCAGCAGTTACCGTTATTATTTGAAAAATCTTTCCTTAGTAGCACATTGATGATGGATATTTCGGGTTGACAATTCCGCGAAATGATTTATTTTTTTGTGGTGCAGATTTCTTCGCAGAGTTATTTTTTATGTCACAGGTTTCCTTGGACTCCTGTGAATCCCTCCTTCCTTCCCACCACACTGAGAAAAAAGTTCAGTCACCTTAAACAAAAAAAGTTCAACCCAACTAAATCTGGCGTTTGCCGACGTTCGACAAAATATCAACCTAAAAACAACCAAATATTATGTTCATTTATCGGTCGAAAAATAAATTAATAATAACCAATTTTATATTTGCTCAAATAAAACGGCGTTGCAACCAACGAAATATGTAGTTCATTTAACAACGCATCACCTTGCTTCAACATTTATCCTATTGATGTTACAATAGAAATATTACAGGCAACAAAATTTTTTTCATTTACAAACGATAAACTCGTTAAAGTGATCCAACATATGGTTGATTGATACATACAATGTATCAACTGGAATTTGTAAATACTTTAAAGTAACAAGAAATTATGTTTCACCGAACTTTTATTGGTTTCTGACAACCTAATACAATACCGGTAGCGTTCAAATATGCCATACATCTAACTAAAAAATTATGTCTATTCAATCAGAATTTTGTCGAATTAATGAGCCAACTAATAGATGTGCTTAAAACACATTGTTGATCCAATAACATTTTTTGTTAGTGTAAATACTGTTGCGTTCAACTTACAAAACTTTATGTTTGAAAGCGATATAACATTTGCTTCACTCAAATAAATAAGTTGTAAGCCAAACAAAAGATCAATGGACAATACTAAATCAATTCCTTGATATAACCTCGTAAATTCTCAGCTAATATCAAGATTCTCTTGGTATGATCTAATATTTTTTAATCGCAACTATACATCCGCCTTTCGTAGCATGATGTTTGGTTTGGATTACTATTAATGTAGGCATTCAAACCAATTCGTTTTCTTTCGTTAACCCACTGTACAAACCTATTTTCATAGGCAACTGAAGCGTTTCTTGCAATGAACATGTTAATTGGTCGCCACAAATCCGATTCTCAATTTAATAACACAATTATTTTGAGAATATCGACATTAGGTCACCGCGATTGTGACATTTTCTGTGGCAACCAAATGTTAAAAATAATATTTTTAAAGGATTATTACTAATCCAGATATTTCAAATGAGAATTTTCGTATAGTAACCTTTTATTACTCTACAACAGGCACCCCTGTTCGTGATTGTGTTTTTAAGAATAAAATGGTGATTCATAATCAAAAACGCATGATATAATTTTTACAGGTGTTCAACAAATAGCTAATCATTGTGAAATAAATAAAGTTTTGTAAGGTTATTACAAATTTTTCATGAAAATATATCCTGTGCATTGATAACTTGCTTTTAATGCTAAAAACCATGTTAGGTGATGATAATCAAAATTATTAAATGCAGCACTGGTAAATACAATATTCTAAATAGAAGCGGTCGCACTAGAAACTAAAAGCTTGTATGAGACATAGACGGTGATAAATCTCGATATTCGTGTTGTCGAATATACATTATTTGATTTCATTCACGTTGTAATGACTGATCCGTCGAAAATCTATGCAGATGACAGTCACATGGGCTCATTCAGATGAAATCAAGTGACTTTTAACTGCATATTTCTTCCAAGACCAGATTCATTATCATATTAAATAAAAGCAAATAGTATGAAAGCCTACACGTATTAGGATTTGCACCAAGTCTCTGTCTCTAGGATATATTATCTGGGATAGGATATTTTCATATTAGCACGTCACTTGTCTTAAATGACGAAGCACTCTGCCAAAATTATGACACGTAATGGAAGGAATGTCATATCGAAAAATGAGCGAATTCTCAAATTTGACAAATATATCATATATATGTTTTATTCAGTCATTTTCAACTTTAAATCACATTTTCAAGTCACATAGTGTATGTTATCACAATATGACACATTTGGTATTTTTTGTCAATATGTCAATTTGTCAAACAGAAACCAGAAGCGTCCATTGTTTAAATTATTAGAAAATGATTACATCATAAAAACGATTATAAAAAACGAACATTATCCAATAGACCAATTTTGTGTGACTATTATTATGGTCACTATGGCGGAAAAAGATAAAATAAAAATCAGGAATTACAGATAAATGAATATTAAATATTTTGAGGAAATATCGATGGTGCAGTCAGGTTAATCCTGTATCAAAATATATAATTACCAAAATTTGGAATTATTGATATCTTGGTAATGGGTTGCCCGGAGTCTACCGACTATACCTCCTTGACTTCAGAAATAATAAAAAATAAAAAGTATCTTGTATGGATTTGACAATTTCCTCGATCATTGAACCCTATTCAACTATTGTGTTAATTCTGATCTACGTACACGGGACGTACAGTTTACAATCAGCCGTTCGATGTATATTAGTAGGCGTGTGATTGGCGATCTCGTTCTGGTTAACAAATCCCCATGTTTGCGTCTCGGCAACTTCGAAAGCGTGCACATGACGGCAAAGGCGTACTGTCTTCAATTTCAAATATAAAAATGATACTATTTTGCTTTTATAAATAATGATGTACTGCAGTTTTCCAAACGAATATTCAACGTTCTCTGTGTTCATAGTAATAGCCATCCCTGTACGATAGAATTGTCCATTCACTTGTACCCAAGATGTACATATGCTGTTATCAAGAACGTGCAGAGGAACAATGTGTTTTAAATTATGGAGAGCGATGAGAAAATTGACCGCTTCATTAAGTATGGAACCCGATTGTAAACGAACGGAAAATCCTTCCTGGCTAAGAAACCGGTACGACTGAGTCAATTGATTTTTTAAAGCCAGCGTAAGTGCAGGGTTTCGACGCGATATTACGACCTTCGCAGTTTTCTTCAGTTGCTTATGTTTTCCCTCAAATCGCATACAAGAAAGATTCTTTAGCGGGCCTAGTCTTCTCATTATTTGCGGATAATGCACTAAGAAGTGTTGTTTAGGTTTTAATGGTTCCGAAAACAATTCCAAATATAGTGCGTTATGTTCTGATATTAACGTTTCCAGTAATTCCGTAGTCTCGGCCGTTACTTTTGGAGACAACAGTATGCATATTATTTCGCGCAAACTGAGATAGAGGTCCCATGCTTTATTATCCAACGGAACAAGATCACCGATGAGCAAACCCAAATTACAAACGAGGAATTTCATTTCGGACGCGGAAAGTATTAAGCACTGTGTCTTGAGGAAAGTGCCGGATATTGTTGGAGGAATATTTTTACCTACACTCGTACCGTAATCGAAAAATTTTAAACGGGAATTGAAAGTTTCTAACGAAAAGAGGTTCTCGCGAATAAAACTGGTGAAGACTTTCGCAAGTTCATATCGGCAAACGCCTTCGAACATGTCATGCATCATATCAAAACATAGATTTTCGATAACATGATAGCTTGGTATCTCGTTAAAAACACATTGTTCTAGTACTCCGTTAGATAAGTTAGCCGAATCAAAACTATAGTTTTCTACGGTGCGTAAAACCTGAGGATCCTCTTTAAGCTGATATTGTACAACAGCTTTTTCAGCCAAACAAACTCGACACGAATGATTTGAATTGAAGCTCGTTGTAAAACCGCAGATATCGTGAATCCCAAGATTATCTCCTACTATCAACAGTAACGCAAAATAAACAGTACGCTCTTTACCGTTTACCTCAATAGTCAAGCCATGTTTTTCTAAGTTTATAACCTGATCAATTATATTGCTAAAAGTTCTTTTGTTTCCCACAGCTTTATGATCTCTCGTGTTGTGCAATTGTGCTAGGAGGATATTATCTAACATACTGCTGTGCTCGAAAGGTATACAAGCAATCGTGAAGTAGACAGCTCCTAATTTGTGAAGATTTTTGTGGGACCCAAGAGGATTATTGATCTCGAAATCGTCGAAATACATTATGAGCGGCAGTACCAGTTTTCCTTCAAATCGGGTTTCAGTCTTTTTCCACAACTCTCCTTGGATAGGTGAGATGATCGCTTCGCTTTTTTTGCAATAATCAAGATGTGATAGTATGGAGTTGAAAACGTTCGGCAATTGCAGAAATTGTTTAAGAACCCTTTTCATCGAAATCACTTGTATCACTGCATTTGTCACAACAATTTCGCGTTGACCATCTTTAGCTCGGGACTGAAGTGATGCGTTAATAGCTATCGACTCTGGTTTGATTAGGCACTGCATACCTTCGATACGTTTCATACTTTGGTGCTCAGTTTCGTAGTTGCCAAACGCCTGCTGCATGATATCAAACATAATATTCAGGTCTGCAACCGATTCTTTACATTCCGAACAATTATACTGTTACTAGTGATGCGGCTTGAGACGAGATTATCTTGAATCTCGCTCGTTTTTTCTTGCGTTTGTCATTTGTCTGAAGTTGTCGTCTCGAGCTTGCGGTATGAAAAAAAAAAATCTTAGTCTCGCTCGATCTTGCTTAAAATAACAAGCGAGATCGAGCGAGATCTTGAAACTTATGACAGATAAACTGTCAACAAAATAGAGGCTATGTTATGGCTCTGAATGCGACAGCATCGCACGATACGATAGAATATGCTCCGTTAGGCTCTGCCACAAACAAAAAGTTCCGTTGAATCACGGAAACCTTCACCAATGAAATTAAATACGTATGAGAACGACGTTCTGATACGTATTTAATTTCATTGGCGAAGATACATATCAGAACGACGTTCTGATACGTCGTCTCCTTAGATTCCAAGGTTTAGGTCGAGTTTGAATACGACAACTACGTAAAAATGGATTTCAGTCTCGAATTACACGAGGACTACGGATGACTTCGGATTGTTCTGAAATTCTGGATATCATCGTAGACATCGTAGACATGGAATCGTCCTTGAAAACTGACTTAGACCTCAAAAGGTACCCTGTACATGATGAGGTCTACCTAAAAACCGATCTAAACGTCTATCATTAAGAAACCATCATCCTGGAACCTCAAAAAGTTAGCGTAGTTCTACGAAGTGAAAAAACTTTCTTTAATATTCAACAAAAAACGTGACCTTCATCTTTAATGTAGCGGTGGATGTACTCCAATGATTTAATAATTTAATTGATTTAAGGCTAGAATAACAGCACCAGATATTTAATATAAATAATTTCACAAATTACTCTATTCTTCTCAGCGTTATCCATTTTCTGAAACATTAATATCATTGGAAATAATTTAAAAATAGAGAAGATAATAGGGAAATAAAGAAAAACAATATCCGGCTGTCAAGACAAGATTTCGAGCGAAATTCAAGACGAGAACGAGAGAAAAATCTTGCTATGTCGATAATCTCGAATTGAAATGACAATCAAGCTGTCAAATTCCGAGTCTTAGTCTTGATCTCGACATTTTCTCGCTCATCTCGCTCGTCCGCATCACTAACTGTTACGACCGAGCGAATGAATAAAGCGGATATTTATTTGTGGGGCGGATATTATTAATTACAAAGGGTTCTATTTATCTTTTAACGATTTTGTTCGCACGTCTGCTCGCAGTCAAAGTCCTGTCAAGACTCTCTTCTGTCACGTTTTCTGTGAAATATGTCAAGTATTCGTTTGTCGATCGTCATACCGTGTGTTCCTATAAGACCTAATCTCTATATTCATAACAATACTTTTGCCTCAGCATAGGTATGAACGTCAAACTATATAACTCGTGCAAATTTTGTATCAATTCCTGTATAAAACATCTCGGTAAGCTCGAATCAGCATACAGTTTAGTAATGAACGAAGTTATACCCCCATCGACTTTAGCTGCGAATTCTCTAATACTTGGACATGGTTCAATGATCGTCTCAGAAGTTTCAGGGTCTGCTACCGGAGAATTATCACAAACGTTCGGATTTTCGAGAATACCAATCTCATGACCCTCGTGAGTCTTTGTTTTGCATGTATCAGGTTCGGTATCTTCTGAATATGACACATGCTTCGAGTTTATGTGTCTTCTTAGCGCATATACATTATTAAAACTACGCGAACAATCGTTCTGACGACAATGAGACACAGACTTTATCAATGTCTTATGACGGAATTTGATATGCTGCATGAAGGTAGAGTCCGAACACAACGTTTCGTTGCAAAATGGACAAGGGTACATCGTAGCGCCGTTAAAAAAATAATATAAACGTATAAAAATACGGAGAACGATAGAACTATTCGCTTGCGTGTTCAATCGTAATTTTCCCGACAAGACTGTAATCGGGCAGCTTACAAATATAAATGATTTTTCTTAACATAAAAAATCCAGAGATGCTATCTTTCTCAGTAATCTACTGATCAACCTTTTCTCTTGTTTGCATAACTTTTTTTTAAATCCCGTGTTGAATCTCGTCTCCGTTCTAGTCCGACATCATTCCGAGAGTTTGCGAAACGTAGGATATCGACTTGTCCAACAACGTTGTAAATTTGTACAGACCTTTCTGGATAAGGAGCCAGAGATGCTCGCTTTCGACAGGATATTCGGCGTTAAGCACGTGGAAAGTTTTGAAGCATATGTCCAGTGCTGCTAAAGCGGTGGGTACCGAATACAAGGTTTTGTCGACAGACACATAGAATCTCGTGAATTCCGTCAGATTCGGTCCAAGAACGATGATGAACGGTTGGACAGTGAGACCCAAGCGTTGCATAGCAGCCGCGCGATCCTCCAGTATCTTGATTATATCGCCTGACAACTGCAATAAAAAAATGGAGTATGCAAAATTTATGAACTTTTATATAATGAATGCTGCGAATTTGTGTCTAAAAGGACTATTTAAGATATGTATATAACTTCTATCAGAACTTGAATATATGCCAAAAAACGAACTCACCACTGCATGAATGATAATGCTATCTTTGCATTCGTTAATAGATGGTTTCCAATCCTTTTTGTTTTTCCTTGAACGCCCTTTCGGCGGAAGCAAGTGAGGTAGCAAAAGAAGTTGTATGACAACTTTAGCATCTACGAAAATAAGACAATCTAGTATTCTACTATGCATATCGACAATTAAGTGTATCATTATGAATGCTGCATTCACCATCCATCAAATCCTCGAGCTGCAGCAGATCGTACAATGCGTCAGCATTACTGTCGTCAGTCTTTCGCTCGCAAACCTTTTCTACCTTCTTAAAAAACGTGAACCAGCGATCGTAATTATTCTGAACAACAGACAAGTTCATCGAAGCGTAGTCTGATTCGATGAGGGTGTACCCCATTGGTTGCTTCAGAATAGGCCAACGGTCGTAAATCGTGTACACTTTAGCGTCCTTGATCGACGCAACCTCTTGGCGGCGAAATTCTCTTGTTATTTCCCACTTTTCAGTCACATCTTCCCATGGGGCTGTATGCTTTCCGAGCCATGTCACTGCGACACGAATATCTTCTGAATCTGTAAAAATATTTGTTTAAGAGGATATCTCAGTACGCAACCCTGTAACTATGTGTTTCCGGAAAATCACACCTGCTCTCTCGACCGTATGGTCTGCGTCGATGTCTTGAATATCTTCTTCAACTCTGCAACCAGTCAGAGATTTCTAGTATTCCCTTGTATTTCGGTACTTATCGACCAACTTTCCTCGCGACGTGATGGACTTATCCTTATTCCGAGACAGTCTCTTTGGAATTGGCGGCATGTAATAAGTGGTCGTATATTCAGTGGGGAACTGATTAACAATCTTTTTCGCCAAAAATTCGAGGTCATTATTCCTTAAGCTGCGTATGATGTTCATGAAATGAAAAAGATGACTTGCGACGTGAAAACACATTTTACATTCTCTATCCCTATCTGTATTTCCTCTATTTATAATACACGGATGTAGACAGAAAGATGAAACAATAAAAAAAAAAAAAATTACCATTCCACTTCGACCAAAATATGTGACAGAATTATGTCCACTATCTTATTTCGACTTTTCTTTGATAATTTTTTATCTTTTTGGTAGGCTTTCAAAATTCCTAAGCCTTGCAGGGATTTGGAGAGGATTTTTTGAATACTAAGCGTTCTCATTCTTAGTTGAAACGACGTTTTATTCATAAACGCATTTTGTCGTGTCAATTGGTACTCAACATTGGACTTTGTTTTCGCAGTTGAACTATGGTCCGTCGCAATATTTGCTGCATTGTTCTCCTTGTCTACCAACTGAATTACCAGGAGATAATGGGTTATGAGAAATTGGATTCTATCATTGAATTACAATAAAAATCTGCGTGCTTACAGGTTCCGTCGGCTGACCATATGCCTCTTTCCATTTTTCAAGAAATTGTACGCGTAGTCCAACTAGCGGGATAAGTTCTTTTATAGTCGCTGAATCGAGTTTTGGAAGGATGAGGTCATCGATTTCGTGCTCTAAATCGTGGGAACGGATAGTACAAAATTCTATATCTTTTTTTATCTTTTCTCGGCAACTTAAATTTTAAATATGGATAAGTAGTTAGGTTAATAATCTTCGATATTGTGAAAATTTAAGATTGAACAAATTAGTTATTGCAATCATATCACGTTAGAAGGACCAATGCTTAACTGTTCATTCATAATACAGTTTTTGTTACGATTATTGTAAAATAACTCATACTCGAAAACTTAAACGCACGCAATTAACCGTTAAAGCGATATCCATAGCGCGTAAACAGGAGGCAGGGAGCACAGGAGGAAAAATGAAGAAAAAAACAATGCAAAGCTCGTCTTGTCTTATTTTTTTACGTTCAAATAAATGTTGGATTAATATTACCAAATTTTAGTTGCGTTGCACAAAGTTTGTTCGTTGCTACAAAATCTTAGTTGAGTCAACAGGCATCAACAAGACAGTTTCGGTTGACACCGCGACTAAACCAGACGTGACAACGGATCGTGTTGCATAATAAAAGCTACGTGACCTTTTATAATAACCTGAGAGTATTATTTCAATCACGCGCGTAACAATATATATTTTTCAAATTAAAGTTTATATGAAGATTTTCATTTTTTTAGTTATACTTAAAAAAACAAAATTCTTCATAAAGTCAAATACGAATAATTCTGTAAAGGAATAATTTTTTGGCTACAAAGTTCTTCCCATTTAATTCAAGAAAGTTATAGGAGAAATAAGTGCAGTATAAAAATGTTGGCCTTGTTAATGGTCATATCCATATTTAAAAAAAAGAAAAATTGCTGAAATGCTGTACGATAGGGAAAAGGGACATACTCGAATCGCCGGCATCGAAAAATGTTTCAATCATCCGAAGGCTCTACATTTTGCGAATGTTTGAGTTCTGCGCATGACCTTTGGATAACATTTCAAGACGTGTCATTCTCCTTCAAAACAAAAACAAACGAAGAAATACATGCTGCATAGCCAACGAACAGCTTAGCCCGAACGCACCACTCCGCTCGATCACCACCAACTTCCTTCCTTCGAAAAGTCTTAGCGCGTTTTCCGAAGTTTGCAGGACGTCTTTATTAGATCGACGTCATTCAATGTAGTCTCAACGTGTGCCCAATTTAAAGTTTATTTTTGCAAGTAAATTTATTAGTAACATTAAAAGTGATTTGCCCGAGTAGAAATTCAGCTACGGGGAATATCAGGCCCTAGCGTGGTAGCCGGATTTAAATCTAAGGCCCCTGCCTGGCAACCTTATACGGGCCTTGCAGGAAAGTAACGCAGCGCATGATCAGGGCCAGAAAGGCTGCCCTACTAAGCCCCTACTTATAAAAACGGCAAATAAATTACAAAATAATTATCTGCGCTCATCGGATTCGATTTATTTTGCACTTTCTATTGGATATTCGAGCTTATTTAGTTTTCAGTACATATTAATTGCTGAAAAAAACACATGTAAATTCATTTGCCGTTTGTGGGAATCGAACCTTGATCCTCTGGGTGGCAGTTCTGCGCCTTAGACCACTCGGCCATTGACATCTTAGAAAATTTATATATTTATTGTCTGTTTGAAGTATACTTAAAATGAAAAGACGTCAAGACTGTACATCCATTTATTGTGATTACGACCGAAATATTCAAAATTCAAACATGATAGGGCGGTCACCCATCCAGGTACTGGCGTTTGACGGTCAGTTCCTGGATAGATTTCAAAGTAATTCTAGCGGTACAGTCCCGTAAAACGTGAGTTTCAGCGAAAATTTCAAATCCTTCTCGATGGGATAAAGATGTGAAAAAATCCAGCACACGCAAGGTGCTGAAAAGATTGATTTTGCATAACAATAATTTTTTTATGTTTTTAACGAATGCCGTATCTAGCCCTCACACCAACCTGATAATGTAAATTTACGGCATATTTAAAAAAAACTATGCCATACGAAGACCGTATGCGGATCTGACCAGGGATAGTAAATTGGACAAAATCTTGGTCCAAATGCCACAGGAGGACCTTATACGAAACAGATAAGGTCGATGAATGGCATATCTATATGAGGTTACCATATGTAAAACCTGACATCGGCCTGATCCGGTGGAACGATGGCATTTTTAAGGTAGAATGCCATATCTCGGCCTTACATGGACCTGATCAGGTGAACTTACGACGACCCCTAAATAAGGTTACCATATCTAGCCTGACATCAGCTTGATCCGGTGGAAAGACGGCATTATTAAGTACGAATGCCATATCTCAGCCTTACGTGGACCTGAGCAGGTAAATTTACGGCGGCCCCAAATAAGATTACCGTACCTAAAACTGATCTGGAACTCGTGTGACAGCAGGCATGCCTGATGAAATTTCTACTCAATATGGGTGACCCTAGTGAGGGTTCCACATTTAAGCCTGATTAGGCCCCGAAGTTTGTCATGGCCGCCTCTGTTGAACCTAGTAGGGTTCTAGAATAGATTCCCTATTGTGGATGCCACGTTTATACCTAAAAAGGCCCCTTATTTAATCGCGGCTGCCCAAACTAATTTCTGTACGGGAAATGGCGTTACGTAAGAATGATTTTATTCTGTTTAATATTATTGCAATAAATTATTCCTCTTGCAAATTCTATGCGCAATATTAATATCATGGATCGTTCAAATCAACATTACATAATGTTTTTTTACAGCTTAAAAATGCTTTGTTATATAGAAATATTCAGCATCTTGGTGAATTATGTTACATTTTGCATTGTTTTTACCTAGTTAGATTCGATTTTTTTACCTGTTCCAATATAACTAAACCAAAATTATTATTATTATTTTGAAATCTTTTTATAGACTATGCAATCAACCGGTTGAGTGAATCATGTCAATCTCTTTGCTGTTCTGATCTCTGAATCGCTGGATATGACTCTCCGCTGTCACATTTCCTGAGCCTCTGTCAACTTGTGTTCCAAGTTCTTTTCACCTCTACGCTATTATTTTTTTTTAAATTTATGTGGTATTCTATTTTTTTATTTTGTTTTGGCTCTGCTTCACCGAAAAATAAGTGGATTTTTATTCTACTTCACAGATTTCTGAAACTTTTAAGACTCTTCGCTTAGTGGGTTTTTTAATTCAATAAGAGTTTCCACTGCTCTGATCTCTGGATTCTTTGACTCTCCGTTGTCAGATGCTCTGGGCCTCTGCGCAATTTGTGTTATGAGATGTTTTTGTCTTTTCCCTACTATTTTTTCAAAGTCTGTATGCTATTTTGTATTTTCAATTCATTTTCACTCTACTACAAATATTTCTGAAACTTCACAGACTCTTGGCTAAGTTGATTTCTTAATTCGATAAGACTCTTCGCTATCTGAACTTCTGCACTATCCTGGACCCTGTACCGTTCATACTTTTTGTGTCTTGCTATTAGTTATCGAGAGTCTCTATGGCATTCTGGATTCTTAATCAATTTATCTATTCGCTATTAATTCTCTATAGCCAAAATGCATATCTTGTATTGCCAATTTATCTTTTCTCGCGGGTACCGACATCTTCATGTTTTTTATAAATAAAGATGAATACTATTTGTGTTAAAGTTTCATCATTATCGTTTTATTCAGAAGAATTTACCAGCATTGACATAGATGTAGGCCTTTTTATTCTTCTATTTCTGCCTACGATCATTTCAGTCTTTTTTGCAGACAGTTGAATTAAAATGAAGCAATAACATTTTATCATCAAATAGTCGTATGGTGCAACAATAATTTTAGCATTTTTTATTTTATAAATTGAAACTACATTAAATGTTTTTTTTTCTTTTCAAATTAAAGTTTATATGAAGATTTTCACTTTTTTAGTTATTATTAAAAGACACATTGTTTTTCATAAAGTCAAATACGAATAATTCTGTAAAGGAATCATTTTTTGGCTACAAAGTTCTTCCCATTTAATTCAAGAAAGTTATAGGTGAAATAAATGCAGTATAAAAAATGTTAGCTTTATTAATCATCATATCTCATATTTGAAAGAAAAAAAAAATTCTGAAATGTTGTACAATGGGGAAAAGAGACATACTCGAATCGCCGGCCCCGAGAAATGTTTGAATCATCCGAAGCCCCTTCATTTTACGAATGTGCGAGCTCACATCTTATCTATAGCCAAGTTTATTGATGCAAATAGTTTTCGATTTTGCATCTCTCCGGTTACATCGCTGGTTAAAAGTAGTTTCCCAATTTTAACTTCTCGTACAAGAAGACTGTACGATCCGAATGCAGGTAAATTCCCATTCCAAATCGTCAGTGCAAAATATACTTTCTTCTACAGTAAATTTTTCCTTTTGTATTAATTTTTTAACTGCATTATATTGTAATTTCTGCAATAGGTCTTTAAATGGGAATTCTTCTTTCGGAATGGATAATCTCCCCATGAAGATAATAATTTGGTGCAGCAGTGCAGCCTGAACTATCGAAGTGTTGTTTTATCAAGATAAGAAATGTTTAGTAGCACGCGTATGCAAAGTTGTACTTTCACGACTCGTGCGATTGCAGTTTTCTCTTTCCTCGGGCAACCAACTTCACATTGGTTACAATCGTTATCTTATGCCTCGTGCCAAACAATATGTTATATGTACAGTTGTAGCATCATTTAGTTTTTGAGGTGACTCAGTCCCTTTCATACATCGTGAATGCGTAATTAAACCATCAAATACTCAATTTTCACTGTTTTAAACATTGTTCTTGTTGGTTAGTAGTCGTTCGTTATCACAATTGAGATTTTGCAATTACCTGTGAGTTTTCGTTATTTATATTATTCAATTAAATAACAGTTCACCTGCATCTTAAACTATTTTTCTGAATAATGCAGCTGATATATGAAATACATAATTTCATAAACAGGCGAAAAATTATGCACAGGCTAGAATCTTTTAAAAGTTTTAGAGATTGAAACTTCCTTCGAGTTTCATAAGTTTCGTAAGTTTGTTTATACTTTATATTAATTTTACAGATCAGTATTCTACGAGTTATCGACGTTATTCTCGTACATTTTTAGCAAAATATGATCATATAAAAATAAAAATAAATTGTGATGAATTAATTTCATCCATTCCTGTCTAATATTCAGCAAGTTATCATCGCTCATAATGTAGAATACTTTTTTTAATTGCAAAAAAATGATAACAAGATAATTATTACCGACGTATCTACTTCGGATATAATTGTTAATGTGGTTTTACTTAAATGATGATATAAATGTTCCATTTTGTATACAATACTGATGAATAACGGGACCAGTAGAGTACGGATGTAACGATTGAAAACAAATAAATAAATATATTAAATTATCTTTACTTAGAGCTCGGTATCATTGTGGCGTCCATATATGACATGAGGCGATATTTATGTGACTTGTAATATGTGAATATAAGTAGGTAATCTGATTATAAATGTTATTTGGAGATAAAGAAAAACGTATTTGAAAAATGGAATAAGCGATTCATCATGTGACTATTGTGTCACGGAAATCGGAAGTTTCAGATTCTGTAACTTTCGGAATATTGAGCCGCCGATGCATTTCTATTCGAAATTTCGAGCGGTCGATGTTTTAACCGTCCAAAACTTTACGCTGTCGGTTCCTTGACATTTCATAAATCTAAGTTGTTGTATTTTTCATTTTTCGCAATATTCACGAAGAAAAAGGCTTGGTTGGAACAACCAAGTGCCTTGGTTATATATGCGCAAGACGATTAATTGGTTAGGCCAACCAAGTGACTTGGTTAGCTTACCAAGTGACTTGGTTAGTCCAACCAAGAAATTGGTAGCCTAACAAATTACTTGATTGGTCGAACCAATTAATCGTCTGGCGCATATATAACCAAGCACCTTGGTTGTTCGAATCAAGCCTTTTTTTGCGTATTGCATTGTCGCCGTGCCGTCCATTCGCATTTTTTACTGTTCCATACTATTTGTTTCTATGCTTCGAGCTATCGATATACCCATTTTCGAGTATTATCCTCTAGAGAAAATGACTGTTCCCCGCGGAAAAAAAAATTAGTTGTCATAACCAAGAAATGAGTTGACACAACCAATCGATTATTCTATTTCCCTTATAACTCAAATGGTAATACCAACGATTCGTATGGTAATACCGACGATTCGAATGGTAATATCGACGATTCGAATGGTAGTCCCAACTATTCGAGTGGTAGTCCCAACGATTGGATTATTTTACCTAACTAATTTCGCAAGAACTAATCGTGAATAGTTGAGGTTACTATTCGATATGGTTGAGGCAATTAATTTTTTAGACATTGTGTACAGCAAATGGAAAACGTAGCTGCCACAACCGAACGTTTCTTTCCGTGTCGAAATAGACTTTACCATACTACAATTTCGAAATTCTGAGCTTTCCGATCGCTGCCATTTGAATCATGTCGTGTAGCTACGTATTTTATTTGTACTGTTTTAATCTGTATTGTGTTATTTCTGATACTTGATCTTTCAAGTTTTATTGTTTTGATGCATTAACTTTTCTGTTGGTAAAATATTGGTAAAGACAATTTCTAATAATAGAAAATAGTATCGAAAAATTTCGGAAATAAAACCATTCTAACATATATTATTCGGATTTCCAACCCCGCCTCACGCGTTCGAGAGTAAATATAAAAATTAATAAGTTGTCACCTATTGTTCCGCGCTCGAATAAGGCGAAACGTAAGCGGCTAGTATATGTAAATAAGAAAGATACTAATATCAATCGATCTATAGGTACTATTGTAAACACGATGGCGAGCAAAGATGGTGATAACGAGGAGAATAGGAGAATTGAGGAGGAATGGACTCGACTGCGGCAGGTTCAGGAGCATTTGGAAATGCAGAAAGAGTAATTGGCGAGAATGCGTGTTGAGCAGAGACAATTCGAAGAAGCACGACGGTTGTCAGCTAGGGACTGATTTTCCGCGGACCGTTCGGAAAGCAGGAAATGCCCGTGACAGGTGTGATCACCAGGCATCGTTGCAGAACTTTGGTGTTCCACCTGCTAATCAAAATGAGAGATTGATCGACGGTTTGGTAAATCATTTTCAATATTTAAACTTGAACTTTAAGATTCCAAAATTCACCGATGAAGTTAATTCGATAGAGTTTATTGACGAGATTGATCGGTTCTTAAAGTACAAAAGCATTCGCATAGAAGACGAAATGTTAGCCGTCGAAGGTGTGCTTGAAGGTCGACTAAAAGTATGGTACCATATTAACCAAAATAATTTGACGACTTTTGATTTGTTCATAGTGGCTTTTCTTGACGAATTTATTCGACGCCTGTTAAAGTGCAATATAAAAATCAGTGGATCGCGCGGCGATATAAGCCGAAGGAGGGCTCGATGCGAGCGTATCCCGCGCAGAAAAAAGTAGTCCGGGATGAAGTCCCGGATGGATTCCAGGATGGAATCCCAGATGGAATCTGGACTGTCTCGCAGTTCATACCGAACTCCATACTAGACGGTCCGCGAGGCTCGGCTGTCCGATGGCATCCTGGTGTCCATTTTGGATTCTCGCCTGGATTGTCTTAGACTTCATCCCGAACTCCATCCTGGATGATCCTGGTGTCCACCAGGAGGTTGAAACCAGAACCAGACCGTGTCCACCTTGGGCACCTTGGTGTCCAGACAATACATTTTGTCTTATATACGCTCAGGCTTCGAGTCACTTGCGAGAAACCATGCCTCCGTTTGCTACCTGGTGGCATTATGCGAAACACGAATACACAATCCTCCGTTAGATGGCGAGCAGTCGAAGCGTTTCTCGCAAGTGACTTGAAGTCTGAGCGTATATAAGACTGGAAAGCTGTCTTGTGTTCGACTACACACAAGGGGTCTACCCTCCCTTGACGCAGTAAAAGTGGTCCAAAAAAAGTCCTGGTGTCAACCGCCTGGTGGACACCAAGATCGTCCAGGATGGAATTCGGGACGGAGTCCCGGATGGAGTCTAAGACAATCCAGGCGAAAATCCAAAAATAGACACCAGGATGGATTCTGCCATTGGACAGCCGAGATTCGAGGACCGTCCAGGATGGAGTCCGCCGACTTGCGGATCGGATTAAATGCGGAAGTGACCTGAGAGTCCATCGGGTATCCCCGTCTGGACTGCCAAGATTCCATCCGGGACTTCATCCTGGAATCCATCCAGGACTCCATCCCGGACTCCATCCTGGACTACTTTTTTCGGCGCGGGTATTTTTATAAACAGATCCGTGATACAAAATATTTTGATCCTTCTCTCACTTCATACGAAATAAATTACTCGATTATTCAGCAATTCACGCACAGAACGCAGACTGCATTGGCAGCTCTGAATTATTCGGATACAAAGTTAGTAGCGCAAGTTTTAGCTCAGCTCGAAAGTACGCAAAGTGATAGTGAATTTGAGAGATACAGAGACTGGAGGGATAATAGCTACCTTCAAGGTCAAAACAGTAATCATTTTAGGCCTAATCTGGTTAATAGTATGCAGATGTATGGAAATCAGAATAGTTACAATCATAATCAAGCGCGAAATACCAGGTCAGGTTATTGGCCAGTACAGAATTATCAATCTCAACACCCGAGTTACTCTGGTAACGTTTATTCTCAATATTCGAACAATGTTGTAAGTTTCTTACCGGACACCCGATATCCTCCGCCAAATCTTCGACAGAATCTGCAAGTTTCTAGCAATGTAACTACATCTACGCCGTGCAATAACATTCCTTTAAACTACCAGTAGATATACTCCAGAGAGATCCGGTAGTATATCGCAAGTTTTATGACATCGATAGATATCGATGGTAATCCGTGTCAGCCGCATAGGCCGCGGGAAGTTTCCGCACCATCCCCTCGATTGAATGTTAATGTCGCTGGAACATCAATTTCGCTGCTCGTTGCTACAGGAACCCGCGCAGAAAAAAATAGTCCGGGATGGAGTCCAGGATGATGTCCAGAACAGAGTCCCGGATGGAATCTGGGCAGTCCGGAAGGGAGTCCAGATGGACTCTCATATGGAGTTCGGCTTTCAATCCGATCTCGAAGTCCATCCCGAAGTCCATCACTCCATCTGGGACTCCCGAAAGGACTCAATCTGGATTCTATCCTGGACTCATAGAACTTTCTCGGATTCCATCCGGGATGCCAAATACTCTCCTGGACTCCACCCTGGACGATCAGCGAATCTCGGCGAATCAATCGCAGAGTCCATCCTGGTATCCATTTTGTATTCTCACCTGGACTGCCTTAGACTCCATCCTGGACTCCACCCTGGACGAATCGCGAATCTCGCCGGTTGAATCGCAGAGTCCATCCTGTTGACCATTTTGGATTCTCGCCTGGACTGTTTTGGTCTCCGTCTTCTACCCTGGACTCCATCCTGGACAGAGTCCATCCTGGGGTCCACCAGGATGACCAAACGGTATCCACCTTGAACACCTTGGTGTCCAGACGGTCCATTTTGGACCTTCAACGAACAACGTTAAAGACAACTTAGCACAGTCTTATAAACGCTAGGGCTTCAAAACACTTGCAAGAAACGCTCTGTCCGTTCGCCATCTAGTGCTATCATATGAAGCACAGATGCACGATGCTCCGCTAGATGGCGAGCGGTCGAAGCGTTTCTCGCAAGTGACTTGAAACCTCAACGTATATAAGATTGAAAAGCTGTCCTAAGTTCAACTACACACGAGGGGTCTACCCTTCGTTGACGGTCCAAAACCGACCGTCTGGTCACCAAGGTGTTCAAGGTCGATACTGTCTGGTCCTGGTGTCCACCATTCTGGTGGACATCAGGATGGAGTCCAGGATAGAGTCCGGGATGGAGACCAAAACAGTCCAGGCGAGAATCCAAAATGGACACCAGGATGAATTCTGCGATTGATTCGCCGAGATTCGCTGATCGTTCAGGGTGGAGTCCAGGAGAGCATTTGATATCCGAGATGGAGTCCGGGAAAGTTTTTTGAGTCCAGAATGGAATCCAGATTGAGTCCCTTCGGGAGTCCCGGATGGAGTAATGGACTTCGGGATCGGATTAAAAGCCGAAGTCCACATGAGAGTCCATCTGGACTCCTTCCCGGACTGCCGAGATTGCATCCGGGACTCCATTCTGGACTATTTTTTCCTGCGCGGGAAGCCAAATTACGTGAAGAATTACCAAATTACGTTATCAGAAGAGTTTCATAAACGGCTGACAGCTGTAGTTACGTTGAAAGAATTTCCGGTGACGAATGTGTACATAACGACTGCTAACACAAAAAAGATAACGACGGTGAAACAACAAATATATGTCGAAGTTAAAATCGGAAATTTGGCATTAACACATGTTTTTTTTAGTGATTCCATACTTGACATCTGACATGATTCTCGGTAACGACTGGCTACGGAAAAATAAGGCTATCATTGATTACGATTCGTTAAGTATATCGGTTCTAGGTATCCGTTTAAATCCCAGTTTGGTGATGTTTGATGAAGAACCGGTAGAGAGACTCGTATCTAAGGTAGATAACAATCATATATACATCACTCTCTGGGAACTGGAAGATCGAAATTTTGATATAGGCACAAGTAATTCCCATGGTCATCACGTGAATACATTTGAGCTAAATCAGATTCATATCGCTAAAAGGTCGGATGATAAGTCGATAATAAATGTTGAAAATATTTTGAATATTGACACAGAATTAGTAGAAGAAAATCAAAATTTCGATCCGTCTGATGTCGTTCTCTATGATGATCACACAATAACACCTTGTTCTACTATTCAAGTTTCTACTATAGATTCAGACTTTCTCGCGCGAATGCTAACATCGCTAAGTTCGGGACCAGCGGAAGATGTCATCAAATTGTTAGAGAAATTTGAGTCTCTCTTTTCGGACAAGCTAGGTTGCGTTACAAATTATTAGCACGAAATAAAATAAATAAAATCTAAGCCTTTTCTAATACGATAATATCCGATCCCATTATGTTTTCGTGATGTAGTTGATGCGGAAATAAAATCGATGTTGGAGTCGGATATTACAGAACGTTCAACAAGCTCTTATGTTAATCCTCTTAGAATCGTAATAAATTCAGATGGAAGAGTTCGAATTTGAATCGACGCAAGATACCTAAATGATTCAGGGTGATAATGAGTCACCCCCAAATATCGTGATACTAAGATTATGTCTACTCTGGATTTAACTTGTGGATACTGGTAAATCCCTTTAGCTCAAAACTCGTGCAAATATACAGCTTTTCTGTACGGCTCAACGTTATATCACTTTAAGAGAATGCCATTTGGTCTAAAAACTGCTGGTAGCGGTTTTATTCGTACATTGAATATGGCTCTGGGAGTCGAGATGAAAGGACCTTTCATACTACATTGATGACCTAAAGTCAGCGCGAACTTCGGATTGCCGGCATGAACATTTTTTATAGGATGAAGTCACAAACTTAAGTATCTACTTACGATCGAACTAAAATTTTTCAAGTTCCATCTTAAGTACCAACTTGAGTTCGATCTTGAGTTCGAATTTGAGTTTGATCTTGAGTTTAAGGTATTCCGAGCGTGAGGGCATAGTCTTCAGAATTCTATAATTTTCGGCTATACTATAGTTTTATTACGTAGAATTGTGTCAAAAAAATCCCAGGCGTGGTAGCCACGCATTTAATGATTATTTATCCCTTCAAAAAGTGCAATATTAGCACAGAAAGATATGGGAAAAGCTCCAGGCCGCGTTTCAATTGCAGATTTCATTAGTCAAACATCTCGACATCGGAAAAATAAAATATGCAATGGACACAGCGGATTTCGGAGATAAATTATCACGCTTAAAAAACTATCCCGACCGAAGTCTTTCGCGAGAAAATATTATCTAAAGGTGTGAAAAAAGATCTAATATCATGGCGGGACCTGTGACGTGATAGCTGGCAACGCTGTACATCGTCAGCTGTGCTTATGACGTTCGACGACATGCGCGCGGAATTGAAAAAATATTTGACGTTAATGCCGGTCTCATTTTTAGGTTACAAATTCACATTAATAATGCAATTAGTCCTGTGCATTTGACGTACTGTGTTTAGCAGGGATTGACATCCGTTCAATGAAAATGTATTAAAAATACTGCTTGTATAAGATAAATATGATTGATTATTAGGCAAAACTCAACATTTTCACATGTTTGTAATGATTATGGCTAATTTAAATGAATAATTCTTTTCAATGAGTTCTATTATTTAGTAGGCTTAATAATTCTTAATTATTTACACTGTTAGAAAAGTCTGGAAGTCTTTATGCATGAACTCGTCAATAAAATATAAAAGTGTAATTCAAAAAAACTAATCTACAGTTACAGTAAAACTAAAGCAAATTATTAAAATTGAAGTATCTTCACAATAAAGTTGAAGTCAATTATTAAAATTACTGTACCATATCTTAATTATACATCGCATTTGTATATTCAATTTCGTATACCGGTTTGTACATAAAAATTTCTAGTTCTTGTGCATTAAATTTCAAGTTTCTTTTACAGTGTGGGCATGAAAGTATTTCAAACACATTTTCATTGAATGAATGCCCATACCTGGTGTATAGAGATAAAAATAGAAAAGAATAAAGGATCGAATACATAGTGTTTGAGAAATCGTTTGAGCGGTTTCTCGGATGGTGGAACGGGTGATAAAAATAAAGTTTCCTCTACACAGGTTTTCATAACAGTAATCTCGTATATTCTTCAAACAAAAACACTTGAGAACGCAAGGTGGCGATGAGTTGACCGTTGAGCGTGAGAGATACCGAACCGATTGTATTAATAGATTCGCGATTATTTGAGCGTTGAGAATGTCCCGAAATGAATCGAACAGTTGTTATTGAGCTGCCGACTCGATGAGACACACGATAAATGAGAATTTCGAGATGAGAAGACCGTAAAAGTAAGTTAGTAACACGGAGCGAAGTGAGCGTTGCGCGATCCGGAAACGGAAGCAGTAAATCGGCCATTGCCACGTGGCAGCATGTCGCGCGCGCGGTGCGCGAAGCGCATGCGTCGGCAGTAGATATTAAGTCGCCGCGAGGTGCTGCCGAGCAGCGGTCACTCAAGCAATTCGCGTGTTTGGAGGGGGATTCTCCAACACATAGTGATAGGGGTGAAGGAAATAGCAATAGTTGTTAGGTTATTGGGTTAGCGGCTAGCGCGTTTTGGAGTTTCTGTCATATTTCGACATACCCAGCTATTGTTTTCATGCCCCTTCTGCAAACATGGCGCTCAATCACGTGGTACGCTACAATAGCGTTGTCAGATCGTTCGTGAAGGCTCAGACTCGTAAGATGTGACAAAGTGAAAAATTATTTTCAAAATCACAAATTCTGCATATTTTGTGCATCAGGGAGTTTAATCGGACGTTTAAAAAGATTCTCAAATAATTTTACGGTGGTACAGCGTTACATGCTCGAGGATATTAGGGGCCTCGCACAGGCACCCACAAAACCCGCACCTAGGCGCTCGGAACACCTTAAACTTAAGTTTGAAGTTCGGACTATCCATTTGATATGAACTGAAACTAGCCGACGCCGTGTTTTGTTTTTTCGGGGTTATAACTTTCGGTTATACACTTTTTGGTGATAAGATAGCTTACCACGATAAAGCATTCAACGAATTATAAGAAATTTTTTTGAAAGTAGTATAGCTCGCGCATTATTATACAGATCGCCCTTTCAAAGTTCACATAGGTGCTGCAGATAAAGGTATAAACGGTGTACTGCATCAAATTGACGATGAAGGAAACTTTCGTCTAATATCAGCCATTAGTCGATGTCTAATTCCCGCCGAGCTTCATTATACTACGATTGAGACAGAACTCCTTGCGATTGTTTATGCTCTTAATAAATATCGAGTATATTTGATGGGTAAACCTTTCGAGGTTATAACAGACCACCAGAGCCTAACATTGTTAAATCGAACACCGTTTGACACTAACTGATTATCAAGGTGGAATCTTCTCTTACAAGAATACGTTTTCAATGCAATTCATATTAGCGGAAGAGACAATTACATTGTCGATTTCCTTAGTCGCAATTTTCATAAAACATATACTCAACAAGAGAAAGATACAATCATGATTTCAAAGATGCTATCTGGCAACACCACTGTACATGATGATTGTCGGGTGGACTCTTTATCTATGGTTTGCCTTCTCGATTTGAGACCCGTTTTAAAAGATAAATTGAAAATCTTGGCTCGTCTCTAGCAAGAAGATGAAAAATCATGCATTTCAACAACACAATCAAATACGGTTTCATCGTAGCTCCTCTTCGGACTTATGGAATATCGTGGTTCCTGGAAATCTCATTAAATTAATTGTTCAAATGGAGCATAACAGACTGGCCCATCTCGGGGTCTACAAAACTTCGTGTAACCTTAAGAGATTCCTCTGGTGGCCGGGAATGGCGAGAGATATAAAGAAATATATATATTACAATGTGATTTATGCCAACGCGTAAAACATCTCAATAGAGCAATTGAGAGCGAATATTGTTTCGTGAAATCAGAAACTCCGAATAACTTAGTCACGGTGGACTTCTATGGGCCATTACCGTGTTCAACTTCCGGCGTTCAATACATTTTTGTATTGATGGATGCATTTTTGAAGCTGGTTAGGCTGTATCTCATTAAAAAAGCAACTAGTCGAATAGTTCTAAAGAAAAATTTTGAGAACTACATTCCATCGATTGGCAAACCTAAGCGCATTTTATCTGATAACGGTTCAAACAGCTAGTAAGGTAAACGTACCAATGGCGGGACGTTTAAGGCGGTGTCTGTTTTGTATGCCAATTTCCGCATGCATATATTAATTATTTTGCAAATGGTGGTAACGAATTGCAAGATTAGAGTTTCTAGTTTCCAAAAAGTATACAATAAAAATATTTCTGATTGTTTGATAAATAGTTATTGATTAAAACGCTGAAAAATGCAGATGTACCAGCGCCGGGACGGGTATTTTTGTGCATGTCCCGCTGCCGGGACACCAAATGTGCGTATCGGTGGACATCTACAAATTTTAATGCATCTGCTTGAAAAGAAATGCCAAACAATGTGCGGTTCACATATTTACACCTATGATGCAATAAATAAAACATATATGTTTATAAAATACATATATATATTTTAGTAAATTATGAATGAAGTTTTTGCTACCGCATAACCCAACATCCGCGTCAAAATGTCAATCGTGCGATTGTGTCCCGGCTCTGGGTCGCAGCGAGATTGCTTACTACTTGCACCAGTCGCGGAACATACGTTGGACAGTGGTGCCAACGGATATTCGGTCAGCTCCAATAACGGGACACAAAAATTACGAGTTTTAAGATATTGTACGTAACATTTGACAGTGTAATCTTAAACTTTAAGAATTTCTGAATTTGAAATACCTATGGAAAGTCTCGAACGAACTATAATCTCCGGGGTATCATATTAATGATTATTCGGCTCTCCTTAGCTAATTGGTTTAGGGATTTGCTGAAAAAGCTCGAACACCATAGATTCGCTAATATACTTATTATTTACATTTTCAATTTACGATGAAAAACATGAAATCTTTTCACGTATGTTAATTAAATATAACAGATACAATTGGAAGAGTTATTTTTTAATATTTTATCCATTAAACTCTTAGTATCTACAAATATCCCTTTAGTGTCCCTCAATTGGGACCTGTCCCACCATTGGTACGTTTACCTTACACTGAGAGAAAAAATTGTTCTGCACAACGAAATAGACTCAACCTCTCCGAGAGATTATATACGGCGAATGGAACGAGGAGGTTGGGTCAAACTCACCAAATGGTTGTCGGACTTTTTTCGATTCAAATGTTCCATGTAGTTGAGACAACCACAGTGCATTTATTGTAACTCTAATATTGTTTTCTCTCAGACCATTTACACTCTTGCATCAATTTCTAATCGATTGATTGGAAATATGCAGGAAGATGCAGTTGATTCAATTACACTCATATTTCAATCAAATTCATTATGTGTTTGAGTGAGTCTAAAATAATAAAGAAAATTAATTGAAAATTATTAACCGTGCTTATTCAATCGAGTAATCCTGCATATTAATTTGGTATTACGTTTTTCTCTTCAGGCTGGTAAATATTAATCGCTGAAAAAATATATTTAATTTTTTATTATATTGACGAGAATCGAACCTGCGACCCTCTGAATAATGTTGTTGCGCTGCACTGAGAGAAAACTTGAAATCCTAACAACCTCGCGCGGTGCTTGGCAAAAGACACAAGTACCCATTCGTTGAAGCAATACAATGCATTTTTTTGAGAGAACTACCCCACGTAATTGAATGTCAATATAATAATGTTTTGGCTGAACATTGATGCTGTTGAGCGAATGGCAGTGTAGTTGACTTAACTCCATGAGGGGTTAAGGCAACAATTTTTCGGTACTTAATACGCGTGTCACGAGTGGTTGACACAATCCCGCGTGTCATTCCAATCAGGAAAATGACTTCTATGAAGCAACTGTATTGGAATGTTTAGAAGAACTGTTTTATGCTTTTGAAAGAATCTCGGTGTAACTGACTTCTTCGAAGTATAAGGTTGACTCAATCTCACGTCCGTTTGTGTGGAAGCCGTTTCTGAAGATACGAGTACTGATTTTTACAGTCATCCAGGTGGTCACCTATCCAACTACTGACAGCCAGAGACAGCCAGGTCACCCCTCCTATTACTGTCCCTCAGGTCAGTCAGACGGTCATCCACCCAAAAAACAACGAAACAAGCAACTTTATCATGTTACTGATATTTAAATAGGCAAAAAAAAATTGTAGAACCATATGATCTGAATGGCCGAGTGAGCTAAAGCACAGCGCAACAACACCATCCGGAGGGTTCGATTCCCGTCAATGTAAAAAAAAATAAATATGTTTTCTTCAGCGATTAATATGTACCATCATGAAGAGGAAGACGTAATATCTAATAAAAATGCAGGATTACTCGATTGAATAAGCACAAATTAATATTTAAAAATTAATTTTCGCTTGTAATATCACAAGAGCTTTGAAATTATCGGATATTTCCTGACAGGTTCGTTGCAAACAAATGAACGAGTCAAGTTTACCAGGTTAAAAAATCACGAGCGCGTAGCGCGAGTGATTTTTCTGGAAAACTTGACGAGTTTATTTGTTTGCAGAGAACCTTGAGGGAAATATCAAATTAATTTCGAAGCTCGAGTGGTATTCGGGGGATTATTTTTTCTATTCAAATTGCGACAAATGGAATTGCACCATGAGACAAAAATTATCGTTCTCACAAGGAAATTTCATAATCAGAACAAAAAATTTTTAATTCATGTTTAAAGTATTGCAGTTATATACACAATTGTTATAGACATTTGTGTATTGATTCCAGACTGAGGTTTTCGATTTAATCGTATTAACAGGGATATTTCCCTTTACTTTTTCATCAATAGTTTGCAAGGATTCAACTCCAAACCTACTCATATCAAATAAAAATCCTTTGACTGCCACAATAAAATTTAATCTGTCAGTTTGACAGATGGTTGACGCGGCTAAATGATTTTTTGTTTTATATATATAACCAACACGCAAAATTATCAAAAAATTATCAGTATAATACCGTGTAGCTTGCCTCACGTGACGTCGAATGATGCAATTCCATTGGTCGAAATTTGGATGGGAAAAATAATCAGTATAATACCATGTAGCTTGCCCCACGTGACGTCGAATGGTGCAATTCCATTGGTCGAAATTTGGATGGGAAAAATAATCTCTATTATTTTAGATTCACTCAAACATATAATCAATTTAATTGAAATGTGAGTGTAGTTGAACTAACCGTGTCAATAGTTCCAATCAATCGATTAGAGATTGATGCAACAGTGAGCATGGTCTGAGAGAAAACAATGTTAGAGTTCCAATAAATGCGCTGTGGTTGTCTTAACCACATGAAACATTTGAATGGACGAAAGTCCGACAACCGTTTGGTGAGTTCGACTGAACCGCCTCGTTCCATTCGCCGTATATAACCTCTCGGAGAGGTTGCGTCAACCTCTATTTCGTTGTGCCCAACAATTTTTTCTCTCAGTGTGCGCTTTTGCTCACACGGCCATCCGGATCATATGATCCTAGTATTTTTTTTGTCTATTTGAATATCGGTAACATGAAATATAAAATGGAATTAGTATAATACAGTCAGAACTTTATAGATTTATATGATTGCATTTGGTGTAGTAAAAATAAAAGCACTTTCTGTTATTTTTCACGGCCCTCGGTTATATCGAAAAGAGTTCATTGTATCGTTGTTTGTTTCATTGTTAGCCCGAATTAGTTTGTATTTGGATGGATGACCGTCTCACTGACTTAACGGTCAGTACTAGGATGGGTGGCTACCTGGCTATCTCTGGCGTTCAGTAGTTGGATAGGTGACCATCGGGATGACTCTAAAGTCAATACTCGTATCTCAGAAACAGCTTTCGAACAAACGGACGTGAGGTTGAGTCAACCTTATATTTTTTAGAAACCAGTTGCACCGATGTTCTTTCAAAAACATAAAACAGTTCTCGTAACCATTCTGATACAGTTGCTTCATAGAAATCATTTCCCTGGTTGGAATGACACGCGTGATTGGCTCAACCACTCGTTACACGCGTTTTAAGTACCGAAATTTTTTTGCCTTAACCCCTCACGGGGTTAAGTCAACTGCACTGCCATTCGCTCAATAGCATCAATGTTCAGCCAAAACATTATTATGTTGACACTCAATTACATGAAGTAGTTGTCTCAAAGAAATGCATTGTATTGCTTCGACGAATGGGTGTTTGTGTCAACCTCTATTTCTTTGAGCCAAAGTAATATTTGCCAACCACCGCGCGAGGTTGTCAGGATTTCAAGTTTTCTCTCAGTGCCCGTGCAGAAATTTAGTCCGGGCTATATACTGGGCCCGTATACTCTTCCCTGACTAACTACGGGGCCTATCCTGGAAATCTAACTACTGCCTGTATTGGGCGGTCCCACTTTAAACCTTTCGGCCAGTATTGGGTTCCTCGGCGGGGCCCATAAAGGCTGCCATGCTAAGCCCCATATAAAAAAACGAAATAATGAATTACAAAATAATTATCTGCGTAGATTGAAATCAGTTTATCTTGCATTTTTAGTTGGATATTTGGAGTTATTGCATTGGTGACATATTAATTGCTGAAAAAACAAATATAAATTTTTTTTTGCTGTTGGTAGGAATCGAACCTGGATCCTCTGGGTGGCTGTTGCATGCCTTCCCGTGTGGAAATTCCAACTCGCCATCACCTAGAAATCGACTAGTTTTCTTATTTTCTGTACAAGATCTAGGTCGGAAAACTATCTAGATCCGAGCGTTATGTGTAATTTCTCGCTGTCTAGTCGTTGTACAGAAAAACTGTTTAAAATCTGGCTAAGATTCTATTGGTTCGCCCAGTAAAATTAGCTAGTGATTAGCCAGTACGGAAATCGGTTAACCCTATGACATAAAATTGACTAGGTGCTAGGCCGGATTTCTCTATTGAACCCAGTTAAATACCGGTTAAATAACCTGGGATAAATAAAAAATAGAATTAATATAAACCGTTATTTATTGCATCAGCACGTAACAGGGAAGCTGTTTAACACTATTTAAACAGGGAACACTATTTAATAACGTACGTAATCACTTTTTCATTTATAATCAAATATCTCGAAAAGGCCTATCGCAAAAAACAAAAAAATATAAATTCTTTCGCGTCGTACAAAACAAAAAAACATCGTAGTCCTCTAGAACGTATTTTTTGGTACCTTTCACGAACATGCACGTGCCACTCTACATAATAATAACTCGCTGCGCAGCGTGTCACGACTAGACCCTGTATCAGAATTTACCTGTATCGGAAAACGCCCGCGTTTCCGCCGAAAACACGCACGGTGCCGCGTAAACGACGCGCATTGCGGCGTTAACTTAGTTAACGTATATATTATGTCTAGTCTCTGGTCAGGTAAGCTGTGCCATGAAAGCTAGATAGATCCTAGATAGATATGCTATCTATCAGTGCATTCTGGCTAGATTATGTCTAGTCTCACTACAGAAAAACTTGATACAAAAAATTAGCTAGACGCTAGGTTCAAACCAGTTTATCCCCAACAGATTTCCACACGGGTTAGCCCACTCGGCCTTTGACATCTTCAAAGATTCTAATTTTTATTGTTTATTTGACGTATACTAAAAATGAAAACGCGTTCAGACTACATTTCTGTACATAGATGGGTGACTGCCTCACGCCTAAAATCTCACTATAAGTCTCACCAGGGTTAGCACTTGGATGGATGACCGTCCCACTCCCGAAATTTTCTAAGTTCCTCGTAGGTCAGTATTTGAATTTGTAATGACGCCACGGCTGATATTTTTGGAATTTCGCAAGGGTCAGTACTTGCATTTAAGTGCCGGTTAAATAGGTTAGGTTGCGACCTTTCGATCGCAACCATCTAAATGACCCTTGAGGGACATTGAAAAATTCGGCCATGAGGCGGTCACCGATCCGAATACTGACTTGGGGGATTTAAAGAAGCTCGGACGCGGAGCGATCACCAATGCAAGTATTCCATTGGAATTCCAAAAATATCAGCCGTGGCGTGGTCACCCATCCAAGTACTGACCTACGAGGAACTTAGAAAAATTCAGGAGTGGGTTGGTCACCCATTCAAGTACTGATCTACGAGGAACTTAGAAAAATTCAGGAGTGGGTCGGTCATCTATCCAAGTACTGACCTACGAGGAACTTAGAAAAATTCAGGAGTGGGTTGGTCACCCATCCAAGTACTGATCCTTGGGATATTTAGGAGAATTTATTTATTAACACAGCCAGCGTCGACGGCCGCAATGTAACAACTGGAACACATATGGTTGATACAGTCATTTTTTATTCGACACACTTAAAGGAATTTCCATGAAAGTGCCCATACGGGCCCTATAATCCTTTCCCTACTGAAATAGGTAAACTTTGTCTAACGTTACCATTTACAGGACCCAATGAGGCTAAGTATTGGCGCCCCCAGTATGGCCGCCACGAGAGTGCCCGTTCATTGTGTTATCGACGCTTTCTTGGGCCATCTAGGGACCAATATTGGATGCCCTGTTATGGCTTCCATGCGAATGCCCGGAAATTATATTGTGGAGGCTTTTGATGGCCCAAGTAGGGTCCAAGACGGAATTCCTGTTTCTGGCTTCCACGGATAAGCATATAATGGGCCTGTACTTATTCGCGGATGCCCGTACAAATTTCTGCACGGGTGTATAAAAATTGTTTTTCAACCGTACGGCACCCTCAATCAAATCCAACCGAGAGGGTAATGCGTGAATTGGGACGCTTATTTAGGACGTTATGTGCTGATAAACACATCACGTGGTCAAAGCATGTGTCAAAAATTGAAACATTATTCAATTATACTACTCACTGTAGTACAGGTTATATGCCGTACCAGCTTCATTATGGAAAAAATCGTGATGATGCCATTTTTAAGATCGTACATTTTCCAAATTCTAAAGAGGTGTCACCAGAACGTCGCCTTATATTAGCAAAAGAGCGCTTGCTAATGAATTTTGCGTCTCGACTTTTGCCAGTAGCAAAAGTCGACAAAAATAGTTGAACTAAAAGTCGGGGATCTCGTACTTTTACGAGTCCCACACTTATCAAGCAACAGAGACAGGGTCACACACAAGTTTTTTCACCTTTACGAAGGTCCTTATAAAATAAATAAAAGTCTTGGACCGAATGCTTTTGAACTGGCTTATGTCAACAGTGATACTATTAAAGCAAGATACAAACGAACAAGTTTGAGAAAATATTATCAACCCGTCGAATCTTGACTATCATGCAAGTTAATGTGCGTCTCCCCGGTTCTCTAAATTGCGTGGAGATATTTGTTCTGGGAGATTTGTTTGAGACGGTTCATTTTCCTTGATTCCTCAAACAAGTAGAGACTTTTATTTTATTATCTTGTATGAGTTCGTATAGAATGTAAAAAAATAAGGTGTACAAAATATGTATATTTGTATAATATAAGTGTTTGACTGCCGCCATTGGCGACTATATTATTGCTTACGGTATGATTTAAACGAAATTATTTTTTCTTTCCGAGCGAAAAGGTTGTAGAAGCGTTTCCGAGAGTATATTAATGAGGCAAAGTAGTACATAAGGTTGTAATCTAGATTAAGTTTAGTTCAAGTTTCTTAAGACGAGGTCCTTATTGGGGTGGAGTCAGTGTATGAGTGATAGAGAGTGGAAGAATGCATGCATATACCAAATTTTACACGTTAAAGCAATTGATTCTGTACTCCAAAATGAAGTCCAGAATAAATGAAGGGGTAATGTAAGAATCGACTGAAACTTTCGATTTAGATTTCGCGCGACAATGTTCAATGTGAGATCGATAATATATGTGTCGATAGAGCCATGTATTATCGATTACTAATATTGACGATAACCGAAGTTATCCGAGCATATCATAGTGAACGATGGTATGTACCGGACTAACTCTCTTTTTCTCTTGACTGTCTTGCTGAGCAGACGTGTTCATGCTTTGTAATACTCAATACGTTCAAATTTGACGCGTCTGCTTATACAGGGTGTAAATAATCGGTATGATCGGATTATAACTCAAAAATGTAGAAAAATCACACAAGTAAAAATCACTTTGCGAAAATGTCACACGACAAATAGTTTTTTAGTTATTAGTAATCAGCATGGGCCAATCACAGAGCTGTCGCCGTGACGTCACAATGCCCAGACGCCGCAACTTCGTTGTAGTTCAATATAGCTTATACATAAAAGACGATCACTGCTCGCCTGGGCTCACTCACGGTCCGAAGGCAGCGTGAAACAAATGATGGCGTGATAGAAAATTCGATGTTTGACGCTTGAAATTATAAAATAAAAATCGTGGTGTGTTGGAAATATTGATGAAAACTATCCAGGAGAACTTCACGAATGCAGAAAATAATTTTTCTAATGCGTATTAAAATTTAATAATTATTTTGCTTAGAAAAACCGAATCTGTGTGATAAATTCTAAAATACATGAAAAAGATTGTTCGACGGCAGCAAGTTTTTTTCGCAGCAAAGCTCGGCATGTTTGAATTACGTTTCGTCATTAACTAACAGCAATAAAGTGCCATTTTGCTCCTACATATTGATATTTTTAAATGTACCGAAGGCCTCATTGCGACAGATATTTTGAGTCCGGAAAGCAATTTTCATAAACATAATTTAAAGGTGTCGTATGGAATCTTCGATCAACCATGAATTTACTTTCATTGTTCATTCTTTCGAGTATTTTTGTTGTTTACCTTTTTTGCAAATGTCATGGAGCTTTTAAAAACGAAATTTTAGTCCGAACCGTTCAATGCTTGCAGGAAAATCTTTATTCCACCGATAATACTCTCAGGAAGAATTGAATCGAGCAGATTTAACAAATTCAGGAGTTTTTCAGGATAGAAAAACGGGCAAGCGGACGTTATATAAATCTGCTGTTGGTTTTCATAGTATTTAATGTTTTCTTGACTATAAAAGGACAGCAGTATGTCGTAACCTTTAATCATGATAAGAAAAATAAAAAATAAAGGTCCAAAATGGGATCAATACGTTTCATAGAGTAACCCGATACCAACAATGCTGTCCAAATCGCCTTTGTAGAATTCCAAAATTTGCCTAATTCTACCTAAATTCAGGGACGCACAGCCGGTTTTGATTCAATTGACATAAAACAGAATTTGGCAGCATCCTTCATTTACGATAAGCGAATACAAAAAATCATTTGAACAAATCAAGAAGACACAGGTTTCTTGCAAAGTGCGATTTCTTTGCAAATGTCCCGGAGGTTTATCGAGTCAGAACTCTTGTCAATATCTGGCAAATCAATCTTGTCAATCGGGCAAATGTTCTTGAGAAAAGAAACCTCCAGGACATTTTTTAAATATTGATGCTCGTCTAGGGAAAATGTTCTGGCGGGGAGGAACCTCCAGAACATTTGATAAAAAACATTAACGCTCGGTTCGGTCAAATGTTCTTGCGAGGAGAAACCTCCGGGACATTTTTGAAATAACAATACTTGTCTAGGCAAAATGTTCTGGCGAGAAGAAGCCTCCAGGACATTTTTGCAATATTGATGATAAGGAAAATGTTCTGGCGAACAGAAACCTCCAGGAAATTTGATTAAAAATATTAATGCTCGACTCGGGCAAATGTTCTTGCGAAGAGGAATCTCCAGGACATTTTTTTAAATATTGATGCTCGTCTAGGGAAAATGATCTGGCGGGGAGGAACCTCCAGGACATTTGATAAAAACTATTAATGCTCGTCTCGGGATAATGTTCTGGCGGAGCGAAATCTCCAGGACATTTTCGAAATTTTGATGCTCATCTAGGGAAAATGTTCCCGCGAGGAGAAACCTTCAGGATATTTTTGAAATGTTGATGCTCGTCTAGGTAAAATGTTCGGGCGGGGAGAAACCTCCAGGACATTTGATAAAAAATATGAATGCTCGGCTCGGGCAAATGTTCTTGGGAGAAGAATCCTGCAGGACATTTTTGAAATATTGATGCTCGACGAAGAAAAATTTTCGGGCGGGGAGAAAAATCCAGGACATTCGCAAAAGAATCGAAGTCTACTATTAAGCAAGCTATTTTGTATTCTTTAATTTTTTTCGTTCCTTCTCTTTTTTATCGTGAACAGATGATACCGCGACCTTTAATCCGTTTAAAGTTTAAAAAATAGTAGAAACTATGAAAAACAAAAGCAGTTCACGTGACTTCCGCTTGCGCGTTTTTCTATCCACATAAACTTCTGAATTTGTTAAATCTGCTCGATTCAATTCTTCTTGAGAGTATTATCGGTGGAATAAAGATTTTCTTGCAAGCATTGAACGGTTCGGACTAAAATGTCGTTTTCAAAAGCTCCAAGACATTTGCAAAAAAAGGTAAACAACAAAAATACTCGAAAGAATGAACAATGAAAGTAAATTCATGGTTGATCGAAGATTCCATACGACACCTTTAAATTATGTTTATGAAAATTGCTTTCCGGACTCAAAAAATCTGTCGCAATGAGGCCTTCGGTACATTTAAAAATATCAATATCTAGGAGCAGAATGGCACATTATTGCTTGCGAAAAAAACTTGCTGCCGTTGAACAATCTGTTTCATGTTTTTTAGAGTTTATCACACAGATTCGGTTTTCTAAGCAAAATAATTATTAAATTTTAATACGCATTAGAACAATTATTGTCTGCATTCGTGAAGTTCTCCTAGATAGTTTTCATCAATATTTCCAAGACACCACGATTTTTATTTTATAATTTCAAGCGTCAAACATCGAATTTCTATCACGCCATCATTTGTTTCACGCTGCCTTCGGCCCGTGAGTGAGCCGAGGCGAGCAGTGATCGTCTTTTATATATAAGTTATATCGAACTACAACGAAGTTGCGGCGTCTGGGCACTGTCGCTGTGACATCACGGCGACAGCTCTGTGATTGGCCTACGCTGATTACTAATAACTAAAAAACTGTTTGGCGTGTGACATTTTCGCAAAGTAATTCTTGCTCGTGTGATTTTTCTACATTTTTGAGTTATAATCCGATCATGCCGATTATTTACAACCTGTATATTTGCGCCGGCCGGTAATTTTCACGACATTCTTAAAGACTGAATATCAAAGTTAAGTATTCATATTTATTTATTTTTTCTCTCTTATATCGAGAGTAAAAGAGAGCAATTATGTTTTTTATGTTTTTGTGTTTTAAAAAGGACTTGTTTTCCTTATATTCTGAATATATATAAATATTTTTATATAATATATGTATGAGAAATGCTACTTCTCGTGGCTGCCACGAGTTGCTTAAACTGCGTTTTATAGCCAAGGATACGATACAAATGTTGCGCATGCGCCAATCCGCCCAATTTTACTTCTCGCACTAGTGCTTTCTTCTCGCATGCACTTCTCGCACTACTGCTTTTTTCTCGCACGCAGTTCACGGACGCTCCGCTCGGGCGCCCCACGCCCGATTGGAGAGCATCGTGAGACTAGCGTACATAACCCGAAAACCGTAGTGATGTTCAGGCTCTACTAGGCGTTCGATACGACTACTGTCACCGTGATTTTACATTTGATATTAAAAGTTTTTATTTGTATTTTTACTGCGATATTGACGAACCAATCTTGCGCTGTAATTGCAATCGCAGAATGTGCAACACTTCCCAAGTTCCTAGTTTAGACTGCTAAGAAATAAATGTGTTCAAATTATGACAGTATTAAAAGATAAAATATTCTGTATCATCACTTAAATATTTACATGTGTTTTTATTGCACTGGTGTTTTTTAAATTTAATTTTCGACTCATTTTTCAATATTTTGTGGATGTTAGGTAACTGAAACATTAAAAGATTATATTTCTTCCAATCGGGGGGCTTCGCCCTCCTAACTCCTCACCGAGCCTCCGACCCTGGACCCCGCCTGCGCGTTCGCACACACCTCTCTTCGACGCCACTCGAAGTGCATTTCTCATACATTTTTTACATAAAACAGTATGCGATACGCGTGCGAAAATGCCTGCGTATAATGGTCGCTGCCTCGCACTTGTATCGCAATATACTATTAATATCATTATTTTAATCGTATATTCTATAAATTGTAAAGC